>JAXLNO010004085.1:174165-238993 GCA_038087875.1 Malacoraja senta | reverse complement strand
ATGCCTCCAGAGAGATTCTGGTTGAACACCTTCCATTATGCTACACACTAATTGCAGTGCTCTAAGTTGGGGTCATACTTCTAAGTATTTCCAGCTGTGGAGGTACATGGAATGTGGAGAAAGTACTTTTGATCCAATAACAAGGGATCATTAATGAGAGTTTTAGGAACATTTTATGGCCTAAAGCTTATTGCTCTAATATGCAAAGTTTGCATGTTTAGGTATAAATTGACACTACGGAATAGAATGTATGTTAATCATTCGAGTGGTATGAGTCAGAACCTTGTAATAGACTGGCTAACATGATCTGGCCCTGGTGTTTACCAGAAATATTTGGTTGGCAATCTACCTACGAGGTAGATTCAATATAGTTGCAGACTCAAGGTCATGTAAATTCAATGATAATACAGAATGGATGTTGGATCGTGACAAATTTAATAATATTGTTGCACGATTGATGACTTGTTTGTATCCAGAATTAACCACCAATTACCTAAATATGTGTCATGGAAACCTGATCCTGGGGCAGTAGCGGTGGATGTTTCTCGCTGCATTGGGGTAAGAATATTTGTATACATTTTCTCCATTTTGCCTCATTTAGTCAGTATATACAGAAGATCAAACAGGACTCCGCTTCGGGAGTATTGATGGTACCAGATTGGATCTACAAAACCATGGTACCCTCAGGTGTTAAAAATGTTCACAAAGCCTCTTATGATTTCCCAAACAGAATTAACCTGTTTGTGCACCCTATAGCTGTTGATTCACATCCTTTACATAATCGTATTGGTTTGTTGATTTGCAGATTCTAAGGAGTGCCATATATCGGAAGAGGACTATCAGATTGTACTGTGGATATTATTGCAACCTGGAGGGATATTACCCAGAAGTAGTACATTTCTTACATAGGAAATGGGATATGTTTTGCTCAAAGCAGAATATTACATATCACACTATAGACATCTCAGTAGTGTTAGAATTTCTGTAAACTCTTTATTTTATTAGCAGTTAAGCTATAGTGCTATGAATACTGCAAGGAGTGCCTTTACTGCATATCTGTGGAGGAATCAGAATAAAATCTTGTAGGATTACACCCTTTGGTCTGCAGATTTATGAAGGGAATTTTCAATTCTAAGCCTCCTAGACACAGGTATACAAATATCTGGAATGTAAGAGATGTGTTATGTTTTTCGTTAATGGACTCCTATTACAGTGCTGTCCTTGGCTTGAATGACCATTAAGGTAGTCAAGCTCAGGGCACTGGTTTTAGCACAGAGAGTGCAAGCATTGCAGAAAGTACAAATAGACATGACGAAAAGAGCAACAGATACTATTGTATTCTATGTCTATGATTTGCTTAAACAGAGTAGACCTGGAATCACAGGATGTAGTTGGGATTTTCAGCATATCCTAAGGATCGAAGTCTATGTGTGGTATCACATTTACAATGTTAGATTGAAGCCACCAGAATTAAAGAGGTTCAGTATCAGTATTTTATTAGCCATAAATAGCTGCATAAGAAAGTGTCGGTTCAGACTATTTTAAAAATTGCTGAAGTAGGTGTCGCTTGATGCAGGTATTGATACTGACAAATTTAAATCTTATTTCACCAGGGCACCATCAAGATTGAAGGCCAAGGAATTGGATGTTCTAATAGAACACATCCTCGCGGCTGCAGGCATAAGTGAAAGAATTTCACAAGTATTACCATAAGGAGATTATAATACCTGTGCTTATTTGGTGGTGATATTTTGGATTTAGTATTAAATATTCCTCTTGTGATAAAGGGGTTACTATTATGGTGATAAATTAACCATTAACTGGTTGCATCCATGTTGTGGTTGTGCATTGTTGATTGTTTTACTTATTTAGAGTCAATCAATGCAGTGAGCGCCTGGATTTGAATCTACAGCGTGAAATCACAGAGCTTTGAAATCTTCACGTAGTCACTCACGTGACTCCGAAGTAAAATAGTAAGATTAAATGAGAACTTACCAGTTTGAAGTTTGATCTTTATTTTATGAGGAGTTACGTTGAGGGACTACGTGCCCTCCGCTCCCCCCTCATAAAGATCAAGCTGGTAGTTCTAGTCTTTACGTATCTTACTATCATACTTCAGTAATTGTTGTCTGTGATTTCACTCCGTTGCATTGAAGATTGACATGTGTGCGGTCTGGACGGGTTCTTCACGTAGTCCCTCAACGTAACTCCTCATAAAATAAACATCAAACTTCAAACTGGTAAGTTCTCATTTAATAGTAAGATTAAACGAGAACTTACCAGTTTGAAGTTTGATCTGTATTTTATGAGGAGTTACGATGAGGGATTACGTGAAGAACCCGTCCAGCACGCATGCGCGACATACTTCAAAGCAGCGGTGTGGAATCACAGGAAACACAATAATTGAAATAAACATAGTAAAGAAAAGGAGAACTAAGATACCAGTTGATCTCTATAATTGAGGGTGGGAGCAGAGGGCACGTAATCCCTCATCGTAACTCTTCATAAAATACAGATCAAACTTCAAACGGGTAAGTTCTCGTTTAATCTTACTATTTTACTTCGGAGTCACGTGAGTGACTACGTGAAGATTTTAAAGCTCTGTGATTTCAAACCGTGTAACAGTTCATACTTCCCTCGCTGCCGAAGTCATTCAAGGGAGGAAGTATGTTATCGTAATCAACCATGAATCTGTTTATAAAACAATAATGGTATTTATTAAACAATAACAAAAGAAAATGCTCCCCCGGGCTTAAATTATATATTTGCAGATTCTAAAGCTCTTTCTACAAATAATACAGGTTCTCCTAGCGGCTTATTATAGAACATTTGGAACGTTTTCTCCATGGACCACCCCGCTGTAGCCAGGATGTGGTCCACTGGCACGTCCATCCTTTTAGCCGCCGATGTGGATGCTGCCCTGGTGGAGTGAGATGTATATACATCAGTATCTACTCCAGCAGCTCCCAGTACCTGCTTGAGCCATCTTGAGACAGCCGACCATGAGGTTTCTTGTGGCTGACCCATAAGGCTTTTTCTCTCCCTCGGGAATCTCTTGTTGTGTTGATGTAAGTGAGTAAGTGAGTCATGACACATAACCGTGGGTCAGGTGGGTATGCCCGGAAATCCATAACTAGGCCTGAAGTTCCTGGCCTACTCTGCTTTACCAGCTCCTGAATGGTGAATGAGACACGGTCTGGTGTTATAACCATGTTGTCCAGTCGCAGTAAGTGGAGGGACTGGACTCTTTGTGCTGAGACTAGTGCCATCAGCTTGACCATTTTCAGGGTTAGCTGTTCCAGGGTGAGAGACCTGGCTGGTGACCATCCCCTTAGGTATGTCAGGACCACACTGACATCCCAGATTTGGGTGTACCAAGGTCTAGGGGGGTTGGAGTTGAATATACCTCTCATGAGTTTGATCACCAGCGGGTGAGACCCTATGGCCTGTTGTCCTGCTGCTTGTTTTAAGTAGGCTGACAGAGCACTTCTGGCAGTATTGATGGTACTGTAGCTCAGTCCTTCATTATGGTGAAGGTCGGCCAGGAACTCCAGTACATTGGTTATGGTTGTAGATGAGTATGTTGTCCTAGTATTCGAGCAGTATCTTTCCCACTTCCTGATGCTCGATAGGTATTGTTTCCTGGTGGACATACGGTGGGACGCTGTCATCGTGTTGATGGTCCTATCAGACAATCCCAGGCCCAGCATTGGTCTTTTCATAATCTGCAACCCAGTAGGTTAATTTTGTCATGGCTTGGATGACGTATGCCTGATACCGGGTGAGTCAATAGGTCTGGGCTACTGGGAAAGGTCATAGGAGTTTCGATGACCATGTCGAGGACCACTGGGAACCATGGCTGTGTAGGCCAGTCGGGTACTATCAAAATACCTGAAGCAGAGTCCATCTATATTTTGCGTAGTACCCGACTGATGAAGCAGAAGGGGGGAAAGGCATAAAAGAAATAGTTTCCCCAGTCCAGCGCGAATGCATCTATTGCTGCTGCCTCAGGGTCTGGTTCCCAAGCGACATACATTGGTACCTGGTGATTTAGTCTGGATGCAAAGAGATCGATATCTGGTGTGCCATATTGCTTTGTAATTTTAGCAAATGCTTTAGGATTTAACATCCATTCGGTGTTATCATTGAATTTGCGTGACCTGGTGTCTGCCACTGTATTTAGCTTACCTGGTAGGTAAGTTGCTGATAGCCAAATATATCTATCGACACACCATTGCCAGATTATGTTGACCAAATTGTCACATGATATCGATTTTATTCCGCCCATATGGTTAATATAGGCCACCACCGTGGTATTATCAATCTGTAAACGAACATGCAAGTGGTCCATATTCGTAGAATATGCTTTTAAACCATAAAACGCACCCAACATTTCCAAATAATTTATGCCCAGTGTCTGTAGTAAAGATGATTCTAGGTTAGTCCATCTACCACCTGTGCTGGATATGGTATTAGTTGCTCCCCAGCCTTGAGCACTGGCATCTGTTTGTATAGTTAACGTTGGGTTATTGATTATGATAGGGCTGGAACTATGCCAAATGTGCTCTATCCACCATTGTAACTCTGATATTGCTTCAATGGGTAATTTCATGGTTCGGTCAAAGTGACCTGCATGTCGTTTTAACGCCTACACTTTTGCCCTTTGTAGGTTTTGATAGTGCAGAGGTCCAAATTGTGTAGCTGGAAATGCTGCTACTATTTTGCCAATTACTCTTGCCACTTGTCGGATGGTTGGTCGATCGCTAACCATTAAATTGTTACACGTCTGTGCCAATTCTGCTGCTTTATCTTTTGGCAATGTTACAGACATGTGGACTGAGTTAATTGTGAATCCCAGATAGTCCATAGTTGTGGATGGCATCAACTTAGATGTATCTGGATGTAAGACAAATCCCAGGGTTTCAAACAATTGTTTGGTAGCTAATACAGCTGATTTAGCCAATTCCATGGTTTTGCCTACTATCAGAATATCATCAAGATATGCCATGACAATATGTCTCTGTTTTCTTAATGTTGCCAAGGCTGGTTTTAATATCTTGGTAAATAGTCTTGGGGCTGATGTTAACCCATTAGGCAATGCTTTAAACTGCCATAGTTGCCCCATCCAGGTAAATTTCAGGTATCTGCGATGATCCTTTTGAATGGGTACTGAATAGTAGGCATCTTTTAAATCGATGCTTGCCATAAAGTATCCTTTGGAAATCAGTTGTTTGGCAGCTACAAATGTATATACTTAACAAAGGTATTTAGTGAGGATAAGTCAATGATGATGCGACATCCACCATCTTTTTTGTTTTTGGTAAATATATTTGAGACAAATTCCAAAGGTTCATGTTTGGATTTCTCAATGATACCATTTGTAAGTAACCTCACCAGTTCTGCTTGACCCTCTAGTTTTTCTTTGACTGAGAGGGTAAATACCCTTTGGGGTTCATGCTGAACTGGTGGCATATTTTCTTGAATGAATTCTATTTTGTATCCACGAATACTGTTAAGTATATAACTATCATGCGTGATAGACCTCCATGCTTCCATGAACAGGTGTAATCTCCCCCTTGTTAGTACAGTTCCCCCACATTTTATATGCTAGTAGGAACCAGACCCACCTACCTCCATAGTTATGGGAGTGTTCCTTTCTTCGGTTTCTTCATCCGTCGTTGTGTTGCTGGATGTAATGCTGGTTGGGGGTGGCGCATTTTCCATGGGGTCCGCTCTGGGCCCTGGCCTAAAAGGCTTTCGGAGATGGTATGCTGAGCCCGAGCTTTCACCAGTCCCATGAGTTTGACGTTGACTGGTGGATGCGGTGGGGTACTGCCGTCTGGGTTGTGTGGGTCTGCTCGTTCCGGGGCCTGCCCTCATGAGGCCGAATGCTTTGGACTCTTCCTCTAGGTCTTTTACTTGTTTTGTCAAGTCCTTTCCGAATAACAGGATCTGTGGCTCTGAGGCCAGTGTTTTGCACAGTCCTGCAAATTTGGGATTGAGGGCAGGTCTTATTATCTCCTTGCGGAAGTTGTTTATTTCGTATTGGGTGTTACTCAGCAGAGCCAGAGTGTCTTGCTGGTTGGTGGTCATGTCCACCCCATCCACGGAATGAGCATAGGATGTTATGGCTGATGTCAGGAGCTTGAGGATACGCTGCAATTTTAGTTCCTGGTTTCGGATACTCTGCCCAACGTACCCCCAGATGTTGCTGTTGACGGCCGGTACGTTGAGCGAAATGCAGTTCTCCGGAGCCGAGTAGAATTCTAGTGCCTCATTGACTACCTGTTCTTGTAGGGGTTTGAAGGACAGGTAGTCAATGCTGGCCGCCAGTTTTGGTTGCAACGGCCGCCCTGCTCGTGGTGTAGCCACGTAGCGATTCACCACACCCAGCAGCTCTTCCTGGTCCTGTACCCCGTGCGTACTCGCGACATCTTCGGCCAGTGACCCCTGTTCCTGACCAGCCCAGCCCTGGTCGCCAACGCTGCCGTCGGCTGAGGGGGAAGCGATGGGCAGTGCATTGTAAGGCACTGGTGCGGGAGTGCCTGAACTCCCTTGGCGAGACTGCTCCAGCTCCCGAAGCAAGTCTCGCTGGAGCATTTGCTCCATGAGCCTTTCCATGCGGCTCAGGCGGCTACCTCTGCCGCTCTCAGGCGGAGAGTCTTCCTCGTCGGAGTCATCAGAGATTACCGGCCGGTTAGTTTTCCGTTTTGATTTACCTCCAGTCCGCTGCTGTTGGTCAGGCTGTGCTAGCGGTACTGGGCTCGGCTCGGTATCAATGATTGTGGACCGCAGCGTGTGCAGTCCAGGTGCCGCCTCTCGCCCCCCACTGATGGAACGCTCCTGTTCTGTTGGAGTCGAACGGGGGGGCGGTCTTTTTTCCTTGTCGTGCTTTGCTCATTTTCCAGCTTTTCTCGATCTGGAGTGCACAAAGCAGAGCAAAGTCTTCCAATTACGACCTCAGAGTAAGTACTTACCTGACGGTCCGCCTTTTTAAGCTTGTAGCGGGAGCGCCTGTACTCTCATTCGTCGCTGTTGCACTGCGTGAATGCTCATGTCGCGCATGCGTGCTGGACGGGTTTTTCACTTGGTCACTCACGTGACTCCGAAGGAAAATCTAACTATTAAAGATGAGTTGTCACACTTCTAAGGAAATGGAAGCAATAGTTCTGCAACCCAGAGCATCATGTGCAATAGTTCCCTTTACCACTTGCTCATCCTCATATCTTCTCATGGCCTATCCTTTTGCCTTTGTATACACTCCTTGTGATGCTCCAGTTTCTGGGGAAGTGCCAATTGGAAGGGTATATTAGGTACAGCATCTGTTATGCATGAGAAATGATGTGCAAAGCTCCATCACAGGATTACTGGCATGCTAAAGTCAGAGCTAAGTGATCAGATCAAAACTTTACAGCCCTGCAGTATCTGGGACCACAGCTGAATTCTATGACCTATATCAAATGTGGCCCACCGAGCTAGATTGCAGAGGTGGGGTGACTAGCTGTCCTTGACATTTGACAAAGTGTGACAAAGAGTCCAAGTGAATGCTGTATAATCTTTTCAGTTTGTGTTTGGATGTGCTTTGCGATTCCAAAACCAGAATAAAAACCAGCAGAATGAAAGCAAGTCACCTTGGATCCCAAGAAGCAGTCATCACATAATTTCCTTACTAACTTACCTGAGGATCATAATGGGTCCAAGTCGGTAATGAACTCCCTCGAGATGTCTTGTTGGCTCAGTGGAATTCTGCTGAGATGAGTTGTCAGTCCGTTTAGGACAAGCCTCAAGATTCTGCTACTGTTTCAGTCCAATGCCTAATATGGCCCTACAATTAGACCCAAACTGCCTTCTAACCCAGGCAGTGCTTTGGAACACCTGCTCTGCAAGAGTCTAATATTAGATTTAAAGAAGCCAAAGTGGAGAAAACTTAGATGCTTCTTTTGACTTCAACCCTTTACATACAGTGCATTCAGAAAGTATTCAGACGGCTTCACCTTTTCCACATTTTGTTACGTTACAGCCATATTTTAAAATGGATTAAATTCTTTTTTTATCATCAATCTACACACAATACCACAGAATGAAGAAGCAAAAACAAGTGTTTAGAAATTTTTGCAAAGTAATTAAAAAGAAATGACTGAAATTTACATAAGTATTCAGACCCTTAGCTATGACACTCAAAAATGAGCTTAAGTTCATCCTGTTTCCATTGATTATCCTTGAGATGTTTCTACAACTTGATTGGGAGTACACCAAGGGTAAATTAAATTGATTGGACGTGATTTGGAAAGGCACACACCTGTCTATATAAGGTCCCGCAGTTGACAGTGCATGTCAGAGCAAAAACCAAGCCATGAAGACGGAGGAATTGTCCGTAGACATCGGAGACACGATTGTGCCGAGAATCAGGTCTGGGGAAGGGTATAAAACAATTTCTGCAGCATTGCAGGTCCCGAAGAGCACAGTGGCCTCCGTCATTCTTAAATGGAAGAACTTTGGAACCACCAGGCCTCTTCATAGAACTGGCCGCCCGGCCAAACTGAGCAATCGGGGGAGAAGGGTCTTGGTCAGCGAGGTGACCAAGAACCCAATTGTCACTCTGATAGAGCTCCAAAGTTCCTCTGTGGAGATGGGAGAAACTTCCGGAAGGACAACTATATCTGCAGCACTCCGCCAATCAGGCCTTTGTGGCTGGACGGAAGCCACTCCTCAGTAAAAGTCACATCACAGCCCGCTTGGATTTTGCCAAAAGTGTTGTTTTCTCTGGTGCTCTGGTCTGATGAAGCCAAGATTGAACTCTTTGGCTGAATGCCAAGCATCACGTCTGGAGGAAACCAGGCACTGTTCATCTCCTGGCCAATTCCATACCTACGGTGAAGGATGGTGGTGGCAGCATTATGATGTGGGGATGTTTTTCAGCGGCAGGAACTGGGAGACTAGTCAGGATCGAGGGAAAGATGAACGGAGCAAAGTACAGAGAGATCCTCGATGAAAACCTGCTGCAGAGCGTTCAGAACCTCAGACTGGGGCAGAGGTTCACCTTCCAACAGGACAACGACCCTAAGCACACAGCCAAGACATTGCAGGAGTGGCTTCGTGACAAGTCTGTGAATGTGCTTGAGTTGCCCAGCCAGAGCCCGGACTGGAACCCGATCTAACATCTCTGGAGGGACCCTCAAATAGCTGTGCATCGACACTCCTCATCCAACCTGACAGAGCTGGAGAGGATCTGCAGAGAAGAATGGGACAAATTACCCAAATACAGGTGTGCCAAGCTTGTAGCGTCATACCCAAGAAGACTTGAGTCTGTAATCGCTGCCAAAGGTGCCTCAACAAAGTACTGAGTAAAGGGTCTGAATACTTACGTAAATGTGATATTTCAGTTATTTCTTTTTAATTACTTTGCAAAAATGTCTAAACAGCTCTTTTCGCTTTTTTATTATGGGTTATTTTGTGTATAGATTGATGATAAAAAAACTAATTTAATCCATTTTAGAATAAGGCTGTAACGTAACAAAATGTGGAAAAGTGAAGGGTTCTGAATACTTTCTGAATGCACTGTAAATAAGATATGTTGTAAAATTGACAGAATGCATTTTTAACAGCAAACTGAGTATTCTGCATTCTTGGGGATCTTTCCTTTATCCATTTAAATGTCACTGGACATTCTAACACGCAGACAGATTTAACGTTAGACCAGTATCTTGTCTCTTGTAGTCTCAATGTTCTCTGTGCGTATAATGCTGATGTTTGCTGGGAGATGCCTCCTTAGAGGCTACTTGTACCTCTGGCCATTCATTATGATGAATAGGTCAGTTGTCTGAAAATACATTTTGTCAGCAAAGGCCATTGAACAGAATACCATTAACCATTAGCAAGTTTCCAGATAAATGGTCATATCTAACTGACACTAGATAGTTGCAACTGATACTTAATTAAGATCTGATAATGGAGATCTTCTGTTTGTATTGATTCATCCATCAATAATTTAAATTAATGAATCAAACAAGATATGAAGGTATAATGATGAATTTACTTCACAAAATTATGATGCCTCAGCAAAACATCTGAAGACATAAGATTAAATCCAGTTATGGCAGTTGGGAAATTTAAATTTTAAGTCATAAATTTGGAAATTGGCATTGATGATGATAACCATGAAACTGAGATGTAAAATCTGCCCTCAACACCTCTGATAAGGATATGGCCTCCACACCCCCAGTAATCTAGATGCTGTAAGAGCCCAAGTTAACTAATTGGATTAACATTTTAGTTAAACTATGCACCATTTGAAAGTACTGGGAACAATAAGCATTTTCTTAACCACCTTGACTGTGAAGTAAGCATTATCATGGAAACACTGCAGCTGGTAGTTGGTATAATTTGAATGAAGCCGTGCATTCTGCGCTCACTATTAGCAGAACATCTTTGAATAATTACTGTTCACAGAAGAATGCAATTTAAGCCTGGTAAGTTTTTGCAGTGAATCAGCAGGAACGACTTCTGAAGAAAGAGGGATCTGGCAAACTCAACACTGGTGTACATAATTTGACCTTGAAGTTGGAGACTGTTCAATTTTAGGATTACATATCCCTTCTTCTCGAGCAATCCCTGTAGACTACAGATACCTTCTGTTCATGTTATGAGTTGACAGATGGGATCAATGTGGAAATTGCAGACTCTTTCCAGATGGAGTAGGCGGTGGCTGACTGGAGTGGACCAGTATATAGATTGAGACGTTCCATGCCTTCAGCCGCTTACATTGGGCCTCTTGTAGTCCCATTGCATGGATCTGACATTCATTAGACCATCCAAACTGCTCCTCCGTTTTCTATGAGTGGGCATAGCCAGTGATCCCACATTAGGATGCTTTGAGGATATTCTTGAATCCTTTATCCAGCTGGTAATCTCCTGTGACAGAACCTAGAATAAAGGGTCTGTTTCAGGAGCCTGGTGTTGGGTATGCAAATTATGTGACCTACTAGAGCAACTAAGTGTAACTAGGGTCAAATATGTGCTGGTTTGAACATTAATTGGCCTCTGTAAATTGTCCCTGGTGTGTAGGGAGTGGATGAGAAAATGGGATAACATAGAACTAGTGTGAACAGGTGATCGATGGTCGGCGTGGACTTGGTGGGCCAAAGGGCCTGTTTCCGTACTATATCTCTAAACTAAACAACACTCTGGAAGATGTGGACCATTTCCCCAGGAGCCACCCCTTGGTGAATCAGACATGAAAGCAGTGGGGAATCTTCAATGTTCCAGCTCAGCCCATGATCGATTTGTGGAAAATGCACTACTTACAAATAGCCTTTGAAGCCTTTACTACAATTTAAGAACAAAACATTGAGCAATTGAAAATGTCGTTTCCTGAATGAGTCAGAATCTGATATTACTGGCACAGTGCTAGTGTTTTTTTATTTTGAGGTCCCTTTTCTGCACGTTATCAAGCAAGGCAGCTGGTGCTGACTTAAATCAACATTTCCTAAATCAGATAAAAGCATCTCAATGGATGTTGTCGTCATTTCGGCTCCTCGAGCCTGAAATGGTCATAGATCATTTTCTTTAAACTCATTAGCATGTCTTGATCCATATACTTGGCTACAAATCTTTCAATCTACATCCTGAAAATTTCAGTGAGCTGCCAGTTCCACGAGCATTCAGGAAAGTGAGATTCAGAATTGGCCAAAGCCTGATTTTTTTGGTCATAAATCCCAGTAAGAGTACACCAGACTGGAGGCCTGTTTATGAATGGAAGAATAGGAGCAGATATAGGATTAAACTGGAACACCAGTTAGAGATGTGGTTGACTATGTATCACTAGAATGGTTGGGGGGAGGGACTCAAATAGAGAATGCTATTAGACAGTGTGTGAGGCAGGAGGCAGAGAAGGAAAGCACTCAGACCCAACATGTAGGGGGGAAAGAAGAAAACAATAATAAACAGAGAATAAGAGGTGGTGGGGTTCTTAAATGGGTGAGCAGAGAAACAGAGGGGTGTAAAATGCGGGCGGAAGCAATAGGTAGCAAGGTGAAAGGTAAAAGTGGCAGGCAGACAAATCCAGGGCAAAAATCAAAAAGAGCCACTTTTCAACATAATTGTATAAGGGGTAAGAGTGTTGTAAAAACAAGCCTGAAGGCTTTGTGTCTCAATGCAAGGAGCATTCGTAATAAGGTGGATGAGTTGAACGTGCAGATAGCAATTAATGATTATGATATAGTTGGGATCACGGAGACATGGCTCCAGTGTGACCAAGGCTGGGAGCTGAACATCCAGGGATATTCAATATTCAGGAAGGATAGAGAGAAAGGAAAAGGACGTGGGGTAGCGTTGCTGGTTAGAGAGGAGATTAACGCAGTGGAAAGGAAGGACATTAGCTTGGAGGATGTGGAATCGGTATGGGTAGAGCTGCGAAACACTAAGGGGCAGAAAACGCTGGTGGGTGTTGTGTACAGGCCACCTAGCAGTAGTAGTGAAGTTGGGGATGGCATCAAACAGGAAATTAGAAATGCGTGCAACAAAGGCAAAACAGTTATAATGGGTGACTTCAATCTACATATAGATTGGGTGAATCAAATTGGCAGGGGTGCTGAGGAAGAGGATTTCTTGGAATGTATGAGGGATAGTTATCTAAACCAACATGTAGAGGAACCAACGAGAGAGCAGGCTATTCTAGACTGGGTATTGAGTAATGAGGAAGGGTTAGTTAGCAGACTTGTTGTGCGTGCCCCCTTGGGCAAGAGTGACCATAATATGGTTGAGTTCTTCATTAGGATGTAGAGTGACATTGTTAATTCAGAAACAACGGTTCTGAACTTAAAGAAAGGTAACTTTGAGGGTATGAGACGTGAATTGCCCAAGATTGACTGGCAATTAGTTCTAAAAGGGTTGACGGTGGATATGCAATGGAAGGCATTTAAAGACTGCATGGATGAACTACAAAACTTGTTCATCCCAGTTTGGCAAAAGAATAAATCAAGGAAGGTAGTGCATCCGTGGATAACAAGGGAAATCAGGGATAGTATCAAAGCAAAAGATGATGCGTACAAATTAGCCAGAAAAAGCAGCATACCAGAGGACTGGGAGAAATTCAGAGACCAGCAGAGGAGGACAAAGGGCTTAATTAGGAAAGGGAAAATAGATTATGAAAGGAAACTGGCAGGGAACATAAAAACTGACTGCAAAAGTTTTTATAGATATGTGAAGAGAAAGAGATTAGTTAAAACAAATGTAGGTCCCTTGCAGTCAGAAACAGGTGAATTGATCATGGGGAACAAGGATATGGCAGACCAATTGAATAACTACTTTGGTTCCGTCTTCACTAAGGAAGACATAAATAATCTGCCGGAAATAGCAGGGGGCCGCGGGTCAAAGGAGATGGAGGAACTGAGTGAAATCCAGGTTAGTCGGGAAGTGGTGTTGGGTAAATTGAATGGATTAAAGGCCGATAAATCACCAGGGCCAGATAGGCTGCATCCCAGAGTACTTAAGGAAGTAGCTCCAGAAATAGTGGATGCATTAGTGATAATTTTTCAAAACTCTTTAGATTATGGAGTAGTTCCTGAGGATTGGAGGGTAGCAAACGTAACCCCACTTTTTAAGAAGGGAGGGAGAGAGAAAACGGGGAATTACAGACCAGTTAGTCTAACATCGGTAGTGGGGAAACTGCTAGAGTCAGTTATTAAAGATGGGATAGCAGCACATTTGGAAAGTGGTGAAATCATTGGACAAAGTCAGCATGGATTTACGAAAGGTAAATCGTGTCTGACGAATCTAATAGAATTTTTCGAGGATGTAACTAGTAGAGTGGATAGGGGAGAACCAGTGGATGTGTTGTATCTGGACTTTCAGAAGGCTTTCGACAAGGTACCACATAAGAGATTAGGATACAAACTTAAATCACACGGTATTGGGGGTAAAGTATTGATGTGGATAGAGAACTGGCTGGCAAACAGGAAGCAAAGAGTAGGAGTAAACGGGTCCTTTTCACAATGGCAGGCAGTGACTAGTGGGGTACCGCAAGGCTCAGTGCTGGGACCCCAGCTATTTACAATTTATATTAATGATCTGGACGAGGGAATTGAAAGCAACATCTCCAAGTTTGCGGATGACACTAAGCTGGGGGGCAGTGTTAGCTGTGAGGAGGATGCTAGGAGACTGCAAGGTGACTTGGATAGGCTGGGTGAGTGGGCTAATGTTTGGCAGATGCAGTATAATGTGGATAAATGTGAGGTTATCCACTTTGGTAGCAAAAACGGGAAGGCAGACTATTATCTAAATGGTGGCCGATTAGGAAATGGGGAGATGCAGCGAGACCTGGGTGTCATGGTACACCAGTCATTGAAAGTAGGCATGCAGGTGCAGCAGGCAGTGAAGAAAGCGAATGGTATGTTGGCCTTCATAGCAAGAGGATTTGAGTAAAGGAGCAGGGAGGTTCTACTGCAGTTGTACAGGGTCTTGGTGAGACCACACCTGGAGTATTGCGTACAGTTTTGGTCTCCAAATCTGAGGAAGGACATTATAGCCATAGAGGGAGTGCAGAGAAGGTTCACCAGACTGATTCCTGGGATGTCAGGACTTTCATATGAAGAAAGACTGGATAGACTTGGCTTATACTCGCTAGAATTTAGGAGATTGAGAGGGGATCTTATAGAAACGTACAAAATTCTTATGGGGTTGGACAGGCTAGATGCAGGAAGATTGTTCCCGATGTTGGGGAAGTCCAGGACAAGGGGTCAAAGCTTAAGGATAAGGGGGAAATCCTTTAAGACCGAGATGAGGAAAAACTTTTTCACACAGAGAGTGGTGAATCTCTGGAACTCTCTGCCACAGAGGGTAGTTGAGGCCAGTTCATTGGCTATATTTAAGAGGGAGTTAGATGTGGCCCTTGTGGCTAAAGGGATCAGGGGGTATGGAGAGAAGGCAGGTACGGGATACTGAGTTGGATGATCAGCCATGATCGTATTGAATGGCGGTGCAGGCTCGAAGGGCCGAATGGCCTACTCCTGCACCTATTTTCTATGTATCTATGTATCTATGTATCCTGCTACCTGGTGTCAGAATTCTGAAATTTTGGCACGCCATGCGAGAATGGTTTTGAATGTGTTTAGAAAAATTAAGTAACTTCTCCTAAATCTGTAACACCGAATGATCTGCAGAAAAAAAGTTGTTTTTCTCTTCTGGCAAACAATGTGGCTTTTAGTGTTTTCTTTTCAGTTCAAATAAAATTGTTTCAACTCTACACACAACTTGGGCTTACAAATAGGTATACCTATCCAGTTGGGAGGACATGTTGCAGTTGTATAAGACGTTGGTGAGACCACATTTAGAAAATTTGTGTTCAGTTCTGGGCACCATGTTATAGGAAAGATATTGTCAAGCTTGAAAAGATTTACGAGGATGTTGCCAGGACTAGAGTGTGTGAGCTATAGGGAGAGGTTGAGTAGGCTGGGTCTCTATTCCTTGGAGTGCAGGAGGATGAGGGGTGATCTTATAGAGGTGTGCAAAATCATGAGAGGAATAGATTGGGTAGATGCACAAAGTCTCTTGCCCAGAGTAGGGGAATCGAGGACCAGAGGACATAGGTTCAAGATGAAGGGGAAAAGATTTAGTAGGAATCCGAGGGGTAACTTTTTCACACAAAGGGTGGTGCGTGTATGGAACAAGCTGCCAGAGGAGGTAGTTGAGGCTGGGACTATCCCATCGTTTAAGAAACAGTTAGACAGGTGCATGAATATGACAGGTTTGGATGGATATGGACCAAGCGCAGGCAGGTGGGGTAGTGTAGCTGGGACATATTGGCAGGTGTGTGCAAGTTGGGCTGAAGGGCCTGTTTCCACGCTATCACTATGACACTCTAGGTAGCATTACAAAGCTTCCCATGTAGTGTGTGATTAGTAGTGTTTGTAAATAATTGGTGTCTGCAGTAGTTTATGTTTAATAAAACACTGACATTGCAGTTGCTTAAAATTACTGCTGCGCTGAAAGTATGTCTAATTCTGTAGCCTCGCCCCACAATCAATTTCGATTCGGACAAGCAGTTTTCATGAATCTTAACAATTCTAGTCCTTGACTAGGGTGGGGAAGAACAGTCAGCATTTTTAAATAATAGATATACAGATTTTCCAAAATGCCAAGTGTTACAAGCAATGTGCTGTTGAGGATTCCAGTTTTAAAATCTTGCTTTTTTTTACTGGGGGAGGGGGGATGAAAGGGGAAATGTGTTTCATTTGTTCACCATCCGATAGTTGCCATAATTGGATGTGTGTGTTCTGTGGCAAATCTGGAATTTTTCAAACTATTTTTTACTGGGAATCAAAACAGTTCCCAGAATTCTGTTGGAAGTCTTATTCTTCATAATCAGTTGGAAGTCTTATTCTTCATAATCTCTAATATTAATTGTTTACAAAGTGTTTTGTATCTGCTATACAAGAACACAAATAGAAGCAGGAGTAGGTCATTTGGTCCCTCTATATTACCCTTCAATAAGTTCATGGCTGATCTTTAATCTCAGTGCCGTTGACAACAATTGGATTGACTGCCACACCTAATCCATTCTATATCTCCAGCAGCCTGGCTCCAAACCAAAGATCTGCTCGAAGATCTTTGCTCCAAACCATTAGTATCAACAGAAATGTTGCCACAGGAAGATCAATATCAGAGCTCTTAACCATAAAATGAGCTTGTCTCAGACGGTGCCTCACAGATAACCTGCCAAATCTCTGCTTCCAGGAGTTGCAGAATATCCACAGCAGATAGGAGCTCTGAAGTCCAGCATAAAGGACAATCCAAGACCTTGCCCCACTGAGAGGTAGGAACTGAGGTGAACTAATCAGGGACAGAGGCATTCTGTGCTTGCTAAAAGGAATGCTTTGAACAGTTCCTTAACTATGACTCTCCACGATGTAAATGACATTCACCAGCAACACATTTAGTCCAGCCTTGCCACCACTTCTGACAAAAGTCAAAGGCTATATCAAATGAAAATAACAAGGCCCCAATCCTAAAGCTTGGTGCTGAAGATCTTCAGTCATTAAACCACAATCTCATTATCCACATCTGGGAAGAGAATGATATACCAGGGGACCTCGCGGCTGTGACATCTACAAGAAAGGAGGCATGACTGAGTATGGTAACACCAGAGGAGTCTCCCACAGTAAAGTCTTCACCATAGTCTTCAATCGTCTCCTAGTGGCCAAACAACTGCTCCCAAATTGCAGTATATCCACCGAAGGGCACAGTGGACATGAACTTCACTGTGTGGTAACTCCAAGAGAATACTGGGAGTAGCATCAGTTGTTCTACCAGGTTCTTATAAATCTCACCTGAAACTTTTGATTCCATTAAAAAGAGAGATTGGAGCACTGTCCTCATAAGGCTGTCCACAGAAATGTGTCTCCAAAAAATGCTATAAAAGTACCAAAGGTACTTTTGGTACCTGCTATACAAGAACACAAATAGAAGCAGGAGTAGGTCATTTGGTCCCTCTATATTGCCCTTCAATAAGGGTAATAATCTTGCATCAATAAGATGGGTGCAAGAGCAGAGAGACAGAGGGGTGTAAAATGAGGGTAGAAGCAATAGGTAGCAAGGTGAAAAGTAAAAGTGGCAGGCAGACAAATCCAGGGCAAAAATCAAAAAGGGCCACTTTTCAACATAATTGTATAAGGGGTAAGAGTGTTGTAAAAACAAGCCTGTAGGCTTTGTATCTTAATGCAAGGCGCATTCGGAATAAGGTGGATGAGTTGAATGTGCAGATAGTTATTAATGTATATGATATAGTTGGGATCACGGAGACATGGCTCCAGGGTGACCAAGGCTGGGAGCTGAACATCCAGGAGCTAAAATGGCCGCCGCGCCGAGCGGAGGTGAGAGGCTTATCCGAGGTTAGCCCTTGGCCTTCATTTGTAAAAACTGATTAGCTGGTGATTAGCTGATTAGCTGGTGAACATGCCTCCGAAGAAGGCAATAACAGCGGAGGAAGGCGAAGAAATAAAAAGAGCGCTGGATTTTATGACGGAGGAGATTTCTGCTGTCAAACAACAGCAGAAAGCCATCCTTGACCTCGTGGCGGAGGTAAAAGCTCTCCGGATCCAGAGCGCCGAAAAGGACCGGAGACTGGTGTTCCTGGAGAGCAGAGTTGCGGACCTGGAGCAGTACACCAGAGCGAATAACGTTATCATTACCGGGCTCAGTATAAAGCCCCGGTCATACGCACGGGCGGTGACTGACGACAGCGGGGGGGAGCCCGGGGCAATGGATACAAGCTCCACGGAGCAACAGGTGGCGGCCTTCCTGCAGTCAAAAGGAATACACTTGGACTGCGATAACATCGAGGCTTGTCACCCCCTGCCCAGGAGAAAATCCAAAGAGGATAAAAATAGTGATGACAAACCAGCCATCATAATAAGGTTTGTCAGCAGGAAATATAAAGTTAGTCTCCTAAAACAAGGAAGACAGTTGAAGGGAACAAAAGTATTTATGAATGAACACCTAACAAAACGAAATGCCGACATAGCCCGACAAGCACGATACCTTAAGAAACAGAAAAAAATACTAAATACCTGGACTGCAAACTGTAAAATCTTTATTAAATTAAATGGAACACCAGAGGAAGCCAAAGTGCTGGTCATCAGAGATATTGCAGACCTGGACAAATACCAATGATCATAAAACGGGAAAACACTGAAGGAATTCAGTCATTTACATCTGGAAATGGCAGTCAAGTAATTAAAATAATAAGCGAAAAGGAACAACCGAAGTTACAACCATTTGAATATACCGATCACAATTTACAGGATTTGGAATACGATATAGACCCGGACAATAATTTTTACTTTAATTCTAACGACAAAAATATCTGCTGCTACTACACAGAGGAACAGTATAATCAGAATATTAATGCAAAAGGCAAATTATCTATTATCCACTTTAATAGCAGGAGCCTCTATGCGAAATTCAATAGTATTAAAGAGTATTTACAAAAATTTTTACACCCATTCAATGTCATCGCAATATCTGAAACATGGATTAATCAAGAAAAGGGAATTGATTTTGAGATGGACGGATATGATTTCAATTACATCAATAGAAAAAATAAGGGGGGAGGAGGGGTAGCACTATATGTGGATACAACTCTGAATTATAAGGTAGTAGATAATATGACAACTGTGGTTGACAATCTGCATGAATGTATAACTATAGACATAATTAATGGTGGAAATAAAAATGTAATCATTAGTTGTATATATAGGGCACCGGGGTCAAGTATTGAAATCTTCAGGGGCTGGATGGAGAGTATGTTTTCAACAACAAGTAGTAAATCAGTGTTTTTATGTGGAGATTTCAATATTGACCTACTAAATCCTAATCAACACAACCTTACAGAAGATTTTATTAATACTATGTACAGCATGAGTCTATTTCCTAAAATCACTAGACCGAGTAGAATTACTTCCCATTGCGCTACACTCATTGACAATATATTTAACAATGATGTGGAAAATAAAATAGTAAGTGGATTATTAATTAATGATATAAGTGACCATCTGCCAGTTTTTATAGTTTATGATAATATCCACAGGAACAACAAATCAAACAAATTAATAGAATATAGACGAGTGAGATCGGAGGAAGCTATCAATGCACTAAAAAAGGATCTATTGGCACAAAACTGGGATATAATATACCAAAAAAGAGACATTGATAGTGCTTATGAAACATTTATTGCTATGTTTAAGTTATTATATGATAAAAATTGTCCAATTAAAGAATATAATAGAAAATCAAAATATACTAAATGTCCATGGATTACAAAGGTATTACAAAATGCTTGTAAAAAAAAAAAAGCCCTATACAGAGATTTTATAAGAGAGAGAACTAAAGATACAGAAAATAAATATAAAAAGTATAAAAATAAATTAACTTACATCATAAGAGAAAGCAAGAAAGATTATTATAAGAAGAAATTAGATGACAATAAAGACAATATAAAAAGAATATGGAGCATACTTAATAGCATTATCAGAAATGGTCCGGGGAGAACAAATTACCCGAAGTATTTTATTGATAAGGATAAGGAAAATTACAATATGGAAGATATAGCTAATAGCTTTAATAATTTTTTTGTAAATATTGGACCAGACCTGGCTAAACAAATCCCTGATTCAGGGACATCTGGAGAAACTCCTGAGAATTTAGTGGAGAGAAATCCCTGCTCTATGTTTCTTACGGCAGTAGAAGAAAAAGAACTGTTGGATATTGTCAAAACATGTAAACATAAAAAGTCTACCGATTTCAATGACATTGACATGTCGCTAGTTAAGATGGTCATTGAGGGGATCTCCAAACCTTTAACATTCATCTGTAATTTATCCTTCCAAACCGGTACTTTTCCAATTCAAATGAAAATAGCAAAAATAATACCAATATACAAAACTGGGAACAAGCATCATTTTACAAACTATAGACCTGTTTCCTTACTCCCACAATTTTCCAAAATATTAGAAAAAATGTTTAATAATAGATTAGACAAATTTGTAGAAAAGAATAAATTAATCACAGAAAGTCAATATAGATTCAGAACAAATAGATCAACATCACTTGCAATACTGGAATTAATTGAAGACATCACAAACGCCATTGATAAGAAATTATATGCAGCTGGGATATTCATTGACATAAAAAAAAGCATTTGATACAATTAATCATGATATTTTATTTAAAAAATTGGAGAGGTATGGAATTAGAGGAATAGTACTGGATTGGATTAAAAGCTACTTAAGTAACAGGCAACAGTTTGTAAATCTGGGTAGTCATAATTCTACATGCTTGGACATTGTGTGTGGTGTACCACAGGGGTCAGTGCTGGGCCCAAAATTATTTATCATGTACATAAATGATATTTGTAATGTGTCCAATGTCTTGAGGCTGGTTTTGTTTGCAGATGATACAAATATTTTTTGTTCTGGGGGAAATTTAAAACAGCTATTGGATAAAATAATAAAAGAAATGGGTAAATTGAAAATATGGTTTGATAGGAATAAAATTTCATTAAATCTGAGTAAAACTAAAATAATGTTATTTGGTAATTGTAGAATAAATGCACTAGTAAGTATAAAGATAAATGGGGTGGAAGTTGAAAGAGTGCATGAAAATAAATTTCTTGGGGTTATAATTGACGATAAAATAAGCTGGAAATCACATATTAAACATGTAAAATTAAAATTGTCAAAAAGTATCTCTGTATTATACAAAGCCAAGCAAGCTCTGGATTACAAATCACTCCGTATTCTTTATTGTTCATTAATTTTACCCTACTTAAATTATTGTGCAGAAGTCTGGGGTAATAATTATAAAAATTCGATACACTCATTAACCATGATGCAAAAAAGAGCAATTCGTATTATCCATAATGCTAAGTATCTGGGTCATACGAATCCATTATTTTTAGAGTCAAAATTATTAAAATTAGAAGATTTGGTCACATTCAAACAGCTCAGATAATGTTTAGGGCCAAAAATAAAAATTTACCTGGAAACATTCAAAAATTATTTAACGAGCGTGTGGGGGGGTTACAATTTAAGAGGAATATTTAACTTTAAGAAACAAAAAGACCGTACGACTAGAAAAACCTTTTGTATTTCGGTTTGTGGAGTAGGAGTGTGGAATAAATTGAACGGGGAATTGAAGCAATGCACAAACATGAATCATTTTAAAATGATATATAAAAAAATAATTCTCAAGGGGTACAGGGATGGAGGGGATGGTTGACAAGTGGGGTTGATGTTTATCTTGTTTACTATTGTTGATGTTTATCTTGTTACTATTGTTGATGTTTATCTTGTTTACTATTGTTTACTTATGTTTGGGTACTTCAGATATGAAGATTGTATGTACATAATAGTTGTATGTATATATATGTCTGTAGGTATTATGGGAAATTGCCTAGGGTAGTATTATTATTAGTAATGAATTGATTTTTAAATATGATAGAAGTGTTGGGGAAAAGGGGTGAGATTTAATAAGTTATTCTTCTTCTCACTCCTTTTCGAGCTTGTACAGACACAGAGTTGGACATTGGAACTTTGATTTTGTTCTTCTCATTGCTTTGTAAATATTGATTGTAATGTCCAATTGTTTGATAATTTCGATTTTGTTAATATTAATGTCTTTAATGTCTTTACTTGTTCGGAATAAATAAATAAATAAATAAATAAATAAATATTCAGGAGGGATAGACAGAAAGGAAAAGGAGGCGGGATAGCGTTGCTGGTGAGAGTGGAGATTAACGCAATAGAAAGGAAGGACATTAGCTTGGAGGATGTGGAATCGATATGGGTAGAGCTGCGAAACACTAAGGGGCAGAAAATGCTAGTGGGAGTTGTGTACAGGCCACCTAACAGTAGTAGTGGAGTTAGGGATGGCATCAAACAGGAAATTAGAAATGCGTGCAACAAAGGAAAAACAATTATAATGGGTGACTTCAATCTACATATAGATTGGGCAAATCAAATTGGCATGGGTGCTGAGGAAGAGGATTTCTTGGAATGTATGCGAGATAGTTTTCTAAATCAACATGTAGAGGAACCAACGAGAGAGCAGGCTATTCTAGACTGGGTATTGAGTAATGAGGAAGGGTTAGTTAGCAGTCTTGTTGTGCGTGGCCCCTTAGGCAAGAGTGACCATAATATGGTTGAGTTTTTCATTAGGATGGAGAGTGACATTGTTAATTCAGAAACAAGGGTCGTGAACTTAAAGAAAGGTGACTTTGAGGGTATGAGACGTGAATTGGCCAAGATAGACTGGCAAATGATTCTTAAAGGGTTGACGGTGGATATGCAATGGAAGTCATTTAAAAACTGCATGGATGAACTACAACAATTGTGCATCCCAGTTTGGCAAAATAATAAATCGGAGAAGGTAGTGCATCCGTGGATAACAAGGGAAATCAGGGATAGTATCAAAACAAAAGATGAAGCGTACAAATATGACAGAAAAAGCAGCCACCAGAGGACTGGGAGAAATTCAGAGTCCATCAGAGGAGGACAAAAGGCTTAATTAGGAAAGGGAAAATAGATTATGAAAGAAAACTTGCAGGGAACATAAAAAGTGACTGCAAACGTTTTTATAGATATGTGAAGAGGAAAAGATTAGTTAAAACAAATGTAAGTCCCTTGCAGTCAGAAACAGGCGAATTGATCATGGGGAACAAGGACATGGCAGACCAATTGAATAACTACTTTGGTTCTGTCTTCACTAAGGAAGACATAAATAATCTGCCGGAAATAGCAAGGGACCGGGGGTTAAATGAGATGGAGGAACTGAATGAAATCCAGGTTCGCCAGGAAGTGGTGTTAGGTAAATTGAATGGATTAAAGGCCGATAAATCCCCAGGGCCAGATAAGTTGCATCCCAGAGTAGTTAAGGAAGTAGCCACAGAAATAGTGGATGCATTAGTGATAATTTTTCAAAACTCTTTAGAATCTGGAGTAGTTTCTGAGGATTGGAGGGTAGCAAACGTAACCCCACTTTTTAAGAAGGGAGGGAGAGAGAACACGGGGAATTACAGACCAGTTAGTCTAACATCGGTAGTGGGGAAAGTGCTAGAGTCAGTTATTAAAGATGGGATAGCAGCACATTTGGAAAGTGGTGAATTAATTGGACAAAGTCAGCATGGATTTATGAAAGGTAAATCATGTCTGACGAATCTTATAGAATATTTCGAGGATGTAACTAGTAGAGTGGACAAGGGAGATCCAGTGGATGTGTTATATCTGGGCTTTCAGAAGGCTTTCGACAAGGTCCCACATAAGAGATTAGTATGCAAACTTAAAGCACACGGTATTGGGAATTCAGTATTGATGTGGATATAGAACTGGCTGGCAGACAAGAAGCAAAGTGTAGGAGTAAACGGGTCCTTTTCAGAATGGCAGGCAGTGGGGTACCGCAAGGCTCAGTGCTGGGACCCCAGTTATTTACAATATATATTAATGAACTGGATGAGGGAATTGAATGCAACATCTCCAAGTTTGCAGATGACACGAAGCTCGGGGGGGGGGGGGGGCAGCGTTAGCTGTGAGGAGGATGCTAGGAGGCTGCAAGGTGACTTGGATAGGTTGGGTGAGTGGGAAAATGCATGGCAGATGCAATATAATGTGGATAAATGTGAGGTTATCCACTTTGGTGTCAAAAACAGGAAAGTAGACTATTATCTGAATGGTGGCCGATTAGGAAAAGGGGAGATGCAACGAGACCTGGGTGTTATGGTACACCAGTCATTGAAAGTAGGCATGCAGGTGCAGCAGGCAGTGAAGGAAGCGAATGGTATGTTAGCATTCATAGCAAAAGGATTTGAGTATAAGAGCAGGGAGGTACTACTGCAATTGTACAGGGTCTTGGTGAGACCACACCTGGAGTATTGCGAACAGTTTTGGTCTCCTAATCTGAGGAAAGACATTCTTGCCATAGAGGGAGTACAGAGAAAGTTCACCAGACTGATTCCTGGGATGGCAGGACTTTCATATGAAGAAAGACTGGATAGACTCGGCTTGTACACGCTAGAATTTAGAAGATTGAGGGGGGGTCTTATAGAAACTTACAAAATTCTTAAGGGGTTGGACAGGCTAGATGCAGGAAGATTATTCCCGATGTTGGGGAAGTCCAGAACTAGGGGGTCACTAAGGATAAGAGGGAAGTCTTTTAGGACCGAGATGAGAAAATCATTTTTTACACAGAGAGTGGTGAATCTGTGGAATTCTCAGCCACAGAAGGTAGTTGAGGCCAGTTCATTGGCTATATTTAAGAGGAAGTTAGATGTGTCCCTTGTGGCTAAAGGGATCAGGGGGTATGGAGACAAGGCAGGGATGGGATACTGAGTTGAATGATCAGCCATGATTATATCGAATGGCGGTGCGGGCTCGAAGCGCCGAATGGCCTACTTTGCACGTATTTTCTATGTTTCTATGTATGAGAAGATCTCCACATGTGGATGTGATAAAATGTTGCATGAGAGATCAGTAACTAAAGGACATAGCTTTAAGTTCAATAGTTAGAAATTTAGGGCGGACTGTGGATAGCTTTTTTTCTCTCACTTACATGGGTGTTTCTAATTCGCTGACTGACCGGCTGGTGGAGGCAGAAACACTCTCCACATTGAAGAGATCTGGATGAGCATTTGAAGAGCCATAAACCACAAGTCAAAGGAGATGCGATTTAAATTTAAGTCAATTTTTGGCTGGCATGGACACTGTGTGCCAAATGATGATTTCCTCAACTTCGCCCATGTTGGTTAAACAATATTAAATAGCAATTTGCTTCGACTATTTGCTGTTTTATCTGATGCTAGGGTGAGTCTTCCTCAGGCCACGTGATTATTAATATCATGAGGGGTATTGTGAAGATTTTCACCTTAACTAAAGCGTGTGTTTGCGTTGAGAAATATTGAAAGGATCAAACATGACACCATGCAGGGTAATTTCCAAGCCAGAGATTTTTGTGTAAACTTAATTCCAAAGAGTACAAGAGAGAATTACGTAAACACTCTGGAGAAAGCTGCATTGTAAATGCTGTGAACACCCTGGATTGATTTATTGATTAGTTTATTAAAAATTGGCAATGTTTACTTTTTGTAAAATGACTTGGTTCCTACACAGAGTCTTTTACTGATGGTTTATTAAATCACTAACACACACCATGCAATAGCTGTCCGTGGTCATCACTGGAGCTAGAGAGAGGGCTGGAGGTGGGAACCTTACAATTATAGGAGAGACAATGGGGAGTGGTTAGTAGTGGTGAGGTCACTAAGTTAAAGGAACATGCACTGATCTACATCCCTCCTCTTGGAAACAAAAACATGGCAATACACAGAGCGACCACGGCTCATACGCTAGGATTACAAACTGCGCTGGGAACAGTTAATCGTGTCATAACACAGCTAAGCGAGCTCCCCGTAACGGACAGGCGGCTTGACCAACCGGCCATAGCGGGTGCGCAACCCGCATTCCCCCTCAACCGCAGGAGCAGAAGGGACAGAGTCAGGGAAAGAGGTGGGAGAGCCGCGCGGGGAACGAACTGGAGACGGAGGAGTACAGCGAGGCGAAACGGGCACGCTGGCAGGCGAGGCAGGGGAAAGAGGCTTGTGAGCGCGGGGCATAGAGAGCTGGGAGGGCAGTTTCCGCGACATGCGAGGAGTGACAGGGGCTGGCGGAGCCTCGGGCAGAATGGAAGGGATAGGTGGCTGAAACGGGTCCGCGGGAGGCGGAGGAGGCTCGTTGACGAGCAGGAGGTGCTGGCGTGACCGACGGTAGATAGCGCCCTCATAGTCGACGAGGTATGACCGGGGAGAGCCGGCATTACCAACCACTACGGCCAGCCTGTAGTGCCCGGAGGGGGACTGCATCCGAACCACCTGGCCCGGGAACAGGCAAGGAAGGGGCCGGGCCGACTTGTCAAAGGAGCGCTTCTGGATGGCTTTCTTCTCGATGATGCGCTCTGTGACAGCAGCAGGGTTCTGGACCGAGGGTTTGAGGGACTGTTGCGAGACAGGGAGAGGTGGTCTAGTGGTGCGGGACATGAGGCGTTGGGCAGGTGAACCGAGCGCGGGGTCGAGGGAAATGTTGCGGAGGTTGAGGAGGGCAAGGTAGAAGTCGGAATGTGAAAGGCGGCAGTGTTCCAGCAGCACCTTGGCACTGCGGACGGCGCGTTCCGCAAGGCCGTTGCTCTGTGGATACTCAGGGCTGCTGGTGATGTGACGAAAGTTCCAACGGGCAGCGAAGGCACGGAACTCGGCGCTGGAGAACTGGCTGCCGTTGTCCGATTGGAGGGTCACCGGGGGTCCATGGGTGCAAAAGTGTTGGCGAAGCTTCCCGATGACGGCGGCAGAGGTGATGGAAGGCAGCTGATCCACCTCAAACCAACTGGAGTATGAGTCCACCAGGACCAGGAAATGCTTGCCACGCCATTCGAAAAGGTCCGTGGCAATATACATCCACGGTAGCTCGGGGGCCGGCTGCTGCAGGAGGGGCTGGCGCTGCTGATGAGGCAGGAGACTGTTACAGGCAGCGCAAACGGAGACCCTGTCACGGATGTCCTGAGCCATGCCTGGCCAGTAGAATTGGCTCTGGGCCTGGGACAAAGTGGCCTCCACCCCGGGGTGGCCATTGTGTGCAGTTTGAAAATAGTGATCCCGCAGAGCGGCCGGCACCACGACCCTGTGACCCTTCACCACCACGCCGTCATGTAGCACTAGTTCATCACGAACCAGGAAGTAGGGGAGGGCACCAGCCGGCAGGGAAGAGCGTCGGTCAGGCCAACCACGGCGGATAACGTCCGCAAGTTCTTGCAGGGCATGATCATCAGCAGTGTGTTTGACCAGGGACTGCATCTGCTGGGATGGAACAATGTTAACATTCAGTACCATCAGGTCAGAGGATTCGTACGGGTGGCGGGCAACTGAAGGGAGCAGCGCACGGGACAATGTGTTGGCCACAAACATATCTTTGCCCTTGCGGTACACAATCCGGAACGTGAAACGCTGGAGCTGCTGCATCATCCGCTGCAACTGGGAAGAGGCGACATGGATAGGCTTGTTCAGAATAGTGACCAGTGGCTGGTGGTCAGTCTCAATGGTGAAGGTGTTGCCCAGAATGTAATCCCTAAACTTGGAGCAGGCGAACACCACGGCAAGTAGCTCCTTCTCCATCTGTGCATAACGTTGCTCGGCAGGGGTCATGGTGCGAGAAGCGTAGGAGACAGGTAGCTGCAGGCCGTCATAAAGCTGCAGACATGCGGCACCGAGACCGAACTTAGAGGCATCACAAGTGAGGACAATTGGTCTGTGCAGATCGAAGAACTTGAGAGTCGGTGTGTGTGTGAGCTTGGACTTCAGAGCCACGAACGCCAACTGGTGATGCGGGAGCCAGATCCATGCGGAGTCCTTTTTGATCAGCTCCCTCAGGGGAGCACTCAGTTCGTTGAGGTCAGGTACGAACTTCCCCAGGTAATTGACCAGGCCCAGGAAGCGCTGCAGGCCGGGTACGTCAGCAGGAGCGGGCATCTCGGTGACTGCTGATGTTTTCTGGGGGTCAGGCTTTAAACCCCCTCCCGTGAAAACGTGACCAACGTAAGTGACTTCCGGGACCCGGAACCGACACTTCTTGGGGTTGAGCTTGAGATTGATTTTACGAGCCCTGTCCAGGACTTTGCGGAGGTGCAGGTCGTGCTCAGCGACATCCCTCCCGTACACCAGGATGTCATCCATGATGATAGCGCACGGCAACCCAGCGAACAGCTGTTCCATGGTGCGCTGGAAAACCTCACTAGCCGAGTTGATCCCAAACGGCATACGGAGGAAACGGAACCTGCCGAAAGGTGTGATGAAGGTGGTCAGGAATGAGGAACGTTCATCTAAAGGGATCTGCCAGAATGAGCTTTTGGCGTCTAAGACAGAGAAGACAGTGGCAGGACCGACCTGTGCAGCGACGTCCTCCACCGTCCGCATGGGGTAGTGCGGGCGCTTGATGGCCAGGTTCAGGTCCTTTGGATTAATGCAGATCCGGATCTCGCTCTTATCCTTCTTGGCAGCGACAACCATGTTTGAGACCCACCTGGTGGGAGCGCTCACCTCCTTGAGGATGCCCATGGTCACCATATCACGCAGAGTAGATTCCACGCGGCCCTTCATAGCGAAGGAGACGCGGTGGGCCGGTCGAACCACCGGGTCGACACTCGGGTCGACAACGATTTTATAGTCACAGGGCAATTTGCCCAAAATGTCATCAAAACGGTCGGGGTATTCGCCCAGGGGGTCCAAGGGGGCCTGCACCAGGTGAATTCCGCGGTGGAAAGAAACCAAACCAAGGTCCTGGCACGCACAGGCGCCCAGCATGGTGACGTTGTCAGAATCCAGCAGGTGGAAGGTGAGGGGCCCATAGGTCTCAAGGACTGTGCAGATAAGCGTGGCCTTCCCCACTGGAACTAGAACTCCTCCCCCATAGACATGAAGGCGGGTGTCATCGGGAGTAACTATCTCCCCAGATCTTATCCGCTTGAAAAGGCTGATAGACATAACATTTGAAAAGGCACCAGTATCGACCTTGGCAGAGAATGAATGACCATTCACAGTAACATGCACAGAGGGATCTGTTATCGTAGCAGGTGCACCCAAAAGCAAAAACACCGTTGAATCACCATGGGAGGAGCTCCTATCAAAGTCCGACTGATGCTAGGGTGAGTCTTCCTCAGGCCACGTGATTATTAATATCATGAGAGATATTGTGAAGATTTTCACCTTAACTAAAGCGTGTGTTTGCGTTGAGAAATATTGAAAGGATCAAACATGACACCATGCAGGGTAATTTCCAAGCCAGAGATTTTTGTGTAAACTTAATTCCAAAGAGTGCAAGAGAGAATTACGTAAACACTCTGGAGAAAGCTGCATTGTAAATGCTGTGAACACCCTGGATTGATTTATTGATTAGTTTATTAAAAATTGGCAATGTTTACTTTTTGTAAAATGACTTGGTTCCTACACAGAGTCTTTTACTGATTGTTTATTAAATCACTAACACACACCATGCAATAGCTGTCCGTGGTCATCACTGGAGCTAGAGAGACGGCTGGAGGTGGGAACCTTACAATTATAGGAGAGACAATGGGGAGTGGTTAGTAGTGGTGAGGTCACTAAGTTAAAGGAACATGCACTGATCTACACTTTTCACAGATCAACTTCCAAGATCTCGAACGTGCAGACTGGTTAAACAAGGTAGGAACTTCTACTTTGTCTACAAGGGGATTTTCGAACCTGTGCAATAGAAGGTTGCTCAACCAGACACTGAGGTCACTGACCCAAGTCGTATCTCCATCATGTGGGAAAATGAGACTGGATTAGCAAAAGTCATGCAAATTTAATTTAATTGGATTCAAATTTAAATATTTTGTTTACATACACTGCTTGGATTTCAATAGTGCTTTTACCCTTTTCTATTCTACTATCACATCCAGTCAGTGGTTATTTGTGGATAAATCCTGTCGGATTTAGTGAAACTGGGGATATTAAAATGTATATTACTCACAACTACTTGGTTGGAATCAAAACTACTCTTTCTGACACAATTACAATTGTCAAGTGATGTCTGAGTTTTAAAACCCCTGTTTTAATGATATTAATGCATAAAATAGGTTGGTGTGTAACATTTCCATATATAACCATATAACAATTACAGCACGGAAACAGGCCATCTCGGCCCGCCTAGTCCGTGCCGAACACTTACTCTCACCTAGTCCCATCTACCTGCACTCAGACCATAACCCTCCATTCCTTTCCCGTCCATATACCTATCCAATTTATTTTTAAATGATAAAATTGAACCAGCCTCCACCACTTCCACCAGAAGCTCATTCCACACAGCCACCACTCTGAGTAAAGAAGTCCCCCCTCATGTTACCCCTAAACTTTTGTCCCTTAATTCTCAAATCATGTCCTCTTGTTTGAATCTTCCCTACTCTCAATTCAAAAGCTTATCCACGTCAACTCTGTCTATCCCTCTCATAATTTTAAAGACCTCTATCAAGTCCCCCCTTAACCTTCTGCGCTCCAAAGAATAAAGACCTAACTTGTTCAACCTTTCTCTGTAACTTAGGTGCTGAAACCCAGGCAACATTCTAGTAAATCTCCTCTGTACTCTCTATTTTGTTGACATCTTTCCTATAATTTTGCGACCAAAATTGTACACCATACTTCAGAATTGGCCTCACCAATGCCTTGTACAATTTTAACATTACATCCCAACTACATTAATTCTAGTTAAACCTGCTTTTAACCCCTCAAGTGGTTAGGTTTAAATGTTGCTTTTTAAAAAATGAATTAACCCTATAAAATGAAATATCTCTGGTTAACCCTAATTAAATTAAAATTGTTATTTTAAGATTTAAGTTGATTATTGTTTTAAAGTGTGTAGATTGACCAATCACCAAGCACAAAGGGGAGGTGAAGTAAACTTGGAATGTGAGTTTCCATGGGATTGCTCCCCCATGTTGCCTGGTGAATGGTTACTGAGGAGCCTGGAATCCTAAATGAGATGAGGAAAAATTGTTGTCTGGGTTTCTGCATGTGTTACATCTAAGATCAATTCCAAAATGTAACAAATCTAACAGAGACATATTTTCTTTGGTAGGTTTTGCAGCAAGCATGGCCATTTGTTGGCTAATACCTGGAGAAGCTGTTGGTAAACTCCATCGCTCCCATTAACAATCACCTACAAACATTTGCCTTCACCAATGTCTGCTTTGGAGTGAAGGTAATGTAATAATTGCATGATTTAAATTCTATTCCAGTAACATGTTAATTTTTACACATCTTGTGTCTGGAGTTTCTTTGTTTGATGTCGTGAATCCTGTATGTACAAAATAATTGGATGTCAAGCTATTTGCTGCCATTTTGTAAATGGGTCCTGGTGCTGCAGTCTAGTATCCTGCACACTTGTGTATTGTGCTCAAATGGCAGTGCTTCTCATTTTGAGCCTTGACTACAATTATCAGCAGGCTGGATGACCATTTCACCAAAGTGTAAGCCTGTTCTTATTTGGGCCTCTGCAAACTTCCCATAATTAGTAAGAGAAATTGTCAACTAAAGTTACACTAGAAAGCAGCTTAAAGTATAAAGTATTCTTTATTGTCATTCAGACATTTCAGTCTGAATGAAATTGCATACCTTGCAGTCATAAAATAACAGAACACACACTTAAAACAGTTTAACATCCACCACAGTGGGTCTACCAGACACCTCCTCACTGTGATGGAAGGCAAACGTCTTAAAGTCCTTGTCTCTTCCCTCCTTGTTCTCCCTCTGCGTTGAGGCGATCCAGCCTTTCGATGTTGGGCCCCCCGCCGGGTGATGGTAAGTCCTGCGGTTGAATCCGAGCTCCGCGAATGGTCCGGTTCAAACTCTGCGGCCCGGGGCGGACGAAGCTGCCACCCTCCAGTCCAGCGGACGAAGCTGTTGTTGCGGGAGCTCATTGAGAACTGGTCACCAACCTGGGACCTGCGAGCTCCTGATGTTGTCATCCACTGGGCCCGCGACCGAGTCCACTGGGCCCGCGGCCGAACCTCCGAAGTCGAGTCGCCACAGCCGCAACGCCACCACAGCCCCGAAGTCGGCCAGCCTCGTGTTGGTAAGTCCTGGCTCTGCCTCTGGAGCCTCGAGGTCGGTCCCAGTTGGGGGCCGCCAGCTCCGCGATTAGGCCTCAGCGCAGACGGAGACGGGGATACAACAAGAAAAGGTCGCATCCCCCCTGAAGGAAGAGACTAAAAACAAGTTTCTCCCACCGCCTACACATACACAACTAAAATATACTAAATAAACTAAAACAACAGGACAAAAGAAAACAAAAAAAAAAAGAAAAGACAGACGGACTGCAGGCGAGCTGCAGGGGCCACTTCCGGATGCTAGTGTTAATGTGTGAGCTGATTTCCAGATAGCAATCAGTTTGGTTTGCTCAGTGGTGGATTCAACAAATGAATGCATTGAATAAGATTGTGTTGTCTGGAAGCAGGGAGTAGACCTTATAGCTTGTCCAATCTAAATTTATCATTCATTAAGATTATGACTGACCCTTTAGATCAAATTCACCTTCCTTTCTCCAATCCCCTCCCCCTACACCCCAACACACACAATGCCAATGTTGCTTGATCCCCTTAGAGTTCAAGGATCTTTCGATCTTGGTCTCGAATATATTTGATAAATCAGCATTATTTTATATTGCGTTTATTCATGGTACCTTACCAAATGCCTTTTGAAAAATCCAGATATTGTACATCTAATGTCTTTATCTACCAATTAGTTACATCCTTTAAAATACTTATTTGTGTAATGCCTCCATTTTTAATTCACCATGATATTTGAGCCTCGCCCTGCCTTTACCAATACTCAAGTTCATGCACTTTTCAGTGGAGGTCAGTAGATATCAGTTGCCATGAATACCATAACAAGCCCCTTTCTAATATCGGGTTGTGGCATTTTTCAACACTCCATAGGATCTTCAGCTTGCTAAATTTGCTGAGTCACTCAGGAAGCTTTTGCTGCAACAAGCATGTTTACCGCAAACCAAACAGTTGGAAATAGGTTCCAAATACATTGTTGTTAAAATATATGTAGTCGACTGGAGATCAAATCAAACCTCTGAAATGTCTTTCAGCCTTTGAAGATTCAAGGAGTACAGGTGCATGCAGGTGCAGACAAAAGGCAGGTCTTGCTTGACCTGCATATCAGGTAATTGATTCTTCAATTCCACTTTCTTGCTTCACTCCAAGGGAAAAGAGTTTTTCATGTACGAATGCAAGCTGGCAATCATTTTTGGGGATTTATTTGATGGCTCCTGCTTGACATATGAATACAGTGCTCTCACCTGGCCCTTTAATGGTTGTTTTCGGTAATAATTAGGCCACATAACATAACTTGATTTTTTTAAAGCTTATCCCAGGCATCTGTCTTTGTTACTGGGGTAGGACACAGGCCATCACAGTTACCCCCTAGCTATGCATTTCACAGATGCTTATTATACAGAATTATTTATTGCATATCTAACTCCATATGCAGGAAGCAATGAATCTGTGATGTGAATTTGTGCTTTAGATAGGTGATCTGCATATAACCTGGTTACTTAACTTTCCCAATGTCATTAGTACATTGGCAAATTAGTTTGTGTTGCCCAGATTTTTTAAAGGGGCAGATGATAATTTGCTCTCTTAAACTGTACTTGCATTGATTTCAGTTCAGTTTTTTGGGTCTTTTCCTTGCATAACCTGAAATTCTACTTCCTCCATGTAATCTATACTTTGTGCCTAGCAATGCTCTTTGAGAATATCTGGTCACTAGGTGGCCTATTTGAATATTAATATGCAGAATACTAAAATGCTTGAAGTTGTTGATCTCGGCCACAGAAAATGGAAAATTAAAGTTTCTGGATTGCATATTTATAATAATAATAATAATTCATTTTATTTGCTGGCGCCTTTCTAACACCCAAGGACACCTTACAAGACATAAAATCACAAAAATACAAAACACATAGTCGGAATAAATTAAATATAACAACACCACAATACACAAATCAAGGACAGAATTCATTCCAAAGGCACAAAAAGAAAATTAGAAACACAATTTGAGGAGAGAGCAGCGGCAGCCAAACCGCGCCAGCGTCCACTCTCCCCTCCGACCGCCATCTTGAACAAAGACCAACAGACACAGCACATAAAAATCACCCCCCCCCCCCACAATGACCACCACTGTGGGGGAAGGCACAATGTCCAGTCCCCAACCCCAGTTCACCCAAAGTCAGGCCCAATGAGGCCTCCGCTATTGCCTCTACGGAGGCCCGATGTTCCTGGCCGTTTTCACCGGGTGATGCTGGCCCGGCGTCGGGAGAGTCCTCTAGCGGCTGGGCCACCTGGAACGGCCGCATTCCTCACCGGAGGCCGCAGCTTCCGAAGCCGACAAGGCCGCGCCGGTTTGGAGCTCCAAGGCTCCCGATGTTAAGGTCGGCGCCGCCCGATCCTCTCCACAGTCCCGCAGCCCGGAGGTGTTGAGCTCGGCGGTCACAGCTCACCGGTCACAGCTCCAGGTCACAGCTCCAGCACGGCGACCCAGGCAAGGCATCGCCCGCTCCGCGATAGCACTCCAGCGCTGTGCCGCCACCGAAGCTGACGGTGCTGGGCGGTCCCCGCCAGGAAACGGCGCTCCAGGTCCGCTGGTAGGCCGCAAGGACGGGTCGACGGGGCAGCCCGGAGAAAAGCTGCCTCACCGACAAGGTAGGGGCCTAGAAATAAGGTTACCACCTTACCCCTACATTAAAAGTCATGTTCTCCTACAGACAGCACACAAGGCTAACTAAAACTACAAAAGCAAGTGAGTTAAACGGACGGCTGCTCATTAGCAGCCGTTCACCAAGATGGCGCCTCCTCCACTATTTATGCTCTTAAACAAGGAACTCATTGGGAATAGGAAGTTAATTGTCGTCCCCATTAATATCTATCTTTCCTCACACGCCAAGCGATGCAGAAGCACCTGGGTACAATATGTATTGGATAACATTATAATTAAGGTGCAGGAAGCACTTGAAGAATGGAAAAGGCAAAGAATTTTAATCAGAATAATTGCCTCTTTGTGCTCATTGTTTGTTCCCACAAATAATCTCTTGGCACTGGTACGGATAATTGTTGAAGTCATTGTTATTCCTAGGTGCTGGTGGCAGGTGTGACCCAAATAAGATTCCATTCCCCTTTTTAGTAACAAGTACCCTGTTGACATTGTTTTACAGGAAACAACTGCTACTTTAAACAGTGAAAGCAGATATGTTCTCTTAATCCCAAGATCAAAGCAATCTATAATATGAACCATCATGGGAATGTTTGGTAATTCAGATTCAGATTCAGAAAACTTTATTGTCTGTCGTAACAGAAAATCTTCTTTGGCGTGGCTCAACATACAAACAGGACAATGTACTGATAAGCAGTCATACAACACAGATTTCTGCGAGCACACACCGTGTGTATAGATCTTAAAAGCAAGTATAAGGATTAAAAACTGTAAAAATAGACAAGATAAAGTTGTGGATACGTGTAAAGTGACAGTGCGTCAGGGTTAATTTGTCCATTGTTCATTTTTCATTTAGGCTGTTTATGGCAATATTACTGGCATGAATAGCTGTAGCAATGTCAGACTAGTAGCTGGACACCCATGCATCTGATGGGTTACATCACATACATGGCCATGTAATACAAAGATTTTGTGACTTTATGGATAGGCGAACAATGCTGCAGTAACTCAGCAGGTCAGGCAGCATCTGTAGACAACATGGATAGGTGATGTTTTGCGTCGATCTTTCACCCTGATACATTCTGAAGAAGGGTCTCGACCCGAAACATCACTTATCTATGTTCTCTAGAGATGACTGTCATATGAGGAAAGATTGAAAAGACTAGGCTTGTATTCACCAGAGTTTAGAAGGATGAGGGGGCATCTTATAGAAACATATAAAATTATAAAAGGATTGGACAAGCTAGATGCAGGAAAAATGTTCCCAATGTTGGACGAGTCCAGAACCAGGGGCCACAGTCTCAGAATAAAGGGGATGCCATATAAGACTGAAGTGAGAAAAAACGTTTTCACCCAGAGAGTTGTGAATTTATGGAATTCCCTGCCACAGAGGGCAGTGGAGGCCAAATCACTGGATGGATGTAAATGAGAGTTAGATAGAGCTCTAGGGGCTAGTGGAATCAAGGGATGTGGGGAGAAGGCAGGCACGGGTTATTGATTGGGGACGATCAGCCATGACCACAATGAATGGCGGTGCAGGCTCGAAGGGCCGAATGGCTTCTTCCTGCACCTAATTTCTATGTTTCTATGCTGCCTAACCTGCTGAGTTACTCCAGCATTTTGGCTTTCCTTGGTAAACCTGCATCTGTAGTTCCCTGTTTCTACATTTGGTGACATGGTTTATTTTATTGTATACCACAGATCCTTAATCTAATTTTTAAATAGAAAATGCAAGGGGTATTCAGCTGGTCAGCAACATCTGTGGAGAGTGAAATGAAGTTGATTTTTCAAGTGAATGACCTTTCTGACCAGTTCTGATAAAAGTTCATCGGTCTGAATCACCCTTTTTTGGTCCCTGGCTGCCACCTGACCTACTGAGCATTTTCAATAATTTGAGTGTTCCGTGTTCCATCTAAGTGCATGGAAAATATATTGCTCAAGGCTAAAAGTAATACTTGTAAATTTACTGAGGTTTCCGAGGAAAAAATAGCACACCAAAAGCATAGATTGCATATTCAACATGGAGGACCAGAACCACATTAATGCTGACAGAATGGTGAAGCACCCTAATGTCTCTGGCTGGTACATTGCCACAGTCCAGGGCACCTCCTGACAATGGCAGTGTCCCATGGTGGGCTTGATATTCTAGTATGTGCAGATCCTAGGGACAGTTTGTTAAGAAAAGGGTACTTTTAACAAAACTGACATGCAAAGATTGCTCAATTGTCATATCAGGCATGCCCCGACTATGTATTGCTTTTCAACCTGCTCCCCAATAATTACTTGGGCAAACCCTGTATGCAAAATTGCAACTCTTTCCATGTTCCCATAAACCATATACAGAAAACAAACATCTGAAAGATTGGCTCGCTTGCATTGTTGCATGTTTGATCATTGAATCCTCAACACAATTTGTCGTGACTACTTGTTGAAACTAGGCTGGGTTGGGCTTGTTGCATGTCAGTCACTGTATATATGTGGTCCCCCGGTTGACACTAAACTCACATAGAAATCCTCTCCTTTCATTCTGACCTTTGTATTTAACAGCATATGAGGATTTGGAGAGAAAGTTGTAAATAGATCTCTCCTAAAAGGGAGTAGCTCACTGCCCTGCAACCCTCTTGTGCAAGCAGTAGCTTGGGGCAATGGTGCCACGTGACTCACAGTGTGGAACTGAGGAAGAACTGGTTCTGTTGATTTGAGCTGTCATTACTAGCACCATTTTTTCATGCAAACAGAATGGTAACATTTAGCTTGTTACTGGGAAAGGATGAAATGTGTCCGTGCTGAATAGTGGATTGTTTACCTGTTTCATGCACATAAAGGTCAGCTAATAACTGACAGCAGTACTGAACTGGAAAAAGGCAGCAATGAAGTTGATGGTGGTGGTGCCTCTCACCACCTGAGCAAATTGGCTGCAGTTCTCCATGATGAAGATGGCAAACCATAAGACATGGGGACAGAATTAATCCATTCAGCCCATCAAGTCTGTTCTACAATTGGATCATGACTGATCTATTTTTCCCTCTCAACCCCATTCCTCCTACCTTCTCCCTGTAACCATTGACATCCTTACTAATCAAGAACCTATCAATCTTTGCTTTTAAAATAACCATTGACTTGGCCTCCACAGCCGTCTGTGGCAATGAATTCCACAGATTCACCACCCTCCGGCTAAATAAATTCTTCCTTATAGAGAAAACCTACTGACCTGCTCTCTGTAGATGCAGCTAGGCTTGGTCATTAGTAGATCGGTGCGCTATTACATACAGGTATGGTTAGTAACACATTGGTAGGCAACATTAGTCCCCAAAGATGCATCTTGTTTTACTTGTATACAAACTAATTCCCCTCACTAACTTCACCTTTTGCTTGCCAACCACCTCTCCTCCCGTGACCTGGCCTGACCCCAACTCCCCTTTGCTCCGTCCCCCTCTCCTCCTCCTCCTCCTCTCACCTCCCTCGCCCCTCCGTTCCCCCAATGGCCCCGTCCCGTCCCTCGTTATTTCCCCTGCCTCTCTCCACCTTCCTGCTCCCCTCCCCTCCCCCTCCCGTCCTCCACCTCCTCGTCCTCCCCTCTCCTCCTCATCCCCCTCCTCCCACCCCACTCCCCCTACCCGCCCCTCCCTCCCTCCCCGTCACGGTGCCCCTCCTCCTCCCCCTCCCCGTCCCTGTCCCCCTCCTCCTCCTCCCCGTCCCCTCTCCCTTCGCCCTCTCCCCCTCTGTTCACCCGCCCATCTCCTCTCCCCATCTCTCCCTCCCACTCTCCTCTCCCCTCCCCTTCCTTCCCCTCTCTCCTCCCGCCCCCTCTCCCCTCCCCTCTCCCCTTCCCCTCCTCTCCACTGCCCCTCCCTGCTTCCCCTCGCTCCCTTTCCCTCCCTCTCCCCCTCCCTCCCCAACTAAATCACCCCACCACCTCACGCTACCTCTCTCCCTTCTCCCCCATCTCTCACTGAGAGTGTACCTGGGATTTTCAGAATGCATTTGAAACAAAGAGTAGGATTAACGGTCCTTTTAGAATGGCAGTAAGTGACTAGTGGGGTACCGCAAGGATCGGAGCTGGAACCGCAGGTATTTACAATATACATTAATGATTTCGATGAAGTGATTAAAAGTAGAACATTAGCAAATTGTCAGATGACACAAAGCTGAGTGCAGCGTGAACTGTGAGGAGGATGCTTTGAGAAATGCAGGGTGACTTGGACAGGCTGGGTGAGTGGGCAGATGCTGGGCAGATGATGTTTAATGTGGTTAAAAAGTAGGTTATCCACTTTGGTAGCAAAAACAGGAAGGCAGATTATTATCTAATTGGTGTCAAGTTAGGAAAGGGGGTAGTACAACGGGATCTAGGGGTCCTTGTTCATCAGTCAATGAAAGTAAGCATGCAGGCACAGCAGGCAGTGAAGAAAGGGAATGGCATGTTGCCTTCATAACAAGACGAGTATTGGAGCAAAGAGGTCCTTCTGCAATTGTACAGGGCCCGAGTGAGACAACACCTGGAGTGTTTAGTTTTGGTCGCCTAATTTGAGGAAGTACATTCTTGCTTTTGAGGGAGTGCAGCGTAGGTTCACCAGGTTAATTCCCGGGATGGCGGGGCAGTCATATGCTGAGAGGCATGGAGCGGCTGGGCTTGTAAGATTATTAAGGGTTTGTAAAAGCTAGAGGCAGGAAACATGTTCCGGATGTTGGGGGAGTCCACAACAGGGGGCCACAGTTGAAGAATAACGGATAAGCCATTTAGAACGGAAATGAGGAAACAGTATTTCACACAGTAGTTGTGAGTATGTGAAATTCTCTGCCGCGAGGGCGGTGAAGGCTGGTTCTCTGGATACTTTCAAGAGAGAGCTAGATAGGGCTCTTAAAGATAGCGGAGTCGGGAGATATGGGGAGAAGGCAGGGACGGGGTATTGATTGTGGATGATCAGCCATGGTCACAATGAATGGCGGTGCTGGGCTAGAAGGCCGAATGGCCTACTCCTGCACCTATATGTCTATAGTCTCCCCTCCCCTCACCCCTCTCCCTGTTCCTCCTCCCCCTCTCCCTCTCCCCTTCCCTCTCCCCTCCCCTCTCCCTCTCCCCCTCCCCCCTCCCCTCCTCCTCCCCTCCCACTCTCCCCTCCCCCTCCCCCCTCCGCCTCTCCTCCTTTCCCTCCCCCCCTCTCCTCCCCCTCTCCCCTCCCCTTCCCCCCTCCCCTCCTCCCTCTCTCTCCCCTCTCCTCTCCCTCCCCCCCTCTCCCTCCCCTCTCCCTCCCGTCTCCCCTCTCCCTCCCCCCCCTCTCCTCCCCTCCACCCATTCTCCCCCCTCTTCCCTCTCCACTCCCCCTCCATTACCCTTCTCCCGCTCCCCTTCCCTCCCCCTCCCTCCCCTCTCCCTCCTCCCTCTCTCCTCCCCCCCTCTCCCCTCCCACTCTTCCTCCCCTCTCCCTCACCTCCCCCTCCCCTCCCCTCCCATCTCCCCGCCCTCTCCCTCTTCCCCCCCTCTCCCCTCCCCCACCCCTCTCCCCTTCCTCCCCTCTCTCCTGCCCCTCTCCCCCTCTCACTCTCCCCTCTCCCCCCTCTCACTCTCCCCTCCCCTGTCTCCTCCCCCCCCCTTCTCCTCCCCCACCCCCTCCCCCTCCCCCTCTCCCCTTGCCTCCCCTTTCCCTCCCACCTCTCCCGCCCCCTCTCCCCTCCCCCTCCCCCTCTCTCCTCCCCCCCTTCTCCCCCTCACCCCTCACCTCCCCTTTCCCCTCCCCCTAACCCCTCTCTCCTCCCCCTCCGCTCTCCCCTCCCCCCTCCCTCCCCCCTCCCTCCCTCTCCCTCCCCTCCCCCTCTCCGCTCCCCATCTCCCCTCCCCGCCACATCCCCCTCCCCCTCCCCTCCCCCACCCCCTCCGCTCCCCCCTCCCCTCCCCTCCCCCTCCCTCTCCCCCCACCCCCTCCCCCTCACCCTCTCCCTCTCCCCCTTCCCCCCCCTCTCTCCTCCCCCTCCCCCCTCTCCCTCCCCCTCTCCCTCTCCCCTCCCCTCCTCCCCTGCCCCGTTCCCCTCTCCCCTCCCCCTCACCCCTCCCCCTCCACCCCTCCCTCCACCTCCCCCTCTCCCTCCCCTCTCCCTCTCCTCTCCCTCTCTCCCTCCCCCTCTCCGCTCCCCAACTCCCTCCCCCGCCACCTCCCCCTCCCTCTTCCCCTCCCCGTCCACCTCCCCCTCCCCCTCACCTCTCCCCCTCACCTCCCCCCTCTCCCCTCTCCCCCTCTCCTCTCCCTCCCCCTCGCTACCAGGGATTTCTACGCTGCAGCGGGGGCAGGGCTGCCAGCCGTGTCACTGGCCAATGGGAGCAGAGCGCGTCTGTGAGTCATCAGTTGCTGGGTTAGAGCGAGGCTGTACAGGTTGAGTTTGTGTCTCTGGATAGCCCCGCCCCCGCTGCTGCTGCTGCTGCTGATGTTGCTGCCGCCTAAGGCAGCGCCAGCCCTTCTATTCAGTCAGCAGTGGACTGAATGCAGAAGATGGACACCATATTCTGGAGTAACTCAGCGGGACAGGCAGCATCTCAGGAGAAAATGAATGAGTCCATTCTCGTGAGATGCTGCCTGTCCGTTGAGTTACTCCAGCCATTTTGTGTCTTACTTCGATTTAAACCAGCATCTTATACAATAGACAATAGTTGCAGGAGTAGGCCATTCGTCCCTTCGAGCCAGCACCGCCATTCACTTTGATCATGGCTGATCATCCACAATCAGTACCCCATTCCTGCCTTCTCCCCATATCCCTTGACTCACTATCTTTAAGAGCTCCTTTCTAACTCTCTTGAAAGCATCCAGAGAATTGGTCTTCACTACCTTCTGAGGCAGAGAATTCCACAGTTTCACAACTCTCTGGGTGGAAACGTTTTTCCTCGTCTCCGTTCTAAATGGCCTACCCCTTATTCTTGAACTGTGGCCCCTGGTTCTGGACTCCCCAACATCGGGGAACAAGTTTCCTGCGTCCAGCGTGTCCAATCCCTAAATAATCTTGTAAGTTTCAATCAAATTCCCTCTCATCCTTCTAAACTCCAGAGTGTACAAGCCCAGGCCCGCTCATTCTTTCAACATATGACAGTCCCGCCATCCAGGAATAAAAGTCCGTGAACCTACGCTGCACTCGCTCGATAGCACGTATGTCCTTTCTCAAATTAGGGGACCAAAACTGCACACAATATCCAGGTGTGGTGTCACTGGGCCCTGTATAACTGCAGAAGGACCTCCTTGCTCCGATACTCAACTCTCTTGTTATGACGGCCAACATGCCTTCACTAGCTTTCTTCACTGCTGCTGATCTCGCTGTACTTCCCCTTTTCCTAACTTGACACCATTCAGATAATAATCTGCCTTCCTGTTCTTGCCACCAAAGATAACCTCACATTTATCCACATTAAACTGCATATGCCATGCATCTTCCCACTCACCCAAACTGTCCAAATCACACTGCATCTTCATAGCATCCTCCTCACAGTTCCACATTGCCACCCAGCTTTGTGTCATTTGTAAATTTGCTAATTGTTACTTTTAATCCCTTCATAGCAAATTCATAACAAAAGGATTTGAGTATAGGAGCAGGGAGGTTCTACTGCAGTTGTACAGGGTCTTTGTGATACCACACCTGGAGTATTGCGTACAGTTTTGGTCTCCTAATCTGAGGAAAGACATTCTTGCCATAGAGGGAGTACAGAGAAGGTTCACCAGACTGATTCATGGGATGTCAGGACTTTCATATGAAGAAAGACTGGATAGACTCGGCATGTACTCGCTAGAATTTAGAAGACTGAGGGGGGATCTTATAGAAACTTACAAAATTCTTAAGGGGTTGGACAGGCTAGATGCAGGAAGATTGTTCCGATGTTGGGGAAGTCTGGAACAATGGGTCACAGTTTAAGGATAAGAGGGAAGTCTTTGAAGACCGAGATGAGAAAAACATTGTTCACACAGAGAGTGGTGAATCTGTGGAATTCTCTGCCACAGAAGGTAGTTGAGGCCAGTTCATTGGCTATATTTAAGAGGGAGTTAGATGTGGCCCCTGTGGCTAAGGGGATCAGGGGGTATGGGGAGAAGGCAGGTACCGGATACTGAGTTGGATGATCAGCCATGATCATATTGAATGGCGGTGCAGGCTCGAAGGGCCAAATGGCCTACTCCTGCACCTATTTTCTATGTTTCTGTGTTTCTATGTTTCATCTAAATCAGTAATGTATATTGTAAATATCTGCGGTCCCAGCACGGAGCCTTGCGGTACCCCACTAGTCACTGTCTGCCATTCTGAAAGGGTCCCGTTAATCCCTACTCTTTGTTTCCTGTCTGCCAACCAATTTTCTATCCATGTCAGCACGCTACCCCCAATACCACATGCCACTAATCTCCTATGTGGGACCTTATCAAAGGCATTCTGAAAGTCCAGGTACACTACATCCACTGACTCTCCCATGTACATTTTCCTAGTTACATCCTCAAACAATTCCAGAAGATTAATCAAGCATGATTTCCCCTTCGTAAATCCATGCTGACTCGGACCGATCCTGCTACTGCTACAAATGTGCCGCTATTTCATCTTTTATAATTGACTCCAGCATCTTCCCCACCACCAATGTCTGGCTAACTGGTCTATAATTCACTGTTTTCTCTCTCCCGCATTTCTTAAAAAGTGGGATAACCGAGAACCAGCCCGGAAGACCCGGCTCACCCGCACGTATCGAGGATCAACGGGAACCCAGTTGGAGGGCCGGTGAGCAGACCGGCTGCGGGAGTGAGTGACGGCCTCGACGGGGGAGTGGGCCGCTGGAGGCCCTGCAGCTGCCTGGGGCTCGGCTGGACGTGGCTCCGCTCCAAGAGGCCGAGCACGTGGACAAGACGCGGTGGAGCAGCGGTGGGGGACACCACGGCTACGCTTGGCCAGGCCGACTCGTCAACAGGAATCTGAGAGGTAGCTTTTTCACACAGGGTGTGGTGGGTGTATGGAACGAGCTGCCAGAGGAGGTAGTTAAGGCTGGGACTATCCTCATGTTTAAGAGGCATTTGGACACGTACATGAACAGGACAGTTTTAGATGGATATGGGCCAAACGCATGTGAGTGGGACTAGTTTAGATGGGACGTGTTGGTCGGTGTGGGCAAGTTGGGCTGAAGGGCCTGTTTCCACACTGCATCATTCTATGACTAAAAAGTTAAGAAGAAAAATGCATGTAGATAAGTGGAGCAGGTTTGAAAGAGGAGTGAAATGTAAAGGCAGAGGGAGGTTTCTGGGTGGAAAGGAACATAGGAAAGGAGGGGGAGAGTGGGCTTGGGCAGATGGGTGAAGGGAAAATAGACACAAAGTGCTGGAGTAACTCAGTGGGTCGGGCAGCATCTGCGGAGAATATGAATAGGCGACGTTTCACAGAGTGGTGGAGTAACTCAGCGGATCAGGTTGCATTTCTGGAGAACATGGATAGATGACATGTCACAGAGTAACTCAGTGAGTCAGGCAGCATCTCTGGAGAAAAGGTATAGATTATATTTCAGATCAAGACCGTTCTTCAGTAATATTCATGATGTGACATGCATAGACATTCCTGAATGTTACCCAAACCATCGTGAGCTATTTTGTGACGATGCTTGCCCTCTCCTATAACGTCTCTGCTGCCTTGGGTGATGCAAGACAGGATACAAGCTTTGGGACACGGTATGAAGCTGTTGCCGTCTGTCCCAGCCTGGTAAAAACCTGGATGGAGTGGATGTGGAGAGGATGTTTCCAGTAGTGCGAGAGTCTAGGGCCAGTGGCCATAGCCTCGGAATTAAAATAAATTCCTTTAGGAAGGAGATGAGCAGGAATTTCTTAAGTCAGAGGGTGGTGAACTGTGGAATTCATTGCCACAGACATCTGTGTGGAGGTCAAGTCAATGGACATATTTGAGGAGGAAATTGATAGATTTTTGATTGATATGGGTGTCAGAGGCAATGGGGAGAAGGCGAGGAGAATGGGTTTGAGAGGGAAAGATAGATAGTCATAGAGTGATACATTGTGGAAACAGTCCCTTCGGCCCAGCATGTCACATCTGCACTAGTCCCACCTGCCCACGTTTGATCCATATCCCTCCGAACCTGTCCTATCCATGTACATGTCTAACTGTTTCTTAAATGTTGCGAAAGTCCCTGCCTCAGCTACCTCCTCTGCAAGCTTGTTCCATACACCTACCACACTTTGTGTGAACAATATACTCCTCAGATTCCTATTAAATCTTTTGCCCTTCACCTTAAACTAATGTCCTCTGCTCCACGATTCACCTACTCTGTGCAAAAGACTCAACCATATATATTCAAATCATGATTTTATACACCTCTATTAGATCATCCCTCATCCTCCTGTGCTCCATGAAATAGTCCCAGCCTACTCAACCTCTCCCATGTTGCAGTTGTATAAGACGTTGGTGAGACCCGCTAATATGCTGCATTTAGAATATTGTGTTCAGTTCTGGGCACCATGTTATAGGAAAGATGTCAAATTGAAAAGAGTACAGAGATCCCTATCCTGGATCAGTCCAATCGGGGTTGTGTCGTCCGCAAACTTGAGAAGCTTGACAGAGGTGTCTGTGGAGGTGCAGTCATTGGTGTGGCGAGAGTAGAGGAGAGGGAGAGTACGCATCTTGCGGTGCTCCTATGCTGAGCGTTTGCGGGTCCTAGATATGCTTTCCCATCTCACATGCTGCTTCCTGTCTGTCAGAAAGCTGGTGATCCACCGACAGAGGGGTTCAGGCACAGTCAACTCAGAAAGTTTGGAGCGTAGTAGCTCTGGCACAATGGTGTTGAATGCAGAGCTAAAATCAACAAAAAAAAATCCTCGCATAGGTGCCCTGGTCTAAGTGCTGGAGGATGAAGTGCAGGCCCAGATTGACTGCGTCATCCACAGATCTATTGGCCCGATATGCAAAATGCAGAGGGTCCAGCAGAAGGATTGTGATATTTTTCAGCTTGGCCAGCACAAGCCTTTCAACGGTCTTCATGACTACAGAGGTCAGTGTGACAAGCCTGTAGTCATTAAGACCAGTAATCCTTACCTTTTTGGGTACAGGGACAATAGTGGAGAATTTGAAGCAGGCAGGGAGAGTACATGTTTGCAGGGACTGGTTAAAAATGAGTAATTGGGTGTGAAGTGTTGGTTTGGGGTGGTCCAGTCTTTTCATACTGGAGTCTTGCCTTAAGTACGTGTGAAGTGGTGAATGAGAAGGGAGGGTGCAGGTTCCATTCTTTGCAGACTGGGGTCTGGCTGTGTTTGTTGGGGAGGGGGTACCAGGGTTACATTTCTGATTTTCAAACCTGCAGTAAAACTCATTCAAGTTGTACGTCAGCTGACGATTGTTCAAAGAGCGGGGGGCTTTCCTCTTATAGCTGGTGATTTCTTGCATGCCCTTCCAAACTGAAGAAGAGTCACTAGCTGAGAACTTGCTCCTCATCTTCTCAGAGTACCTTTCCTTGGCAGCTCTGATTCCTCTTCTCAGCTCTTTATCGATTAGGCTATCTTTTAACTCTTTAATGATTAGGCTATCGGCTTGACGCATATTTGCCCCCCCCCCCCCCATCTCGAAATGGAAATGTTACATCTGTATATATGATCCCATTAAAATGTATATTTATGTTACAAACTATGGAATTCATATTTTCAGCATTGTTATCAGGAAAGAAAGCAGTTCCAATTGTTTTATATTATTTGATATTGTTTAAAATTATTCATATGGAGGAGAAAATATAATAGCTCTAAAGCCTACCTTAATTTTGCAATCTCACTAAAGATAATCCCCCTTTCCCTCTTCCCACCCCCATGTCTCTCTCTCCCCCTCCCACATCCCTTCCCCCCTCTTTCTAGCGATGGGGGGCGCATATGAAGGTGGCACGGGCCCAGCAGGCGGAGGGGGTGGCGATGAAGGTGGCGTGGGCCCAGCGGGGGTGGCGTGGGCCCAGCGGGGGTCAACGGGGTGGCGTGGGCCCAGCGGGGTGGCGTGGGCCCGGCGGGGGTGGCGTGGGCCCAGCGGGGGTGCGTGGCCAGCTGGGGTCAACGGGGGTGGCGTGGGCCAGCGGGGGTGGCGTGGGCCCGGCGGAGGTGGCGTGGGGGGGGATGGCTTGGGCCCCGGCGGCTGGGGGAGGCGAGGAGAGCGGGGCCCCGCCGCAGCGGCGTCTGGTGTTGGGGTTATAGCCGCTGGGTTCAGATTCAGCCACTCCCGCCCGGCGACGGGAGAACGGTCTCCTGGTCGCCCGGCTGCCGTTGGTGAGGCTCCGACGCCGCGGATGGAGACGCTGGACCGGGCGGGCAGACACCGCACCCGCAGTCCCCCCCCTCGGGCCCGGAGACATGGGCACTCCCTTATACCGCGGGCCAGATTAGACCCCCCCATGGGTAGTTTGAACCGAGGATAAAAAACAGACTCCCCTCCTGCAACGCAACATTCCTCTACTTACCTGGACTAGACACGAAGCATCGAGCTCAATATGTGGAGTACAAATGGCAGTCTAATCCCGCCCGGGCCCACTGCGCACGCGCGGAGAGACGGCGTCATTTTACGTAGATTACCCAACTGCGCAGGCCGGATGGTCGCATTTTTTCTCCCAAATCATCCAGCGGCGGAACCAGAATTTTCGGCCCTTTTTTTGACAAATTGGAAACGCGGATTTTTCCGATTTTTTTTCTCCGATTTTTTTTAATTTCCTGCGATTTTTCTTAATCTGGGGGATTAACGCACCCCCCCTTCGTACGGCCATGCAATCGACCCATTGCCTCTCTGCCCCATCTCCATCTCTCTCTCTCTCTCTCCCTCTCTCTCAATCTTGGTCTCACTGTACCTCCGTACACATGAGAATAAATGTTGTCTTTTATTTTTCTTCTGCCTGTTCTTCACCCTGGAGCGCCCCCCCCCCCCACCACCATGTTGTGCCCTCCCTCGGTCCCCCTCCCTCTCTCCCTGTCTCTCTTTGTCTCGCTCACTCTCTCTCTCTCTCTCTCTCTCTCTCTCTGCCCCCTCTCTCTCTCTGCATCCGCTCTCTCTCTCTCACACATTTACTAAGCCTCTGAACAACCGAAGACCACGGAGAAATCTCACGCAGATTACGGGGAGAACGTTCAAACTCCGTACAGACAGCACCCGTAGTCGGGATCGAACCCGCGACTCCGGCGCTGCCTTCGCTGTAAGGGCAGCAACACTACCACTACGCCACCGTGACGGTCACGTGACCGCCCATATTCAGCAGCTCCACGTCAGTGAAAACGTTTTGAACCAGGAAAATGGCTTCGAAAGACCAGGTCGAGAGTTGGACCGAGGAGACAATTTGTGCCATCTGCCTGGATTTCTTCACCGATCCGGTGTCACAGGAATGTGGGCACATCTTCTGCCGCTCCTGTATCACACAGAGTTGGGACAGGGAGTGGAGAAACTCCTGCCCGGAATGTAGAGAGGAGTTTACAGACCGCACCCTCAAAGTAAATCGGGCCTTGGCGAGACTGTCTGAGAAAGCTCGAACACTGAGCCTGAATCGGAGAGAGAAGAAAAGTAAGCTTCACTGCGAGAAACATCAGGAAGAACTGAAGCTGTTTTGTGAAACTGACAAGAAACTGATCTGCCTGGTTTGTCGAGATGGCGCGGGAACACAGAGATCACCGCTTCATACCGATAGATGAAGGTGTTGAAATCTATAAGGTAAAAGCAAACCGATATTGATCACATCATTGTGTCATGTTTTGTTTTATTTTCTGACGTTTTTCTTCTCTGATCTGAAACTCAACTCCAGGATCAGGTGAAATCTTCCTTCCAATCCCTTACAAAAAGAAATTAGAGATCGAGCAAATGGAGCAACATCAGAAAGAGAAGATTTCTGTTGTTCTGATGAGGTTTACCTATTTCGATTTCCGGTGTAGTTTTCATCAATGTGATGCGTGCAACTTTAGGACACCTTCTCCCCATATCCCCCGAGTCCGCTATCTTTAAGAGCCCTATCTAGCTCTCTCTTGAGTGCATCCAGAGAAACAGCCCCCCACCGCCCTCTGAGGCAGAGAATTCCACAGATTCACAACTCTATGTGAGAAAAAGTGTTTCCTCTTCTCCGTTCTAAATGGCTTTCCCTTATTCTTAAACTGTGGAGACTGGTTCTGGACTCCCCGAACATCGGGAAGGTGTTCCCTGCCTCTAGGGTGTCCAAACCCTTAACAATCTTTAATGTTTCAATAAGATACCCTCTCATCCTTCTAAACTCCAGAGTGTACAAGCCCAGCCGCTCCATTCTCTCAGCATATGACAGTCCCGCCAACCCGGGGATTAATTTTATAAACCCACGCTGCACTATCTCAATAGCAAGAATGTGCTTCCTCAAATTAGGGGACCAAAACTGCACACAATACTCCAGGTGTGGTCTCACTAGGGCTCTGTACAACTGCACAAGGACCTCTTTGCTCCTATACTCGATTCCGCTTGTTATGAAGGTCAACATGCCATTCGCTTTCTTCGCTTTCTTCGCTGCCTGCTGTACCTGCATGCTTAATTTCATAGACTGATGAACAAGGACCCCCAGATCCCGTTGTACTTCCCCTATTCCCAACTTCACGCCATTTGCCAACTTGATGTAATCTGCCTTCCTGTTTTTGTTGAGCATCTGACCACTCTCCCTGTCATCCTGCATTCTCATAGCATCCTCCTCACAGTTCACATTGCCACCCAGCTTTGTGTCATCTGCAAATTTGCTAATGTTACTTTGAATCCCTTCATCCAAAATCATTGATGCGTATTGTAAATAGCTGCGGTCCCATCACCGAGCCTTGCGGTACCCCATTAGTTACTCCCTGCCATTCTGAAAGGGACCCGTTAATCCCTACTCTTTGTTTCCTGTCTGCCAACAAATGTTCTATCCATGTCAGCACTCAAGTCAAGTCAAGTCAAGTCAAGTGAGTTTATTGTCATGTGTCCCTGGTAGGACAATGCAATTCTTGCTTTGCTTGAGCACAACAGAACATAGTAGGCATTTACTACAAGGCATTCTATAAATATATACACAATGATCAATATACTGATAAAGTGCAAATAACAGTATTGGCTAGTAAAGTTCAGTGTTATTTCCGAGCCAGGTTTAATAGCCTGATGGCTGTGGGGAAGTAGCTGTTCCTGAACCTGGTCGTTGCAGTCTTCAGGCTCCTGTACCTTCTACCTGAAGGTAGTAGGGAGATGAGTGTGTGGCCAGGATGGTGTGGGTCCTTGATGATGCTGCCAGCCTTTTTGAGGCAGCGACTGTGGTAGATCCCCTCGATGGAAGGGAGGTCAGAGCCGATGATGGACTGGGCAGTGTTTTCTACTTTTTGTAGCCTTTTCCTCTCCAGGGCACTCAAGTTGCCGAACCAAGCCACGATGCAACCGGTCAGCATGCTCTCTACTGTGCACCTGTAGAAGTTAGGGAGAGTCCTCCTTGACAAACCGACTCTCCGTAATTTTCTCAGGAAGTAGAGGCGCTGATGTGCTTTCTTAATAATGGCATCATTGTTCTCGGACCAGGAAAGATCTTCAGAGATGTGCACGCCCAGGAATTTGAAGCTCTTGACCCTTTCAACCATCGACCCGTTGATATCAACGGGACTGTGGGTCCCCATCCTACTCCTTCCAAAGTCCACAATCAGTTCCTTGGTTTTGCTGGTGTTGAGGGCCAGGTTGTTGTGCTGGCACATATGGACAGTTGCTCGATCTCTCTTCTATACTCTGACTCATCCCCATCAGTGATACGTCCCACAACAGTGGTGTCATCAGCGAACTTGATGATGGAGTTCGCACTGTGTCAGGCTACGCAGTCATGAGTATAGAGTGAGTACAGCATGGGACTGAGCACGCAGCCTTGAGGTGCTCCCGTGCTAATTGTTATCGAGTCTGACACATTTCCACCAATACGAACAGACTGTGGTCTGAGAGTGAGGAAGTCGAGGATCCAATTGCAGAGTGATGCACAGAGACCCAGTTTTGCGAGTTTGGTAACCAGCTTGGAGGGGATGATTGTGTTAAATGCCGAGCTGTAATCGATGAATAACAGCCTGACATATGAGTTTTTGTTGTCCAAGTGGTCCAGAGCGGAGTGGAGGGCCAGCGAGATCGCATCCACCGTTGATCTGTTGTGGCGGTAAGCGAACTGCAGTGGGTCCAGGTTTTTGTCGAGGTAGGAGTTGATCTGCGTCATGATCAACCTCTCAAAGCACTTCATCACCACAGGCGTTAGTGCCACAGGTCGATAGTCATTGAGGCACGTTACCTTACTCTTCTTGGGCACTGGTATAATTGATGCCCTTTTGAAGCAGGTGGGGACCTCAGACCTCAGAAGTGAGAGGTTGGAAATGTCTGTGAAAACTCCAGCCAGTTGATCCGCACAGGTTTTAGAATGCGACCAGGTATATGATCAGGTCCAGACGCTTTTCGAGGGTTCACCCCCTCTGAAGGATTTCCTGACGTCGGCCCCAATACCATGTGCCCTAATTTTGCCACTAATCTCCTATGTGGGACCTTATCAAATGCTTTCTGAAAGTCCATGTACACTATATCCACTGGTTCTCCCTTGTCCATTTTCCTAGTTACATCTACAAAAAATTCGAGAAGATTAGTTAAGCATGATTTCCCCTTCGTAAATCCATGCTGACTCAAACCGATCCTGTTACTGCTATCCAAATGTGCGGCTATTTCATCTTTTATAATTGACTCCAGCCCCACCACCGATGTCAGGCTAACTGGTCTATAATTCCGTTTTCCCCTCTCCCGCCGTTCTTAAAAAGTGGGTTAACATTAGCTACCCTCCAATCCACAGGAACAGATCCTGATTCAATAGAACATTGGAAAATTATCATCAATGCATCCACGATTTCTAGAGCCATTTCCTTAAGTACCCTGGGATGCAGACCATCAGGCCCTGGGGATTTATCAGCCTTCAATCCCATCAGTCTATCCAACACCATTTCCTGCCTAATGTGGATTTCCTTCAGTTCCTCCGTCTCCCCAGATCCTCTGGCCACTACTATATCAGGATGATTGTTTGTGTCCTCCTTAGTGAAGACGGATCATAGAAACATAGTAAATAGGTGCAGGAGTAGGCCGTTCGGCCCTTCGAGCCAGCACCGCAATTCAATATCATCATGGCTGATCATCCAACTCAGTATCCTGTACCTGCCTTCTCTCCATACCCCCTGATACCTTTAGCCACAAGGGCCACATCTAATTCCCTCTTAAATATAGCCAATGAACTGGCCTCAACTACCTTCTGTGGCAGAGAATTCCACAGATTCACCACTCTCTGTGTGAAAAATATTTTTCTCATCTCGATCGTAAAAGATTTCCCCCTTATCCTGAAACTGTGACCCCTTGTTCTGGACTTCCCCAAGATCGGGAACAATCTTCCTGCATCTAGCCTGTCCAACCCCTTAAGAAATGTGTAAGTTTCTATAAGACCCCCCTCAATCTTCTAAATTCTAGCGAGTACAAGCCAAGTCTATCCAGTCTTTCTTCATATGAGTCCTGACATCCAAGAATCAGTCTGGTGAACCTTCTCTGTACACCCTCTATGGCAAGAATGTCTTTCCTCAGATTAGGAGACCAAAACTGTACGCAATACTCCAGGTGTGGTCTCACCAAGACCCTGTACAACTGCAGTAGAACCTCCCTACACCTATACTTAAATCCTTTTGCTCTGAATGCTAACATACCATTCGCTTTCTTCACTGCCTGCTGCACCTGCATGCCTACTTTCAATGACTGGTGTACCATGCCACCCAGGTCTCGTTGCATCTTCCCTTTTCCAAATCGGCCACCATTCAGATAATAGTCTACTTACCTGTTTTTGCCACCAAAGTGGATAACCTCACTTGTATCCACATTATACTGCATCTGCCATGCATTTGCCCACTCACCTAGCCTATCCAAGTCACCTTGCAGCCTCCTAGCATCCTCCTCACAGCTAACACTGCCCCCCAGCTTCGTGACATCCGCAAACTTGGAGATGTTGCATTCAATTCCCTCGTCCAAATCATTAATATAAAGTCCAAAAGGATCCAAAGTACCTGTTCAACTCATCTGCCATTTCCTTGTTCTCCGTAATAAATTTAACTTATCGGTATTCAACGATCCAACTTTGGTCTTAAATAATTTTTTTCTCTTCACATACCTAAAGAAGCTTTTCCTATCCTCCTTTATATTCTTGGCTAGCTTACTGTCGTACCTCAACTTTTCTCCCCGTATTGCATTTTTTGTTATCTTCTGTTGCTCTTTAATCTTTACCCAATCCTCTTGCTTCCCGCTCATCTTTGCTACGTTGTACTTGTTCTCTTTTATTTTTATACTGTCCCTGACGTCCCTTGTCAGCCACGGTCGCCCCTTACTCCCCTTGGAATCTTTCTTCCTCATAGGAATGAACTGATCTTGCACCTTCTGTATTATTCCTAGAAGAGGCCAGTTCACTGGATATATTTAAGAGGGAGTTAGATGTGGCCCTTGTGGCTAAAGGGATCAGGGGGTATGGAGAGAAGGCAGGTACGGGATACTGAGTTGGATGATCAGCCATGATCATATTGAATGGCGGTGCAGGCTCGAAGGGCCGAAGGGCCTACTCCTGCACCTATTTTCTATGTATCTAAATACCTGCCATTTTTGTTCCACTGTCATCCTTGCTAGTGTATCTTTCCAGTCAACTTTGGCCAGCTCCTCCCTCATGGCCCCATAGTCCCCTATATTCAACTGCAACACTGACACCTCCGATATACCCTTCTCCCTCTCCAATTGTAGATTAAACCTGACCATATTATGGTCACAACCTCCTAATGGCTTATTAACCTCGAGGTCCTTTATCAAATCCTCGAGGTACTTTATCAAGAGACGAAGGTTGGAGATATAGAGATAGAGACTTGGCGGGCAGGTACTAACAGTAGATAGAGTAGATGTGGAAAGGATGTTTCCACTGGTGTGACTGCGGGACCAGAGGTCGTAACCTTAGAATTAAAGGGCGCTCTTTTAGAAAGGAGGTGAGGAGGAACTTAGAAAAGCGGTCATGGTGGCACAGCGGTAGAGTTGCTGCCTTACAGCGGTAGAGTTGCTGCCTTACAGCGAATGCAGTGCCGGGTGGTGTCTGCATGGAGTTTGTACGTTCTCCCCGTGACGTTTTCTCCGAGATCGTCGGGTTCCTCCCACGCTCCAAAGACGTGCAGGGTTGTAGGTTAATTGGCTTGGTAAATGTAAAAATCGTTAATGTTTGGGGATTGTTAGTGGGAGCGGACCCGGTGGGCCGAAGGGCCTGATTTCGCATTTTATCTCTAAACTAAATAAAACCCATGTTTTGTCAGAGGGTAATTAATCTTTGGAACTCATTGCCGCAGAGGGTTGTGGGGCCAAGTCAGTGGATGTTTTTGAGGCACAGAGAGATCATGTTTTGTTTGGAACGCGTGTCAGGGTTATGGGGAGAAGGCAGGAAAATGGGATTAGGAGGCAGAGGTCAGCTATGAATGAGTGGCGGAGTAGAATCGATGGGCCGAATCACCTAATTCTACCTCTATAACTTGTGAACTGTCCACTTTTATCCTTAGCAGCGGAATCAAGAAGCAGGGGACATAGGTTTAATGAGTGAGGAGAAAGATTTCCTACGAATTAAGGGCATTTTTTCACACAGCGTGCATGGAATGAACTGCCAGAGGAGGCGGTTGAGTCAGGTATAACAAATACGCCTTGCTGGTGTCTCCTTGTTCTGGTGCCGTGGTTCCAGTTTCTCCTCGGTGTTGTCCGTGTTATTCACGCGTTCTCCCTTTGACAGCGTGGGATTCATTCCACATCCCAATGCAGGCGCATTTGATGACCAGACCGTAACTGCATGTTGTGTTCGTGAAAGTGGGTGGTGAGCGAATGAGTGGGAATGAACAGGCAGGAGAACTGGAATAAGCTGCAGTGAATTGGACTGTTGTGGTATGTGGATTTGTAGATTACTTTCACAACATTTCAGAAGCATTTGGACAAGGATTTGAGTTGCCACAGTAATTAAAGATACGGATAAAATCCAAGTGAATGTGGGACTATTCTAGATTACTACGGTCGGCAGCATGGACATGTTGGGCCAAATGGCTTATTTCTGTTCTCCACGCCACAAGGTTGATTGGCCAACTATCCCCTCGCATATCGTGAGGAAACACAATACAGTGACATTATATCTTGATCTTCACCTTTCATTTCACAGGAACAGTCAAACACTCTTCAGTCACAGATCACATCCCAGTTTGCTGAACTGCACCAGATTTTCACTGAGAAAGAGCGACGTGTACTCGCAGATATCCGGGAAGAAGAGGAGAAAATTCGGAACGCAATGGAGAAAAGGCTTCAAGAGATTCAAGCGAATTTAAATTCCATCCAAAAGGAACTCTCAACGTTGCAGGGACAGATAGATCAAAAAGACAACGGGATATTTCTGAAGGTGAAGGGTTACGCTACAGTTAGGCGAAGTGAAACTGCAGAGTCACAACATGGTGGGTGACATTTCTGAAATTAATGCATCATTTACCAGTAATTCAGAGCTAGGTCAATGTTCCGTCTGTTCCAGCGATGTGCTGCTGTTGTTCCCAAACTAAATGGCCTCCTGCATAAACTATGGGATCTCAGGACAGCCTGCAAACTCCTTGAGAAAGGGTCGCAGTGATCTTGTCACTGAGTTAGTGATCGTGTAATATTTCCACGAATAGAAGGAAAATCTGCAAGAATCATAAGACCAATGGGGAAAGTCTTCTGTATGTTCAGCATTAGAGGAAAAGGAGTTTGTGGTGTTAGAACATCCCCTTGAAGGCAGTCGAATGATTTTAGCCGATGAAACACATTGGAATTTGTCCTCCTTAACAGCATTTAATTGGACCTGTTCTATCCCAGGTTATCCTTTTGCTCTTAAAGGGGAATATTCTCACCCGGTTAATCTTCTGCTGATAATATACTTGTAGAATCTTGTGGAGGTGGGGGGGGGGGGGGTTGTCACAATTATCCGAGCCACATCGAGAGCACTTTGCATAGATTTCATGACCTTAACCATGAAATGATATTACAGGATTGGAGGCAACACAAAAGTGAATCACCGGGATAATTGCAGGATGAGGGGCTTGTCCCATCTGCAGTGTTTATCGAGGTTGGATCGATATTCCTTGCAGTTTAAAAGAATGAAGAGTCGTTTCACCATTGTCGCCAAGGTACACGACTGGATAGAGTGCAGTGAATCTCTGGAATTCTCCTACCAAGAGACCTTTGGGGATTACATAGATACATAGATACATAGAAAATAGGTGCAGGAGTAGGCCATTCGGCCCTTCGAGCCTGCACCGCCATTCAATATGATCATGGCTGATCATCCAACTCAGTATCCCGTACCTGCCTTCTCTCCATACCCCCTGATCCCTTTAGCCACAAGGGCCACATCTAACTCCCTCTTAAATATAGCCAATGAACTGGCCTCAACTATCCTCTGTGGCAGAGAGTTCCAGAGATTCACCACTCTCTGTGTGAAAAAAGTTTTTCCTCATCTCGGTCTTAAAGGATTTCCCCTTATCCTTAAGCTGTGACCCCTTGTCCTGGACTTCCCCAACATCGGGAACAATCTTCCTGCATCTAGCCTCTCCAACCCCATATGAATTTTGTACGTTTCTATAAGATCCCCTCTCAATCTCCTAACTTCTAGCGAGTATAAGCCAAGTCTATCCAGTCTTTCTTCATATGAAAGTCCTGACATCCCAGGAATCAGTCTGGTGAACCTTCTCTGCACTCCATCTATGGCTATAATGTCCTTCCTCAGATTTGGAGACCAAAACTGTACGCAATACTCCAGGTGTGGTCTCACCAAGACCCTGTACAACTGCAGTAGAACTTCCCTGCTCCTATACTCAAATCCTTTTGCTATGAAAGCTAACATACTATTCGCTTTCTTCACTGCCTGCTGCACCTGCATGCCTACTTTCAATGACTGGTGTACCATGACACCCAGGTCTCGCTCCATCTCCCCATTTCCTAATCGGCCACCATTTAGATAATAGTCTGCTTTCCTGTTTTTGCCACCAAAGTGGATAACCTCACATTTATCCACATTATACTGCAGCTACCAAACATTTGCCCACTCACCCAGCCTATCCAAGTCATCTTGCAGTCTCCTAGCATCCTCCTCACAGCTAACACTGCCCCCCAGCTTAGTGTCATCCGCAAACTTGGAGATGTTGCCTTCAATTCCCTCATCCAGATCATTAATATAAATTGTAAATAGCTGGGGTGCCAGCACTGAGCCTTGCGGTACCCCACTAGTCACTGCCTGCCATTGTGAAAATGACCCGTTTACTCCTACTCTTTGCTTCCTGTTTGCCAGCCAGTTCTCTATCCACGTCACTACTGAACACCCAATACCGTGTGCTTTAAGTTTGTATACTAATCTCTTATGTGGTACCTTGTCGAAAGCCTTCTGAAAGTCCAGATACAACACATCCACTGGTTCTCCCCTATCCACTCTGCTAGTTACATCCTCGAAAAATTCTATAAGATTCGTCATACACGATTTACCTTTCGTAAATCCATGCTGACTTTGTCCAATGATTTCACCACTTTCCAAATGTGCTGCTATCCCATCTTTAATAACTGACTCTCGCAGTTTCCCCACTACCGATGTTAGACTAACTGGTCTGTAATTCCCCGGGATTGAAACTGTGAGCAGTATTTGAACCAGAAGGAGAGACATTTTGTTTTTAAATTTCCAGGAATTGAACATGAGGGGAATGGGGAAAAATAGGTGGAGTTCTGTCCTGGGCAAAATTAGCCATGACCACATTGTGGGGATTAACATTGAAATCTAGAACGTGGCGCACACATCATCATTTATCATCTGTCACCATAATTGAACATGCAGGGGTTGGGGCAAGCACGGGGAAATATCTTGTGCTTATCCTGCTTCCTCTTCAATATATCTCCAATATTGGCTTCGGCCACTTTTGTGCGAATGAGTTCCACGTTCCCTTTGCTGCATGACTAATGGGATTTATTAAATGCCATCCCATATTTCATCTTTGAATATTGGTCTCCCTAAAAGTAGCTGCTTCTTCTTGCGTATGGCGTGCTCAGCCTAAAGTTGTAGGAAACTAGTTCTATTTGATCTTATTTGATTGTGCACTCTGGGTTGATTGCATTCGTCGAAACAGGGCGGATCACGTGAAGGGTGCAATCTTCCACCCCCCTAAAAGTAGCAATACTATTTGTCCCGCCACCCATTTAAATCCACAGATAATCTTAAATCGCCCCATCCCTACGTTCCCTGGCATCTTCTTCAGATAACACCCACCACCTTCTCATTCTTGCCCGTAACTTGCACCCTCTCAATGATGGCATCATGTTCATGTACGTTCCTTGTGTTTCCCCCGTGGTTCTTTGTCCCGACGGAAATATCCTTTATATGTCTGTGTGGCTGCCGCAATAAGAGTTGGTAAATAGGAATCTTATGGCAATCTGCGTGCCATTTGTGCTGTCGGGATGTGGATGTTCTGTCTCAGTTATTCAGATGTGTGTCTTATTTCTTTCAGGAGGCAGCTGGTTGGAAAAGGAGGTAGGACACGCTCTTGATTGAAACGCTGCATGTTTTGCAGAACAGCTCCGAGATTGTTGAAGCTCAGATTCTAACCGGCTGTTAAATATTTGCAGGGTTAGTGATGAAGTTCGTACATTGTCAGTGACAGATGGTGCCTTGCCGATTGAAAAGATTCATCACCACTTTGTGTTGAACACGCTGTGGAGAGAAACTTGTGCCATTCAGCAAGGTAAAACTTGTTTAGTTTCCATTCTTCTTATTGATTACACCTTTAAGTATCACATATGCAAACATAACGCAGTAATTACACCCACCTCTGTCTCTGACATCTAGTTCTATCTCTCTACCGTCCACTGTGTGAAAACATTGAGCTTCAATGCCTTTTCCAACTTTACCATCTCACCTTAAACTGATGCCCTCAATCTTTAGACTTTAGACAATTCCGTCTTCCATTCTTCAGCCCATTAGACCTGCTAATTAAGATCACATTTCATCTCAGGCCACCTTCTTCACTCTCCATGACGCCACCATTTTAGTGTTCTCCACAAACCTACTAACCGTGGCACCCACATACTCATACAAAGTGTTCGTATAAATAACGACCAACAATGGAGATAGAGTCGAGCTCTATGGCGCACCCTTTGCGAGAGCCTGCAGTCTGAAAAGCATTTCTCCACCACCCTCTGTCTTCTACCTTCAGACCACGGTTGTGCTCCATTGTGTAACTCGCCCTGGATTCAATCAGATCCAAACATCCAGACCACGTACCATGCAGAGGGTTGAAGTTGTTTCTCCAACATAGCAGTAAATATCTGGAAATGTGTGACCTAATTGATGGTGACAGGCCAGATTTTTGGATATAGGTGAAGGAAAAATAGTTGGATATTGGAAAGATCATTAAATTGAGGGTTCTGGGGAAGTCACACTGAAGGATAACTGGAGCCAGCTTCGATCAGCCATCATCACATTGACCAGAGGATAGGCCTGGGAGTCGGAGCCTACTCCGCGCCTATTTTCTTCCTGTCGTTTGTTTTTTTCTACTTGTACAAAGATAAACTTTGCACCAAGCGAGTGTAGCAACGATTGGCAATACTTGGTTCCGTAATGATATTTGTTGTGCGGGTGATATTGAGTACACTCGGCCTGTGTGCTCGAGAGTTCAATTGTATTTGATGAGATCTCTGGGAAACACAAAGTTCTTACCCTACTCAGTGGGCTGGATGCTGGGAGGATGTTTCCCCTGTCTGAGGGGTCTGGAACCAGCGGACATCCTCTCAGAATGTGGGCTGGACCATGTAGGACAGAGACAATGAGACATTACTGTACGCATAGACTGGGCAACCTTTGGAATTCCCTGCACCGGTGGCTATAAATAATCAGTCATTCAGTGCTCTTGGAGCAGAGAGCCATGGCTGTACATTACAGAGTCAGGCCCTTCGGCCCATCGCGTCCATGTCCACCTTTTTCACAGCCACACAAATCTCATTTAGAATCGTATTATTCTACACCTCGTTTGCTAAATCGCAATGCCTCTTAAATGTAGTGATCACATCTGATTCCATCAGCTCCTCTGGCAAAATATTCCAGGTGTTAACAACTCTTTGTGTCAAGAAAATTGCGTCCTCCAGTATTGATATCCCTGCATGACAATAAGGTTTTGATGATCTAGCCTATATCCCGCTGCAGACTTTGACAGACTTCCTTGCTATACACAACATTACCCGTTATCCACGAAGTAAGTAGTCACACCTCCTTCATTCACATCCAAGCCATGAAAACATAAAATAAACAGCAAAGGTTGCAGCACCGATCTCTGTTGCACACCACCAGTCACAGATCTCCAGGCAGAACAATCATCCTTCTACCGCTACCTTCTACCTCCAGCCACCAAGTCAATTGTGGGTCCATTTTATCAACTCGTCTTGGATCCCACCTGCCCTTGCTTTCTGGACCAGCCTTACAAGTCCCTCAGTGACGTTCATATATTGCTTCACCATGAGATCAGAGTGTTCTTGGTTGTACAGACGCATCAAATCCACCCTCCACTAAAGAAAGCAAGTAAACAGTAGCAGACTGCCTCGCCCGTCCAGTTCACTCCAGTTCAGTATGATCACGGCAACCCCACCCCACATCTTGACATCCTCTTTAACCACCTCTAATTACCACTCACATCCGTCTCCTCATCTTCCAATCTGCATCTCCCTCGCCATCTACTGGCAAGATAAGTAAGTAAAGGGCCTGTCCCACCAGCATGCGATTGCATGCATCTAGCACGACCAAACGTGGTCGCTTGAGGCGTACGGCCTTGCGGGGCCGGTCCCACTTCGATCACCGGAGGCGTATGGAGTTGTGCGGAGCTGGTCCCGACATCGCGCGGGGCTCAAAAAAATCTTCCACTGTCCGAAAATCCCCGCGCGACAATGGCCTGTCGGCCCGCAGCCGCATTGAGGCCGTACGCAGCTCCTCGACGGGCGTACGCAGCGTCTCGACGTCGTACGCAACGTCTCGACGCCGTACGCAGCGTCTTGACAGCGTACGCCTACCGCAGGGTGTTGCGCGATGACGTCACCGCCCGGTGTGCCGTTGCGTGACGACGTCACCGCCCGACGCCGTGCGACGTCCAAATTCAGGCAGCCCGCCTCCTGCCCAGTTGATTGGTGAGTATGATGTCGGGACCAGCCCCGCACAACTCCAGACGGCTCCGCGGTTGGAAGTGGGACCGGCCCCGCGAGGCTGTACGCCTCAAGTCACCACGTTTGGTCGCGCTAGACACATGCAATTGCATGCTGGTGGGACAGGCCCTTAAGTAAGTAAGCAAGTAAGTTTATTGGCCAAGTATTCACATACAAGGTGGAATAAGGGGGAAGTCTTTTAGGACCGAGATGAGAAAATCATTTTTTACACAGAGAGTGGTGAATCTGTGGTATTCTCTGCAACAGAAGATAGTTGAGGCCAGTTCATTGGCTATATTTAAGAGGGAGTTAGATGTGGCCCTTGTGGCTAAAGAGATCAGGGGGTATGGAGAGAAGGCAGGTACAGGATACTGAGTTGGATGATCAGCCATGATCATATTGAATGGCGGTGCAGGCTCGAAGTGCCGAATGGCCTACACCTGCACCTATTTACTATGCTTCTATGTTTCTACAAGGAATTTGCCTTGGTGCTCCGCCCACAAGTAACAACATGACATACAGTGACAGTTACGAACGACTCAGAAAACACTAAACATTAATAATAATAAAACATTAATGATAAAACACCATTGATCAAGCATGTGAACCAACAAAATACCTGATCAAAGGGAGGATACAGATTATTGGCTGTTGAGTAGAGCAACTACTCGTGGATAAAAACTGTTTTTATGTTTGGCTGTGGCAGCTTTGACAGTCCGGAGTCGCTTTCCAGTGGGAAATGATTCAAAGAGTTTGTGGCCAGGGTGAGAGGGGTCAGAGATGATCTTTGAATCTCTGCGTGAAGAATGGTCTTCTGAAGAATTATAAAAGATGATATAGCGGCACATTTGGATAGCAGTGAGAGGATTGGTCCGAGTCAGCATGGAGTTACGAGGGGGAAATCATGCTTGACTAATCTGCTGGGATTTTTTGAGGATGTAACTAGGAAAATGGATAAGGGAGAGCCAGTGGATGTAATGTATCTGGACTTTCAGAAAGCATTTGACAAGGTCCCACATAGGAGATTAGTGGGCAAAATTAGAGCACATGGTATTGGGGGTAGGGTATTGACATGGATAGAAAATTGGTTGGCAGACAGGAAACCAAGATTAAGGGTAAACGGGTCCCTTTCAGAATGACAGGCAGTGACAAGTGGGGTACCGCAAGGTGCCGGGATTGCAGCTATTTACAATATACATCAATGATTTAGATGAAGGGTCTCAAAGTACATTAGCAAATTTGCAGATGACACAAAGCTGGGTGGCAGTGTGAACTGTGAGGAGGATGCTATGAGGATGCAGGGTGACTTGGACTGGTTGGGTGAGTGGCGTAGCATGGCAGATGCAGTTTAATGTGGAAAATGGCTGTGCTAGCTCGAAGGACCGAATGGCCTACTCCTGCACCTATTGTTTATTGTCCTGACCAGTTGAGAAATCCCAGTAAATATGTCTGTTGTCCATCCGCTGTAGTTGTGGGTGAAACCCAGGGCAAGGGTTCAGTTGGCCGCCCGTCTGTGCCCGAGTCTCCCCCCGACCACCGGGGACTCTCTGATTCTCTGCTTCTCCCCGCAGTCTCCGTCACCCTGGATGTGGAAACAGCGGGTCCGCTGCTCGAGGTGTCTGAGGATCGGAAGAGGGTGAGCCTGACCCGGACCCAGAGGAGTCTCCCTGACACCGGGAAGAGGTTTACAGTCAGTGCGTGTGTGCTGGGATCGGAGGGATTCACATCGGGGAGACATTACTGGGAGGTGGAGATGGAGGTGGGGAGTCGGTGGTGGAGTCTGGGAGTCGCCGCAGAGTCTGTGGAGAGGAGTGGACCGGTCAAACTGAGACCGGAGACAGGAGTCTGGAGCATCGGGCGGTGGAATGACGAGTTTAAAGCATTCACCTCCCCTCCATCCCCTCTCCCCGCCCGTCCCATCCCCGGGAGGGTGGGGGTTTATCTCAGTTACGAGTCCGGGACAGTTTCATTTTACGACTCGGACACCAAGTCCCATCTCTACACCTTCACTGGGAATAAATTCACGGGGAAACGTTATCCTTTCTTCTGGCCTTGTGATATAGGCAAGTGGCTGAGAATCTGCTCCGGTTCCGCTCCGGGTGTGTAAAAGGGTCGGGTCCCGGGACCGGCGTCAGGGGCTGTGGGGCAGAAACCCGGTGGACAACAGGTCGGCGCTGAACGAACGGCTCCCATTTAATCCCCAAATTCGTGTCATAAAAACCCCAGTGAGCGCGGAAATAAAACCCGGGAGAATGTAAATGTGGGAAGAGTGAAATAAACAGCAACTGAAATCAGAGCTGTCTGTCTGTCTGTCGATCCGTTCATTTTAACGCGTTAACCGCGTCCGGCAACGGAACAGAAATTACTTTTGTGAAAATATAAAGATTGAAACAATCGCCCTTCCCGCGGGTTCAGCAGCAGCCGCGGGCGGGGGGTCCTGAGCTCCGGGCTCACCCGGGTCCTAAAGTCCGACGACTCTGTTAATTTACAGCGAGTTTGCAGCATTTGCTCTCCACACACCATATTCGTTTTCCTCGGAACGGATCTTTGGAAGAATGGGTTCAAACCCAAGGAGGGAAGAAATTGCTGTAAAATTTGCTTTGACAGCCAATGAGTGGGTGCTTCGAGCTGCCCGCGACAGCGGTAGAGCTGTTGTCTCACAGCGCCAGAGACCCAGGTTCGATCCCGACTACAGGTGTTGTCTGTACGGAGTTTGTACGTTCTCCCCGTGACCTGCGTGTTTTTTCTCCGAGATCTTCGGTTATATTCTGTTGTGCTGCAGCAAGTAAGAATTTCATTGTTCTATCAGGGACATATGACAATAAAACACTCGACGTACAGGTTTGTAGATTAATTGGCCTTGGTGTAAATGTAAATTGTCCCTCGTGTGTGTAGGATAGTGTTAATGTGCAAGGATCGCTGGTCGGCGCGGACTCGGTGGGCCGAAGGGCCTGTTTCTCATAATCGTAATTATAACCGTACTTTATTAGCCAAGTCTTCTTTACAACATACGAGGAATTAGATTTGCCATACAGTCATACTATTAAAAAGCAACAGAACACACAAAATACATTTAAACATAAACATCCACCACAGTGACTCCTCCACATTCCTCACTGTGATGGAAGTTGAAAAAAAGTTCAATCCCTCCCTTCTTTCTCTAAACTAAATATTAGAGTCAAGGGTGAGTTATTGCCATATGTCCCGAAACAGAACAATGAAATACTAGCTTGCAGCAGCACACGGCTCTGTAAAACGGCCCCAGGACACACAAAAAAACACCAGTGTATATAAAAACAAACACACATACATAAATAGAAAATGGTAGTGCAAAGTCAAAACATAATTCCCCCAAGTTTATATAGTTTGGAGTATTTTTTGGAGTTTGGAGAGTTTAATAGCCTGATGGATGTATGGCCGATGCAGTTTTCGGGCTCCTGTACTTCTTCCCGATGGTAGCAGCGAGATGAGAGCGTGGCCAGGGTGGTGCGGGTCTCTGATGATGCTGGCTGCCTTTTTGAGACAGCGCCTCCTGTAGATCCCTCAGATTCCTATTGAATCTTTTCCCCTTCACCTTGAACCTATGTCCTCTGGTCCTCGATTCCCCTACTCTGGGCAAGAGACTCTGTGCGTCTACCCGGTCTATTCATCTCATGGTTTTATACACCTCTATAAGATCAATACACCTCTAGAAGATCAGATGCCCACACAGATTTTGACGGGGGATGGAAAGGGGAAAGAGAGGGATGGGTGGGGTGGGGAGATGAGTGGAAATTTGAGCACACATTTCTGTCA
>JAXLNO010004085.1:74242-173965 GCA_038087875.1 Malacoraja senta | reverse complement strand
TTGGCAGTTCATTCATCACCCCCGCCCCCCGCCCCCCTGCCCCCCCTTCCATCCAGTCTCTCTGGTGCGGGTTGAAACTCAAGCGGACCAACGTGTATCTGTCTCTGAATCTGTAAGCGGACTGTGTAGGGTCCATCGTGTGGAAACGGAACTAAGAGTGCGCCCGTTTAAATAAAGCGAAGCGGGGACGCGGCGCTGTGGGCGCTGGCAACGTAGTGCGGACCCAATAGGGCGGACCGTGTACAGGGAACTACATGGCGGACCGTGTAGGGTGAACCAAGAGCGAAGGGGGCGGCGTATCTCCCCCAGGTCCGCGCTGGATCGTCACCATTCCGGGTCTACGTTTGAGCGTCACTCTGCCGGGTCCGCGTATGACCTTCACTCTGCAGCGTCCGCGTTTGAGCTTCACCCTGCCGGGTCCGCGTTCGACCTCCACCCTGCCGCTGCTGGTTTACAAAAATAGCATTAAGTTAAGAATAAGGGGTCGGCCATTTAGGACTGAGATGTGGAAAAACCTCTTCACCCAGAGAGATGTGAGTCTGTGGAATTCTCTGTCACAGAAGGCACTGGAGGCCAATTCCCTGGATACCTTCAAGAGAGAGCCAGATAGGGCTCTTAAAGATAGCGGAGTCCGGGGGATACGGGGATGAGGCAGGAACGGGGTACTGATTGGGGATAGAAACATAGAAAATATGTGCAGGAGGAGGCCATTCGGCCCTTCGAGCCCACACCGCCATTCATTGTGACCATGGCTGATCGTCCCCAATCAATAACCCGTGCCTGCCTTCTCCCCATATCCCTTGACTCTATCTAACTCTCTATCTAACTCTCTATTAAATCCATCCAGTGACTTGGCCTCCACTGCCCTCTGTGGCAGGGAATTCCATAAATTCACAACTCTCTGGGTGTAAAAGTTTTTTCTCACCTCTGTGGCTGTCCCTGGGGGGTAAGCCACTCCTTGGATCATCCCGCTCGCCGAGTGAAGGACAGGGGACTGGTCTGCCACGGGGTTTCCAGTCGACCCTGGATTTAGTGCTCTCGAGGTGTGTGTGTGGGGTGCTCTCGTTGTAAGCATTAAAGTCTGTTAATTGAACCCGTCTGGCGTCTGGCCTTTTACTGACCTCGTTCAGGCCGCTAGACTGGTGACCCACGCCGTCCATCACGCGTCGTGATGGAGAATAACGCCGTTGCGTTGAAGCTCCCTACTATGTGGACCGAAGAAGCTGACACTTGGTTCCAGCAGGCAGAGGCACAGTTTGCTTTGAGAGGAATTACAGTAGATGAGACTAAATATTATTATGTGATTGGGGCGCTGGACCAAGCAACCGCAAGGAGAATTAAGCCGTTCCTCAAGCCGATTAAGCCGATATCAATATGTGCTGGCTTCAACCGCGCAACTGAAAGAGTCTCATGCCGATCCCCCATGTCCAGGACGAAAGAGGATGAGCCATGTTCCAGTACCCGAAAGGGACCCTCGTACGGCCGCTGGAGAGGTGTCCGATGCGCATCCCTGCGCAGAAAAACGAACTGGCAGTCCACCAGGGCAGGCGGAAAAATGGGGACGGACTGCGGAAGGAGGTTGGACACTGGGCGCGCACCTGCATCTCGTGCCAGACCGCCAAGGTGCAACGACACGTGCGCGCGCCGTTGCAGGAGTTCCCCATTCCAAGGCAGCGTTTCGACCACATTCACGTGGACATCGTGGGGCCGCTGCCGTCGTCCCAGGGCATGACCTACCTATTCACCGTTGTGGACCGCTTCACGCGGTGGCCTGAAGCCATCCCGCTACCGAATTCGGCAATGACTACTTGCGCTCGAGCCTTGGTGGCGCATTGTATCGCCAGGTTCGGAGTGCCACTGGACATAACTTCTGACCGGTGGCCTCAGTTCACGTCGGAGCTGTGGGCGGCCATGGCACGTCTCCTGGGTGTTCGTCTGCACCACACGACGGCGTACCACCCGCAGGCGAACGGCTTGGTGGAGCGGTTTCACCGTCAACTTAAGGACGCCCTGAAGGCAGGGCACAATGATCCGGACTGGGTGGACGCTCTGCCGTGGGTTTTGCTGGGGATCCGCACCGCACCCAAAGAGGACTTGGCCTCCTCCTCCGCCGAGTTGGTATATGGGTCTCCGTTGACGGTGCCCGGGGAATTCATCCCGTCGGCACGTGGTCAGGCAGAGCAGCCTTCGGACGCTCTACAACGTCTTCGGCACACGGTGGGCAAGTTGGCGCCGGTGCCAACGTCTCGTCATGGGTCTTTCCGTCCCCATGTTCCGCCTGCCCTGGTGGACTGCCAGTTCGTTTTTCTGCGCAGGGATGCGCATCGGACACCTCTCCAGCGGCCGTACGAGGGTCCCTTTCGGGTACTGAAACATGGCTCATCCTCTTTCGTCCTGGACATGGGGGGTCGGCATGAGACTGTTTCAGTTGCGCGGTTGAAGCCAGCACATATTGATATCGATCAGCCGGTGTTGGTAGCGCGGCCTCGTAAGCGAGGGCGGCCTCTGTCTAGGGTACCTCCTCTGGTTACTCGGTCCCATGCACCTGTTGGTCAGTTGCCTGTTCCGGGGCAGGGCATGGTGTGTACCCGCGCTGGCCGCCGTGTACGGCCTCCTGTCCGTTTCGTGTCTCGGGTACTTGGGGGGGGGGGTCATATGGCGGTCCCTGGGGGGGTAAGCCACTCCTTGGATCATCCCCCTCGCCGAGTGAAGGACAGGGGACTGGTCTGCCACGGGGTTTCCAGTCGACCCTGGATTTAGTGCTCTCGAGGTGTGTGTGTGGGGTGATCTCGTTGTAAGCATTAAAGTCTGTTAATTGAACCCGTCTGGCGTCTGGCCTTTTACTGACCTCGTTCAGGCCGCTACACCTCAGTCTTAAATGACCTCCCCTTTATTCTAAGACTGTGGCCCCTGGTTCTGGACTCACCCAACATTGGAAACATTTTTCTTGCATCTAGCTTGTCCAGTCCTTTTATAATTTTATATGTTTCTATTTGTTTGGACAGGCTCGGCTCATGAGAATAGCCTCCTGAAAGTAAGCGTGCAGGTACAGCAGGCAGTGAATAAAGCGAATGGCATGTTGGCCTTTATAATAAGAAGAGTCGAGTGTAGGAGCAAAGATGTCCTTCTGCAGTTGTACAGGGTCCTAGTGAGACCAGACCCGGAGTATTTTGTGCAGTTATGGTCTCCAAATTTGAGAAAGGACATTCTTGCTATTGAGGGAGTGCAGCGTAGGTTTACAAGGTTAATTCCCGGGATAGCGGGACTGTCATATACTGAGAGAATGGATCGGCTGGGCTTGTACACTCTGGAGTTTAGAAGGATGAGAGGGGATCATATTGAAACATATAAGATTGTTAAGGGTTTGGACACGCTAGAGGCAGGAACCATGTTCCCGATGTTGGGGGAGTCCAGAACCAGGGGCCCCAGTTTAAGAATAATGGGAAGCCATTTAGAACGGAAATGAGGAAACACTTTTTTTCTCACAGAGAGTTGTGAGTCTGTGGAATTCTCTGCCTCAGAGGGCGGTGGAGGCCGGTTCTCTGGATACCTTCAAGTGAGAGCTAGATAGGGCTCTGGAAGATAGCGGAGTCAGGGGATATGGGGAGAAGGCAGGAACGGGGTACTGATTGGGGATGATCAGCCATGATCACATTGAATGGCGGTGCTGGTTCGAAGGGCCGAATGGCCTACTCCTGTACCTATTGTCTATTGTCCTCGTCTCCATCCTAAAAGAAAGTCCTTTAATTCTGAGGCTGTGACCTCTAGTCCTGGACTCTCCCACGAGTGGAAACATCCTCTCCACATCCAAATCCCAAATCAACCCAACCTCTCCCTGTAGCTGAAACCATCTAATCCAGGCAGCATTCTGGTAAACTACCTCTGGACCTTCTCCAATCCCTCCACCTCTCCCGTGTAATGGGGCGAACAGAACTGCAGCCAATACTCCATATGGGGCTTAACCAGAGTTGTATAGAGCTGCACCGTGATGTCTTGCATCTTGTGTTCAATGCCCGTATACATTGAAGGTAAGCATACCACACGCCTTCTTTACCACCCTATCTGCTGGTGCTGCCGCCTTTAGTGGGCTATGGACTTGAACACTCTGCGGTTTAGCTGGACTTTGCAATGTGTTGCCTTGCAGAGCCGATGTCCACACCGACCATGGAGGTCAGCTGCAACTCGTCGCATCTCACGCTGAACTGCTCCACCGTCAGCGGCTGCCCCGTCACTTATCGGTGGGAGCGGCGATCGCAGGATCCCGGCGTGGGGAACGCCACCTTCCCCGGAGCCGTGCTGCACCTGCCGGACCCGGGGCAGCACACCTGCACATACACCTGCGTCGCAGAATATTGCTGCTGCAGCCACGCAGTCCCTGCAAAGCTGCACTGCGACGCCCTGCCCGGAGATGAGTGGGTCAATGCTGGGTCTCTGTCCGGTGGGAGAGTCATGCAGCGAAGGAACAGGCCATTCGGCCCCACTCCTCCCTGCCCACCAACATGCCCCATCTACACTAGTCCCACTTGCCCGCGTTTGGCCCATATCCTGACAAACGTTGCCAGAGAGCGGCACGTTGGTGCAGCGGGTAGAGTTGCTGACTCACAGCGCCAGAGAACCGCGTTCGCTCCTGACTACGGGTGCTGTCTGTCCGGAGTTTGTGCGTTCTCCCCGTGACCACGTGGGTTTCTGCGGGATCCTCCCACATTCCAAAGAATTGCGGGTTTGTCGGCTATTTGTAAATTGTCCCCGTGTAGGGTAGTGTTAGTGTGCGGGGATCGCTGGTCGGTGTGGACTCAGTGGGCCGAAGGGCCTGTTTCCGCGCTGCATCTCTAAATTAAACCAGACTCCAGGTTCACCACTGTGTGGCGATATCTCCTCCAGGGTCCAGGAGTCGTTGGGCGATCGTTCTCTCCATGATCCTCGCTGTTGCCGTGCTGGGAATCCGGGCATCGAATCTCTGCAGAAACCGTGCCGTGAGTGTCCTCCTCACCTTCACACTCTCGCCCTCCCCCCTCTCTATCCCCTTCCCTCCCCCACTCTGTCCCCCCTCCTCACCTCTTCCCCCTCCCCTCTTCCGCCCCCTCCCCCTTCCCTCCCTCTACCCTCTCCCCCCCCCCCTCTCCCGTCTACCCCCTCCCCCTCTTCTCCCCTCTTCACCCCTCTCCTCCCCTCTTCCCCCTCCCCTCTTCTCTTCCCCGAACCCCTCCCCTCCCCATCTGCCCCCGGTCTCTCTCAGCTAACTTTGTGGGGTGACGCTGCCCCCTAGTGCACGGCATGGATGGGCCATAATAACACAAGGCGCTCGCTCTCGCTCTCGCGCTATCTCTCTCTCTCTCTCTCTCTCTCTCTCTCTCTCTCTCTCTCTCTCTCTCTCTCTGGCTCTCTCTCTCTCTCTCTCTCTCTCTCTCCCCCTCCCTCTCCCCCTCCCTCTCCCTCTCCCTCTCCCTCTCCCTCTCTCTCTCTCTCTCTCTCTCTCTCTCTCTCTCTCTCTCATCTCTCTCTCTCTTCTCTCTCTCTCTCTCTCTCTCTCTCTCTCTCTCTCTCCCTCCCTCCCTCCCGCCCCCGCTCCACCCTCAACTTTAGGACACCTCTCAACAGCACAAGACAATAGACAATAGGTGCAGGAGTAGGCCATTCGGCCCTTCGAGCCACTGATCATCCCCAATCAGTACCCCGTTCATGCCTTCTCCCCATATCCCTGACTCCGCTATTTTTAAGAGCCCTATCTAGCTCTCTCTTGAAAGTATCCAGAAAACCCACCTCCACCGCCCTCTGAAGCAGAAAATTCCACAGACTCACAACTCTCTGTCTGAAAAAGGGTAGATGCAGGAAAAATGTTCCCGATGTTGGGGGGGAGTCCATAACCAGGGCGTCACAGTTTAAGAATAAGGGTTGGGCCATTTAGGAATGAGATGAGGAAAAACGTTTTCACCCTGATTTAGGATGACCAGCAATGATCATATTGAATGGCGGTGCTGGCTCGGAGGGGGAGGGGAGGGGAGGGTGGGGGGGATAAAAGGGAAATGTGGGAGGCGGGTATGGGAGAAGAGTGTACGGGGGAGTGTAGGGATGAGCAGGGTGAAGGGGAGGGGGTCAATGAGAGAGAGTGGGAATGATGACTACCCCGGGGAGGAGCGGGTGTAGCCGGTGGGTCGGGCAGCATCTGTGCATCAGGAAGGGTCCCGACCCCCAGCAGTGACTGTCTCACCGCCCCGCAGACGCTGCCCGACTCGCCGGCGAGTCCCTGCAGCCCGGGGACGTGAGAGAGGGGGAAGTAGCGAGGGTGGGCAGCGGCGGCCTATTTTTTTTTTTTTTTTTTTTTTTCCACATTTCAAGAATATGGGGTCGGCCATTTTTATTTATTAGAAGCACATTACATTACAACCACATACATTAATACTCGTCATTTATATCTTCTTACAATTAATGTACTCCCTTTATTTATTTTTTTACACTAGAGAAAGAAAAGATTGAAAGAGAGAAGAAAGTGAAGGAAAAAGTGCAAGTGTAGAAAAGTGTAGAAAATGTAACAACAAAAAAGGACGAAGACCCTATAAGAGCGAAATTAAAAACAAAAAGAAAAAGAGTTAAGAAATAGGCCCTAAGAAAAGAAAAGAGAAAGAGAAAAAAAGAGAAACAAATGTGTTTTTTTTGAGCATCACGTAAATAGGACATACCAACTCTTCAACTATCATCCCCCCTTACCCGACCTCAATTTTTTATTTTTTTTAAAGTACTTTTGCACCCTATGTTTGTAATAATTCTATAAATGCAGACCACGTCAGGTGGAAGTGATCTGGTTTACCTGCTAGGAGGAGTCTTATCTCTTCAAGGTGTAATGTTTCAAACATATTTGAAATCCACATATTTATAGTTGGTATTGGAGCCTTCTTCCAAAATTTTAGAATTAGCTTTTTTCCAGTTATTAACCCATAGTCCATTAATTTCTTTTGAAACACATTTAGTTCTGGATCATCTTCCGTTATTCCGAAGATAATCCATTCTGCTTTGGGTATCAGTCTTGTTTTAAATAACTTTGTAAAGATTTCAAAAATTTCATTCCAAAATTTTTGAATTTTTGTACAGAAGACAAATGAGTGCGCTATAGTTGCTTCTTGGGATTGACATTTATCACAAATAGATGATACGTTTGGGAAAATTTTATGAATTTTAGTTTTCGAATAATATAATCTATGTAAAATTTTAAATTGTATTAAAGTGTGTCTTACATTAATCGAGCATTTATGCACTTTTAATAAGTATTCATTCCAACTTTCCTTTGAAATTTTAATAGCTAACTCTTGTTCCCAGTCTCTTCTGATACCCTCCGTAGATGGTATTTGTGCATTTAAGATAATATTGTACAAATATGATATTAAGTTTGCTGATTCCGCTTTTATCTGCATTGCCTCGTCCAGTACATCTGCTGGGTTATTATGATGATCTTTTGTATATTTTTTCAAATAGTCGCATATTTGAAAGTATTTAAAATATTGATTATTTCCGAGTTTATATTTTATTTGTAATTGTTGAAATGAAAGTAATTTTCCAGTTTCATACAAGTCACCAAGCGTTTTAATTCCTAGTCTATCCCATTGTGTATAAGCTTTATCTATAATAGAAGGACTAAACGAAGGGTTATTGACTATAGGTAATAAAAGTGATAAGTTTCTTAATTTTAAATTTTGTTTTATTTGCTTCCAAATACGGATTGTACTATGAATAATTGGGTTCTTATTATAGTTTATGTTATTCAATTTCATTGGAGAGAGGAGGATCGCTCCAATGTTTCTAGAGGAGCAATCCTCTTTCTCCATTACAATCCAGTCTACTTGCTGGGCGGAGTTATCCATCAGTTGAATCATGTTTTTAATATTTACTGACCAATAATAATACATAAAATTAGGTAGTGCTAGACCCCCCAATACTTTAGATTTATTCAGATGGGTTTTTTGTATTCTATGTGATTTATAGTCCCATATAAAATTAGTGATTTCTGAGTCGAGTTTTTTTAAAAACTTCTTAGATAAGTATATAGGAATTGATTGAAATAGGTATAAAATTTGTGGTAAAAAGATCATTTTCATTGCGTTTATTCGGCCTATTAAAGACATCGGGAGCGTTTTCCAGAATTTAATTAATGTATTCAGTTTATTAAGTAGGGGGTCAAAATTTGCCCTGAACATACCTTGATATGTTCTGGTAATTTCGACTCCCAAATATTTAAATTTTTCTGTAGCTATTTTAAAAGGGAATTTTAAAAGATGTGTTGAATCTTTCGGTTTTATTGACATAATTTCACTTTTATTCCAATTTATTCTATATCCAGAAAAAGATCCGAAGTCTTCAATTAAATTTAATATATTTGGTATAGTGATTTGAGGTTTTGTAATATACAATAATATATCATCCGCGTATAAAGATATTTTATTATATGAGTCTTTAGTATTATATCCATGAATATCAGGGTGTATTCTAATTTTTTCTGCTAGCGGTTCAATAATGAGAGCAAACAGCTGTGGTGATAATGAGCATCCTTGTCTATTTCCCCTTGATAGTTGAAATTTCGAGGATAATATGTTATTAGTAAGTATTCTAGCTGTAGGTTTGTTATATAGTAACTTAATCCATAAAATAAAATTCTCTCCCAGTTGAAATTTTTGTAATACTTTATCCATATAATTCCATTCTACTTGATCAAATGCTTTTTCAGCATCCAGCGAAATAATTGATCATTCTTGATCTTCAGATTTGTGTGAGTGCATTATGTTGAGTAGACGTCTCATATTATTAGAAGAGTATCTCTTAGGGATAAACCCTGTCTGATCTGGGTTTATTAATTTACTAATGTATTTACTTAATCTTCTAGCTAATGTTTTCGCTAATATTTTTTGATCTGTGTTTAACAGTGCTATAGCTCTATATGAGCCAGGTTCTTCTAAATCTTTATTTTTCTTAGGTATTAATATAATCGTTGATTCCGCTAGTGTATCAGGTGGTATTCGTTTTTTAAAAGCGTATTGGTACATTTTTTGTAATCTTGGTATTATTTTATCATAAAAGCTTTTATAAAATTCATTAGTAAATCCATCAGGGCCTGGTGTTTTTCCATTTTTTAGTGAGTTTATTGTATCTTCTAATTCCTTAATTGAGATTTGTGCACCCAGTTCCTCTTGTTCCTTCAGCTCTAACTTTGGAAGATTACAGGTATCCAAGAACTTTGTGATATTATTGGAATCAATTATCGTTTTAGATGTATACAAATTCTCGTAAAATTGCGCAAATCTTTTATTAATATCCTTCGGTGTTGTTAATAATTCCCCTTTATCTGATTTGATCTTTGGTATAGTATGTTCCTTTTCTCGTTTTTTTAGCTGGCGAGCCAAAAGTTTATGCGGTTTATCCCCAAATTCAAAGTGCTCTTGTTTTGTAATTTGAAAAAGTCTTATAAGTTTGGCAGATAATAATTTATTTAATTTAAATTTTAAAATTATTATTTTAATAAGGACGCGACAGCGCGTGTACACATATACCTGCCTGCTCTGTGTGTTTGGAAAGAATGCGCGTCCCGAGGGGGGTGAAATAAACCACTTCTGGGGTTGAATTGTGGACAGACACTAAATGCTGGAGTAACTCAGCAGAACAGGCAGCATCTCCGGAGAGAAGGAACGGGTGACGTTTCTGGTCGAGACGTTGAATTGTGTTTAGTTGACAATTGTATTGGAGAGAGAGATAACTCCGGCCCTGACGCCGGTGAGTTGCCTCGTTTTCTCCGTAACATACATAAGTGCTTAAGCGATTGAGCAGGCTAGATGCAGCAAACATGTTCCCCATGTTGGAGGAATCCAGAACCAGGGGTCGCACAGTTTAGGAATAAGGGCTATATTTATTTATGTGTGTTTGTTTTATATACACTGAAGATTTTCGTGTGTATCCTGTGTTTTACAGAGCCGTGTGCTGCTGCAAGCAAGTATTTCATTGTTCTGTTTTGGGACTATTGGCAATAAATCACTCTTGACACTAATATTTATTTTAGAGAAAGAAGGGAGAGATTGAACTTTTTATTCACCTTCCATCACAGTGAGGAATGTGGAGGAGTCACTGTGGTGGATGTTTATGTTAAAATGTATTTTGTGTGTTCCATTGCTTTTTATTGGTAAGATTGTATGGCAAGTCAAATTCATCGTATGTTGCAAAACAGACTTGGCTAATCCTTCGGCCCACTGGGTCCGCGCCGACCAGCGATCCCCGCACATTAACACTATCCTACACACACGAGGGACAATTTACATTTACACCAAGGCCAATTAAACTACAAACCTGTACGTCAAGAGTCAAGAGTGTTTTATTGTCATATGTCCCAATAGAACAATGACATTCTAATTGCTGCAGCAAAACAGAATATAACAGAAGATCTCGGAGAAAAACCACGCAGGTCACGGGGAGAAGGTACAAACTCCGTACGTTCACCCGAAGTCAGGATCGAACCCGAGTCTCTAGCGCTGTGAGGCAGCAACTCTACCGCTGCCCCACCTTGCACCGACTGTTGTATTACAATCGCCCTTTAAATCATTAAATGATGTTAATGTCGTGGGCAGCTCGAAGCACCCACTCATCGGCTGTCAAAGCAAAGTTTACACCAATTTCCTCCCTCCTTCGGTTGGAACCCATTCTTCCAAAGATCCGTTCCGAAGAAAACGAATCTGTTGTGTGGGGAGCAAATGCTGTAAACACGCTATAATTTCAAAGTGTCGGCAGACTTTAGGACCCGGGGGAGCCCTGAGCTCAGGACCCGCCGCCCGCGGCTGTTGCTGAACTCGCGGGAAGGGAGATTGTTTCAATCTTTATATTTTCACAAAAGTAATTTTTGTTCCGTTGCCGGACGCGGTTAACGCGTTAAAATGAACGGATAGACAGACAGACAGACAGACAGCTCCGATTTCAGTTGCTGTTTATTTCACTCTTCCCACATTTACATTCCCCCTGGTTTTATTTCCGCGCTCACTGGGGTTTCACGAAGCGGAATTTGGGGATTAAATGCGAGCCGTTCGTTCAGCGCCGACCTGTTGTCCACCGGGTTTCTGCCCCACAGCCCCTGGCTGAGTCCCGCTCCTGACGCCGGTCACGGAAACCCGACCCTGGGCTGGAATGGAACCAATGTCCTTGGGGGGGTGTTTGCTAGTGCTGTCGGGGAGGATTTAAACTAATGTGGCAGGGGGATGGGTGCAAGAGCAAAGAGGCAGGGGGGTGTAAAATGAGGGTAGAAGCAATAGGTAGCAAGGTGAAAAGTAAAAGTGGCAGGCAGACAAAACCAGGGCAAAAATCAAAAATGGCCACTTTTCAACATAATTGTATAAGGGGTAAGAGTGTTGTAAAGACAAGCCTGAAGCCTTTGTATCTTAATGCAAGGAGCATTCGTAATAAGGTGGTTGAGTTGAATGTGCAGACAGTTATTAATGAATGTGATAAGTTGGGATCACGGAGACATGGCTCCCGGGTGACCAAGGCTGGGAGCTGAACATTCAGGGATATTCAATATTCAGAAGGGATAGACAGAAAGGAAAAGGAGGCGGGGTAGCGTTGCTGGTTAGAGAGGAGATTAACGCAATAGAAAGGAAGGACATTAGCTTGGAGGATGAGGAATCGATATGGGTAGAGCTGCGAAACACTAAGGGGCAGAAAACGCTAGTGGGAGTGGTGTACCGGACACCTAACAGCAGTAGTGGAGTTGGGGATGGCATCAAACAGGAAATTAGAAACGCGTGCAACAAAGGTAAAACCATTATAATGGGTGACTTCAATCTACATATAGATTGGGTGAATCAAATTGGCAGGGTTGCTGAGGAAGAGGATTTCTTGGAATGTATGCGGGATAGTTTTCTAAACCAACATGTAGAAGAACCAACGAGAGAGCAGGCTATTCTAGACTGGGTATTGAGAAATGAGGAAGGGTTAGTTAGCAGTCTTGTTGTGCGTGGCCCCTTGGGCAAGAGTGACCATAATATGGTTGAGTTCTTCATTAGGATGGAGGGTGACATTGTTAATTCAGAAACAAAGGTCCTGAACTTAAAGAAAGGTGACTTTGAGGGTATGAGACGTGAATTGGCCAAGATAGACTGGCCAATGATTCTTAAAGGCTTGACGGTGGATATGCAATGGAAGGCATTTGAAAACTGCATGGATGAACTACAACAAGTGTTCATCCCAGTTTGGCAAAAGAATAAATCAGGGAAGGTAGTGCATCCGTGGATAACAAGGGAAATCAGGGAGGTATCAAAACAAAAGAGGAAGCCTACAAATTAGCCAGAACAAGCAGCCTACCAGAGGACTGGGAGAAATTCAGAGACCAACAGAGGAGGACAAAAGTCTTAATTAGGAAAGGGAAAATGGATTATGAAAGAAAACTGGCAGGGAATATAAAAACTGACTGCAAAAGTTTTTATAGATATGTCAAGAGGAAAAGATTAGTTAAAACAAATGTAGGTCCCTTGCAGTCAGAAACAGGCGAATTGAGCATGGGGAACAAGGACATGGCAGACCATTTGAATAATTACTTTGGTTCTGTCTTCACTAAGGAAGACATAAATAATCTGCCGGAAATAGCAAGGGACCGGGGGTTAAATGAGATGGAGGAACTGAGTGAAATCCAGGTTAGCCGGGAAGTGGTGTTAGATAAATTGAATGGATTAAAGGCCGATAAATCCCCAGGGCCGGATTAGTTGCATCCCAGAGTACTTAAGGAAGTAGCCGCAGAAATTGTGGATGAATTACTGATAATTTTTCAAAACTCTTTAGATTCTGGAGTAGTTCCTGAGGACTGGAGGGTGGCTAATGTAACCCCACTTTTTAAAAAGGGAGGGAGAGAGAAAACGGGGAATTACAGACCAGTTAGTCTAACATCGGTGTTGGGGAAAATTCTGGAGTCAGTTATTAAAGATGGGATAGCAGCACATTTGGAAAGTGGTGAGATCATTGGACAAAGTCAGCATGGATTTGTGAAAGGTAAATCATGTCTGACGAATCTTATAGAATTTTTCGAGGATGTAACTAGTAGAGTGGATAAGAGAGAACCAGTGGATGTGTTATATCTGGACTTTCAGAAGGCTATCGACAAGGTCCCACATAAGAGATTAGCATACAAACTTAAAGCACACGGTATTGGGGATTCAGTATTGATGTGGATAGAGAACTGGCTGGCAGACAGGAAGCAAAGAATAGGAGTAAACGGGTCATTTTCAGAATGGCAGGCAGTGACTAGTGGGGTACCGCAAGGCTCAGTGCTGGGACCCCAGCTATTTACAATATATATTAATGATTTGGATGAGGGAATTGAATGCAACATCTCCAAGTTTGCGGATGACACGAAGCTGGGGGGCAGTGTTAGCTGTGAGGAGGATGCTAGGAGGCTGCAAGGTGACTTGGATAGGTTGGGTGAGTGGGCAAAGGCATGGCAGATGCAGTATAATGTGGATAAATGTGAGGTTATCCACTTTGGTGGCAAAAACAGGAAAGTAGACTATTATCTGAATGGTGGCCGATTAGGAAAAGGGGAGATGCAACGAGACCTGGGTGTCATGGTACACCAGTCATTGAAAGTAGGAATGCAGGTGCAGCAGGCAGTGAAGAAAGCAAATGGTGTGTTAGCATTCATAGCAAAAGCATTTGAGTATAAGAGCAGGGAGGTTCTACTGCAGTTGTACAGGGTCTTTGTGAGACTACACCTGGAGTATTGCGTACAGTTTTGGTCTCCTAATCTGAGGAAAGATTCTTGCCATAGAGGGAGTACAGAGAAGGTTCACCAGACTGATTCCTGGGATGGCAGGACTTTCATATGAGGAAAGAAGGGATAGACTCGGCTTGTACACGTTGGAATTCAGAAGACTGAGGGGGTATCTTATAGAAACGTACAAAATTCTTAAGGGGTTGGACAGGCTAGATGCAGGAAGATTATTCCCGATGTTGGGAAAGTCCAGAACTAGGGGGTCACAGTTTAAGGATAAGAGGGAAGACTTTTAGGACCGAGATGAGGAAATTATTTTTTACACAGAGAGTGGTAAATCTGTGGAATTCTCTGCCACAGAAGGCAGTTGAGGCCAGTTCATTGGCTATATTTAAGAGGGAGTTAGATGTGGCCCTTGTGGCTAAAGGGATCAGGGGGTATGGAGAGAAGGCAGGGATGGGATACTGAGTTGGATGATCAGCCATGATCATATCAAATGGCGGTGCAGGCACGAAGGGCCGAACGGCCTACTCCTGCACCTATTTTATATGTTTCTATGTTCTATGACCCTTTTACACACCCGGAGCGGAACCGGAGCAGATTCTAAGCCAGTTTTCATCGCAAGGCCAGAAGAAAGGATAAAGTTTCTCCGTGAATTTATTCCCAGTGAAGGTGTGGAGGTGGGACTTAGTGTCCGCGTCGTAAAATGAAACTGTCCCGGAGTCGTAACTGAGATAAACGCCCACCCTCCCGCGGATGGGACGGGCGGGGAGAGGGGATGGAGGGGAGGTGAGTGCATCAAACACGTCATCCCACCGCCTGATCCTCCAGACTACAGTCTCCAGGGTCTGTGTGATCTGTCTCTTCCTCTCCACAGACTCTGAGGCGACTCCCAGACTCCAGCGCCGACTCCCCGCCACCTCCACCTCCCAGTAATGTCTCCCCGATGTGAATCCCTCCGATCCCAGCACACACGCACTGACTGCAAACCTCTTCCCGGTGTCAGGGAGACTCCTCACGGTCCCGGTAATTCTCATCTTCTTCCGATCCTCAGACACCTCGAGCAGCGCATGCGCTGTTTCCATATCCAGGGTGACGGAGACTGGGGGGAGATGCAGAGAATCAGAGAGCCCCGGGGGTCGGGGGTCGGCACTGGCGGGCGGCCAACTGAAACCTTGCCCGGGGTTACTCCCACAACAACCACGGATGGACAACAGACATATTTCCTGGGGTTTTTCAACTACTCAGGACAATAAAGAATAGGTGCAGGAGTACGTCATTCGGCCCTTCGAGCCAGCACCGCCATTTATCCACATTAAACTGCATCAGCCATACATCTGCCACTCACCCAACCTATCCAAGTCACTCTGCATCCTCATAGCATCCTCCTCACAGTTCACACTGACACCCAGCTTTGTGTCATCTGCAAATCTGCTAATGTTACTTTGAGCCCCTTCATCTAAATCATTGATGTATATGGTAAATAGCTGCGGTCCCCGCACCGACCCTTGCGGTACCCCACTAGTCACTGCCTACCATTCTGAAAGGGACCCGTTTATCCTTACCCTTTGTTTCCTGTCTGCCAACCAATTTTCTATCCATGTCAGCACTCTACCCCCAATACCATGTGCTCTAATTTTGCCGACTAATTTCCTATGTGGGACCTTGTCAAATGCTTTCTGAAAGTCCAGATACACTATATCCACTGGCTCTCCCTTGTCCATTTTCCTAGTTACATCCTCAAAAAATTCGAGCAGATTAGTCAAGCATGATTTCCCCCTCGTAAATCCATGCTGACTCGGACCGATCCTGTTACTGCTATCCAAAGATGCAGCTATTTCATCTTTTATAATTCTTCAGAAGACCATTCTTCAGGCAGAGATTCAAATAACTTGCCAGTAGATGGCGAGGGAGAGGCAGATTGGAAGGCGAGGAGACTGGTGTGAGTGGTAATTAGTGGTGGTTAAAGAGGATGTAGAGATGCGGTGTGGAGTTGCCGTTATCATACTGATTGGGAGTGGACTGCACGGGTGAGGCAACCTGCTACTGTTTACTTGCTTTCTTTAGTGGAGGGTAGATTTGATGCGTCTGTACAACCAAGAACACTCTGATCTCATGGCGAAGCAATATATGAACTTCGCTGAGGGACTTAGCAATGTTTCGCATGTCAGGCTGGTCCAGAAAGCAAAGACAGGTGGGATCCAAGACGAGTTGGTAAAATGGACCCACAATTGGCTTGGTGGCTGGAGGTAGAAGATAGCGTAGAAGGATAATTGTTCTGCCTGGAGATCTGTGACTGGTCGTGTGCTGTTTAGTTTATGTTTTCATGGCTTAGATGTGAATGTAGGAGGTGTAACTACCAAGTTCCTGGAGAACGGGTATGTTGTGGATAGCAAGGATGTCTGTCAAAGTCTGCAGCAGGATATAGCCTGGATCATTGAAACCTTATTGTCATGCAGCGATATCAATACTGGAAGACGCAATTTTCTTCACACAAAGAGTTGTTAATACCTGGTATATTTTGCCAGAGGAGGTGGTGGAATCAGATGTGATCACTACATTTAAGATGCATTGCGATTTAGCAAACGAGGTGTAGAATAATACGGTTCTATGTGGTCAAATGGGATTTGTGTGGCTGGGGGGAAATGTGGACATGGACGCGATGGGCCGAAGGGCCTGACTCTGTAATGTACAACCATGGCTCTCTGGCTCCAAGAGCACTGAATGACTGATTATCCACAGCCACCGGTGCAGGGCGTTCCAAAGGTTGCCCAGTCTCTGCGTGCAGTAATGCCTCTGTCTCTGTCCTAAATGGTCCAGCCCACATTCTGCGAGGGTTTCCGCTGGCTCCAGACCCACCAGACAGGGGAAACAACCTCCCTACATCCAGCCCACTGAGTAGGGGAAGAACTTTGTGTTTCCCAGAGATTTCATAAAATACAATTGAACTCTCGAGCACACAGGCCAAGTCTACTCAATGTCACCCGCACAACAAATATCATTACGGAACCAAGTATTGCCAATCGTTGCTACACTCGCTTTGTGCAAAGTTTATCTTTGTACAAGTAGAAAAAAACAAAAGACAGGAAGAAATTAGGTGCGGAGTAGGCTCCGCCTCCCAGGCCTATCCTCTGTTCAATGTGATGATGGCTGATCGAAGCTGGCTCCAGTCTTCAGTGTGACTTCCACATAACCCTCAATTTAATGATCTTTCCAATATCCAACTATTTTTCCTTCACCTATATCCAAAAATCTGGCCTGTCCCCATCAATTAGGTCACACAATTCCAGATATTTATTGCTATGTTGGAGAAACAACTTCAACCCTCAGCGTGGTACGTGGTCTGGATGTTTGGCTCTGATCGAATCCAGGGCGAGTTACACAATGGAGCACAACCGTGGTCTGAAGGTAGAAGACAGAGGGTGGTGGAGAAATGCTTTTCAGACTGCAGACTCTTGCAAAGGGTGCGCCATAGAGCTCGACTCTATCTCCATTGTTGGTCGTTATTTATACGAACGCTTTGCATGAGTATGTGGGTGCCACGGTTAGTAGGTTTGTGGAGGACACTAAAATTGGTGGCGTCATGGAGAGTGAAGAAGGTGACCTGAGATGAAATGTGATCTTAATTAGCAGGTGTAATGGGCTGAAGAATGGAAGACAGAATATTCTAAAGTCTAAAGATTGAGGGCATCAGTTTAAGGTGCGATGGTAAAGTTGGAAAAGGCATTGAAGGTCAATGTTTTCAGACAGTAGACGGTAGAGAGATAGAATGAGATGCCAGAGGCGGAGGTGAGTACAATTACTGCGTAATGTTTGCATTTGTGGTACTTAAACGTGTAATTAATGAGAAGAATGGAAACTGAACATGTTTTACCTTTCTGAATGGCACAAGTTTCTCTCCACAGCGTGTTCAACACAAAGTGGTGATGAATCTTTTCAATCGGCAAGGCACCATCTGTCACTGATAATGTATGAAGTTCATCACTAACCCTGCAAATATTTAACAGCTGGTTAGACTTTGAGCTTCAACAATCTCGGAGCTGTTCGACAAAACATGCAGCGTTTCAATCAAGAGCGTGTCCTACCTCCTTCTCTGACCAGCTGCCTCCTGAAAGAAATAAGACACACATCTGAATAACTGAGACAGAACATCCACATCCGGACAGCAGAAATCGCACGCAGATTGCCACAAGATTCCTATTTACCAACTCTTATTACGGCAGCCACACAGACATATAAAGGATATTTCCGTCGGAACAAAGAACCACGGGGGAAACACAAGGAACGTACATGAAAATGATGCCATCATTGAGAGGTTGCAAGTTACGGGCAAGAATGAGAAGTTGGTGGGTCTTATCTGAAGAAGGTGCCATGGAACGTAGGGATGGGGCGATTTAAGATTATCTGTGGATTTAAGTGGGTGGCGGGACAAATAGTATTGCTACTTTTAGGGGGGTGGGAGATTGCAACCTCCACGTGGTCCGCCCTGTTTCGACGAATGCAACCAACCCGGCGTGCACAATTAAATAAGATCAAATAGAACAAGTTGTCCTACAACTTTAGGCTGCGCATGCCATATGCAAGAATAAGCAGCTACTTTTAGGGAGACCAAAATTCAAAGATGAAATATGGGATGGCCTTTAATAAATCCCAATAGACATGCAGCAAATGGAACGTGGAACTCATTCGCACAAAAGTGGCCAAAGCCAATATTGGAGATATGTTGAAGAGGAAGCAGGATAAGCACAAGAGATTTCCCCGTGCTTGCCCCATTCCCTGCATTTTCAATTCATGGATGACAGATGATAAATGATGATGTGTGCGCCACGTTCTAGATTTCAATGTTTACCCCCACAATATGGTCATGACTAATCTTGCCCAGGGGGAACTCCCCCTTTTTTTCCCCATTCCCCTCATGTTCAATTCCTGGAATTTTTTTTAAAAGTCTCTCCTTCTTGTTCAAATACTGCTCACAGTTTAAATCCCCAAAGGGCTCTAGGTTGGAGAATTCCAGAGATTCACTGCTCACTATCCAGTCGTGTACATTGGCGACAATGGTAAAACGACTCTTCATTCTTTTCAACTGCAAGGAATATCGATCCAACCTCTGCAGATGGGACAAGCCCCTCATCCTGCAATTATCCCGGTGATTCGCTTTTGTGTTGCCTCCAATGCTGTAACATAATTTCATGGTTAAGGTCATGAAATCTACGCTAAATGCTCTCGATGTGGCTCGGATAATAGTGACTACACCCCGCCACCCTACAAGATTCTACAAGTATATTATCAGCAGAAGAATAACCGGGGGAACTATTCCCCTTCAAGAGCAAAAAGGATAACTTGGGATGGAACAGGTCCAATTAAGTGCTGTTAAGGAGGACAAATTCCAATGTGTATCCTCGGCTAAAATCATTCGACTGCCTTCACGGGGATGTTCTAACACCACAAACTCCTTTTCCTCTAATGCTGAACATACAGAAGACTTTCCCCATTGGTCTAATGATTCTTGCAAATTTTCATTCTATTCGGGGAAATATTACACGATCACTCACTTAGTGACAAGATCACTGGGACCCTTTCTCAAGGAGTTTGCAGGCTGTCCTGAGATCCCATAGTTTATGCAGGAGGCCATTTAGTTTTGGGAAAAACAGCAGCACATCGCTGGAGCAGACGGAACATTGACCCAGCTCTGAATTACTGGTAAATGATGCATTAATTTCAGAAATGTCACCCACCATGTTGTGACTGTGCAGTTTCACTTCGCCTAACTGTAGTGTAACCCCTCACCTTCAGAAATATCCCGTTGTCTTTTTGATCTATCTGTCCCTGCAACGTTGAGAGTTCCTTTTGGATGGAATTTAAATTCGCTTGAATCTCTTGAAGCCTTTTCTCCATTGCGTTCCGAACTTTCTCCTCTTCTTCCCGGATATCTGCGAGTACACGTCGCTCTTTCTCAGTGAAAATCTGGTGCAGTTCAGCAAACTGGGCTGTGATCTGTGACTGAAGGTTGTGTGACTGTTCCTGTGAAATGAAAGGTGAAGATCAAGATATAATGTCACTGTATTGTGTTTCCTCACGATATGCGAGGGGATAGTTGGCCAATCAACCTTGTGGCATGGAGCACATGAATAAGCCATTTGGCCCAACATGTCCATGCTGCCGACCGTAGTAATCTAGAATAGTCCCACATTCACTTGGATTTAATCCGTATCTTTAATTACCGTGGCAATTCAAATCCTTGCCCAAATGCTTCTGAAATGTTGTGAAAGTAATCTACACACCCACCCTTCCCACTCACACAGTCCAATTCACTGCAGCTTATTCCAGTTCGCCTGCCTGTTCATTCCCACTCATTCGCCCATCACCCACTTTCACGAACGCAACATACTGTTACGGTCTGGCCATCAAACCTGCTGACTTTGGGATGTGGAATGAATCCCACGCTGTCAAAGGGAGAACGCGTGAATAACACGGACAGCACCGAGGACAAACTGGAACCACGGCACCAGAGCAAGGAGACACCAGCAAGGCGCATTTGTTATACCTGACTCAACCGCCTCCGCTGGCAGTTCGTTCCATGCACCCTGTGTGAAAAAGATGCCCCTTAATTCGTAGGAAATCTTTCACCTCACACATTAAACCTATGACCCCTGCTTCTTGATTCCGCTGCTAAGGATAAAAGTGGACAGTTCACAAGTTATAGAGGTAGAATTAGGTGATTCCATTTTACTCCATCACTCATTCACAGCTGATCTCTGCCTCCTAATCCCATTTTCCTGCCTTCTCCTCATAACCCTGACACCCTATCCAATCAAAAAATGGTCTCTCTGTGCCTCAAAAACATCCACTGACTTGGCCTCCACAACCCTCTGCGGCAATGAGTTCCAAAGATGAATTAACCTCTGACAAAATATGTTTAGTTTTTGTTTAGTTTAGAGATACAATGCGAAATCAGGCCCTTCGGCCCACTGGGTTCCCGCCCACCAGCAATCCCCACACATTAACAATTTTTACATTTACCAAGCCAATTAACCTACAGCCCTGCACGTCTTTGGAGCGTGGGAGGAACCCGACGTTCTCGGAGAAAACGTCACTGGGAGAACTTACAAACTCCATGCAGACACCACCCATAGTCGGGATCCAACCCGGGTCTCCGGCGCTGCATTCGCTGTAAGGCAGCAACTCTACCGCTGCGCCACCGTGACCGCTTTTCTAAGTACCTCCTCACCTCCTTACTAAAAGAGCGCCCTTTAATTCTAAGGCTGCGACCTCTGGTCCTGCAGTCACACCAGTGGAAACATCCTTTCCACATCCACTCTATCTACTGTCAGTACCTGCTTGCCCAGTATCTATCTCTGTAGCTCCAACCCTCGTCTCTTGATAAAGGACCTCGAGGATTTGATAAAGGATCTTGAGGTTAATAAGCCATTAGGAGGTCGTGACCATAATATGGTCAGGTTTAATCTACAATTGGAGAGGGAGAAGTGTATATCGGAGGTGTCAGTGTTGCAGTTAAATAAAGGGGACTATGGCGCCATGAGGGAGGAGCTGGCCAAAGTTGACTGGAAAGATACACGAACAGGGATGGCAGTGGAACAAAAATGGCAGGTATTTCTAGGAATAATACAGAAGGTGCAGGATCAGTTCATTCCTCGGAGGAAGAACGATTCCAAGGGGAGTAAGGGGCGACCGAGGCTGACAAGGGACGTCAGGGACAGTATAAAAATAAAAGAGAAGAAGTACAACATAGCAAAGATGAGCGGGAAGCAAGAGGATTGGGTAATGTTTAATGAGCAACAGAAGATAACCAAAAATACAATATGGGGAGAAAAGTTGAGGTACGAAGGTAAGCTAGCCAAGAATATAAAGGAGAATAGGAAAAGCTTCTTTAGGTATGTGAAGAGAAAAAACACATTTAAGACCCTTGGACACTTGAAGACCGAAAAAGGTGAATTTATTACGGGGAACAAGGAAATGGCAGATGAGTTGAAAAGGTACTTTGGATCTGTCTTCACTAAGGAGGACACAAACAATCTTCCTGATATAGTAGTGGCAAGAGGATCTGGGGTGACGGAGGAACTGAAGGAAAGCCACATTAGTCAGGAAATGCTGTTGGGTAGACTGATGGGACTGAAGGCTGATAAATTCCCAGGGCCTGATGGTTTGCATCCCAGGGTACTTAAGGAAGTGGCTCTAGAAATCGTGGATGCATTAGTGATAATTTTACAATGTTCTATTGACTCAGGATCAGTTCCTGTGGATTGGAGGGTAGCTAATGTTATCCCACTTTTTAAGAAAGGAGGGAGAGAGAAAACAGGGAATTATAGTCGCACATTTGGATAGCAGTAAGAGGATCGGTTCGAGTCAGCATGGATTTACGAAGGGGAAATCATGCTTGACTAATCTTCTGGAATTTTCTGAAGATGTAACTAGGAAAATGGACAAGGAGAACCAGTGGATATAGTGTACCTGGACTTTCAGAAAGCATTTGATCAGGTCCCACATGGGAGATTAGTGGGCAAAATTAGGGCACATGGTATTGGGGGTAGAGTGCTGACATGGATATAAAATTGGTTGGCTGATAGGAAACAAAGAGTAGGGATTAACGGGTCCTTTTCAGAATGGCAGGGAGTTACTTGTGCGGTACCGCAAGGCTCGGTGCTGGGACCGCAGCTATTTACAATATACATCAATGATTTAGATGAAGGGATTCAAAGTAACTTTAGTAAATGTGCAGATGACACAAAGCTGTGTGGCAGTGTGAACTGTGAGGAGGATGCTATGAGAATGCAGGGTGACTTGGACAGGTTGGGAGAGTGGGCAGATGCCTGGCAGGTGAAGTTTAATGTGGATAAATGTGAGGTTATCCACTTTGGTATCAAAAACAGGAAGGCAGATTACTATGTAAATGGCGTCAAGTTGGGAAAAGAGGAAGTATAACGGGATCAGAGGGTCCTTGTTCATCAGTCTATGAAATTAAGCATGCAGGTACAGCAGGCAGTGAAGAAAGCGAATGGCATGTTGGCCTTCATAACAAGAGGAGTCGAGTATAGGAGCAAAGAAGTCCATCTGCAGTTGTACAGAGCCCAAGTGAGACCACACATGGAGTATTGTGCGCAGTTTTGGTCCCCTAATTTGAGGAAGGACATTCTTGCTATTGAGGGAGTGCAGCGTAGGTTTACAAGGTTAATTCACGGGTTGGCGGGACTGTTATATGCTGAGAGAATGGAGCGGCTGGGCTTGTACACTCTGGAGTTTAGAAGGATGAGAGGGAATCTTAATGAAACATATAAGATTCTTAAGGGTTTGGACACACTAGAGGTAGGAAACATCTTCCCGATGTTGGGGGAGTCCAGGACCAGGGGCCACAGTTTAAGAATAAGGGGAAAGCCATTTAGAACGGAGACGAGGAAACATTTTTTCTCACAGAGTTGTGAGTCTGTGGAATTCGCTGCCTCAGAGGTTGGTGGAGGGCAGATTATCTGGTTGCTCTCAAGAGAGAGCTAGATAGGGTTCTTAAAGCTAGCGGAGTCAGGGGATATGGGGAGAAGGCAGGAACGGGGTACTGATTGGGGATGATCAGCCATGATCACATTGAATGGCGGTGCTGGTTCGAAGGGCCGAATGGCCTACTCCTGCACCTGTTGTCTATTGTCTTGTGCTGTTGAGAGGTATACTAACGTTGCACGCATCACATTGATGACGACTACACAGGAAATCGAAATAGGAAAACCTCACCAGAACAACAGAAATCTTCTCTTTCTGTTGCTGCTCCATTTGCTCGATCTCTGATTTCTTTTTTGTGAGAGATTGGAAGGATGATTTCACCTGATCCTGGAGTTGGGTTTCAGATCAGAGAAAAAAAAGGTCAGAAAATATACAAAACATGACACAATGATGTGATCAATATCGGTTTGCTTTTACCTTGTAGATTTCAACACCTTCATCTATCGGCATGAAGCGGTGATCTCTGTGTTCCCGCGCATCTCGACAAACCAGACAGATCAGCTTCTTGTCAGTTTCACAAAACAGCTTCAGTTCTTCCTGATGTTTCTCGCACTGAAGTTTGCTTTCCTTCTCTGTCCGATTCAGGCTCAGTGCTCGAGCCTTCTCAGACAGTCTCGCCAAGGCCCGATTTACTTTGAGGGTGCGGTCTGTAAACTCCTCCCTACATTCCGGGCAAGAGTTTATCTCCTCCCTGTCCCAACTCTGTGTGATACAGGAGCGGCAGAAGATGTGGCCACACTCCAATGACACCGGATCGGTGAAGAAATCCAGGCAGATGGGACAAATTGTCTCCTCGGTCCAACTCTCGACCTGGTCTTTCGAAGCCATTTTCACCTCCACTTCCTGGTTCAAAATGTATTCACTGACATGGAGCTGCTGAATATGGGCGGTCACGTGACCGTCACTGTGGCGCAGCGGTAGAGTTGCTGCCTTACAGCGAAGGCAGCGCCGGAGTCGCGGGTTCGATCCTGACGACGGGTGTTGTCTGTACGGAGTTTGAACGTTCTCCCCGTGATTTGCGTGTGTTTTCTCCGAGATCTTCGGTTCTTCAGAGGCTTAGTAAATGTGTGTGAGAGAGAGAGAGAGGGGATGCAGAGAGAGAGAGTGGTGCAGAGAGAGAAAGAGAGACAGGGAGATGGATAGGGAGAGGGACAGAAACAGGGGGGGGGCACAACATGGTGAGCGGGGAGCTCCAGGGTGAAGAACAGGCGGAAGAAAAATAAAACACAACGTTTATTCTCATGTGTACCGAGGTACAGTGAGAACAAGAGTGAGAGAGAGAGAGAGACAGATGGAGATGGGGCAGAGAGGCAATGGGTCCATTGTGATCAGAGCACCTTTTCCCTGAGAATCAGTCTTTGTTCGGCGAGGAGAGACGAGTCGTCTCTCTCCCGTGCACTAACCCCACACAGACTGAGCAGGTCAGCCCCAAGATGCTCCCACATTCACAGCGATGACCACGGGTCACTGGTCACACGACTGCCCACTGACACCCCTTCTGTCCAGTGCACTGCCACGGACACTCCTTCTGAACAGTTTACAGGCACAGGTATGGTGTGGTACTTTATTTGTCACCTGTACCGAGGTACAGTGAAATTCATTTTGGGATACATTTCAGTACAAGTATCACTACACATAAGCACGTAGATACATATTAGATCAGCATTGTAGATACAGTGTTGGTATACAGCAGTAGTACAGTGAGACAGAATACAAAGTGGCCAGTTTGGCGCCATGTTCAAGTCCCAGTTGTTGTAAGTAAAGGGATCTTGATCTGACAGTGAAGGCCCGTTGTCTTGCACACATGCTCTGCCGCTTGGAGCGGCGCCGCGTCCAGCCGAGCCCCAGCTTGCTGCAGGGCCTCCAGCGGCCCACTCCCCCGTCGAGGCCGTGCACTCACTCTCGCAGCCAGTCTGCTCACCGGCCCTCCAGATGGGTTCCCGTGGGTCCTCTATACGTGGCGGGCGAGCCGGGTCTTCCGGGCTGGTTCTCGGTTATCCTACTTTTTAAGAAAGGCGGGAGAGAGAAAACAGTGAATTATAGACCAGTTAGCCTGACTTCGGTAGTGGGGAAGATGCTGGAGTCACTCATAAAAGATGAAATAGCGGCACATTTGGATAGCAGTAACAGGATCGGTCGGAGTCCGCGTGGATTTACGAAGGGGAAATCATAGAAACATAGAAACATAGAAAATTGGTGCAGGAGTAGGCCATTCGGCACTTCGAGCCTGCACCGCCATTCGATATGATCATGGCTGATCATCCAGCTCAGTATCCCATCCCTGCCTTCTCTACATACCCCCTGATCCCTTTAGCCACAAGGGCCACATCTAACTCCCTCTTAAATATAGCCAATGAACTGGCCTCAACTACCTTCTGTGGCAGAGAATTCCACAGATTCACCACACTCTGTGTAAAAAATGATTTTCTCATCCCGGTCCTAAAAGACTTCCCTCTTATCCTTAAACTGTGACCCTTAGTTCTGGACTTCCCCAACATCGGGAATAATCTTCCTGCATCTAGCTGGCGGCGTTGACTAGAAGCTGGCATCATGCTTTACTAATCTTCTGGAATTTTCTGAGGATGTAACTAGGAAAATGGACAAGGGAGAGCTAGTGCATGTAGTGAACCTGGACTTTCAGAACGCCTTTAATAAGGTCCCACATAGGAGATTAGTGGGCAAAATTAGAGCAATTGGTATTGGGGGTAGAGTGCTGACATGGATAGAAAATTGGTTGGCAGACAGGAAACAAAGAGTAGGGATTAACGGGTCCCTTTCATAATGGCAGACAGTGACTATAACCATATAACCATATAACAATTACAGCATGGAAACAGGCCATCTCGGCCCTTCAAGTCCATGCCGAACACTTTTTCTCCCCTAGTCCCATCTACCTGCACTCAGACCATAACCCTCCATTCCTTTCTCGTCCATATACCCATCCAATCTATTTTTAAATGATAAAATCGAACTTTCCTCCACCACTTCCACTGGAAGCTCATTCCACACAGCTACCACTCTCTGAGTAAAGAAGTTCTCCCTAATGTTACTCCTAAACTTCTGTTCCTTAATTCTCAAGTCATGTCCTCTTGTTTGAATCTTCCCTACTCTCAATGGGAAAAGCTTATCCACGTCAACTCTGTCTATCCCTCTCATCATTTTAAAGACCTCTATCAAGTCCCCCCTTAACCTTCTGCGCTCCAAAGAACGAAGACCTAATTTGGTCAGCCTTTCTCTGTAAATTAGTTGCTGAAACGCAGCAAACATTCTCGTAAATCTCCTCTGTACTCTCTCTATTTTGTTGACATCCTTCCTATAATTAGGCGACCAAAATTGTACTCCATACTCCAGAATTGGCCTCACCAATGCCTTGTACAATTTTAACATTACAACCCAACTTCTATACTCAATGCTCTGATTTATAAAGGCCAGCACACCAAAAGCTTTCTTTACCACCCTATCTACATGAGATTCCACCTTCAGGGAACCATGCACAGTTATTCCTAGATCCCTCTGTTCAACTGCATTCCTAAATTCGCTACCATTTACCATGTACGTCCTATTTTGATTTGTCCTGCCAAGATGTAGCACCTCACATTTATCAGCATTAAACTCCATCTGCCATCTTTCAGCCCGCTCTTCCAAATGGCCTAAATCTCTCTGTAGTCTTTGAAAATCTACTTCATTATCCACAACACCACCTATCTTAGTATCATCTGCATACTTACTAATCCAATTTTCCACACCATCATCCAAATCATTGATGTACATGACAAACAACAGTGGACCCAACAAAGACCCCCGAGGCACCCCACTAGTCACCGGCCCCCAACCTGACAAACAGCCATCCACCATTACTCTCTGGCATCTCCCATTCAGCCACTGTTGAATCCATCTTGCTACTCCACCATTAATACCCAACAATTGAATCTTCTTAACCAACCTTCCATGAGGAACCTTGTCAAAGGCCTTACTGAAGTCCATATAGACAACATCCACTGTTTACCCTCATCAATTTCCCTAGTAACCTCTTCGAAAAATTCAAGAAGATTAGTCAAACATGACCTTCCAGGCACAAATCCATGTTGACTGTTCTTAATCAGACCCTGTTTATCCAGATGCTTATATATATATTATCCCTAAGTATCCTTTCCATTAATTTGCCCACCACTGACGTCAAACTAACAGGTTTATAATTGCTAGGTTTACTCTTAGAACCCTTTTTAAACAATGGAACAACATGCGCAGTCCGCCAATCCTCCGGCACTATTCCCGTTTCAAATGGCATTTGAAATATTTCTGTCATAGCCCCTGCTATTTCTACACTAACTTCCCTCAATGTCCTAGGGAATATCATGTCAGGACCTGGAGACTTTTCCGTTTTCATATTTTTCAACAGTGTCCACACTTCCTCGTCTTTAAATCTCATAGTTTCCATTGCTACTCTGCTTGTTTCCCTTATCTCATATAATTCAATATCCTTCTCCTTGGTGAATACCGAATAAATTACATTGTTCAATATCTCCACCATCTCTTTTGGCTCTGCAGATAGCTGTCCACCCTGACTCTCTAATGGACCAAATGTTATTCCTTGTTATCCTTTTGCTATTAATATAGCTGTAGAAACCCTTTGTGTTTACTTTCACCTTACTTGCCAAAGCAACCTCATATCTTCTTTTAGCTTTTCTAATTTCTTTCTTAAGATACTTTTTACATTCTTTATACTCCTGCAGCACCTCATTTACTCCATGCCGCCTATAATTATTGTAGATCTCTCTCTTTTTCCGAACCAAGTGTCCAATTTCCCTTGAAAATCATGGCTCTTTCCAATTTTTACTATTTCCTTTTAACCGAACAGGGACATAAAGATTCTGTACACTTAAAATGTCACCTTTAAATGTCCTCCATTTCTCTTCTACATCTTTCCCATAAAACAACATGTCCCAATTCACTCATTTTAAATCCTTTCGCATCTCCTCAAAGTTAGCCTTTCTCCAGTCAAAAATCTCAACCTTAGGTCCAGTTCTGACCCTCTCCATAATTATATTGAAACTAATGGTATTGTGATCACTGGACCCAAAGTGCTCCCCAACGCATACCTCCGCCACCTGCCCTGTCTCATTTCATAACAGGAGGTCCAGCACTGCCCCTTCTCTTGTAGGTACCTCTATATTTTGCTGCAAAAAACTATCCTGCACACATTTTACAAACTCCAAACCATCCAGCCCTTTTACAGAATGTGTTTCCCAGTCTATGTGTGGAAAATTGAAATCTCCCACAATCACTACCTTGTGCTTACTACTGATATCTGCTCTCTCCTTACATATTTGCTCTTCCAATTCTCGCTCTACATTAGGCGGTATATAATACACCCCTATAAGTGTTGCTACCCCTTACCCATTTCTCAGTTCCACCGAAATAGCCTCCCTAGACGAGCCCTCTAATCTTTACTGCCAAAGCATTGCTGTAATATCTTCCCTGACAAGCAATGCAACACCCCCACCTCTTGCCCCTCCAACTCTATCACACCTAAAGCAACGAAATCCTGGAATATTTAGTTTCCACTCACAGCCCTCCTGTAACCATGTTTCACTGATCGCCACAACATCATACTTCCAGGTGTCAATCCAGGCTTTCAGCTCATCCACCTTTCTTACAATGCTCCTAGCATTTAAATATACACATTTAATAAACCCACCACCACTTATTCTCTATTATCTTTTTCTTCTTTCTCCCCTACATTTTGGGTCCGAGTGCTTCCCTTCTCTGCCTCCTGCCTCACACCCTGACTACTAGATTTCCCTATTCGAGTCACTCCCCCCAACCGTTCTAGTTTAAAGTCTCCCCAGTTGCCTTTGCAAATCTCCCCGCCAGGATATTGGTCCCCCTCGGGTTCAAGTGCAACCCGTCATTTTTGTACAGGTTACACCTTCCCCAAAAGAGGTCCCAATGATCCAGAAACTTGAATCCCTGCAAACTGCACCAGTCCCTCAGCCACGCATTTATCCTCCACCTCATTCCATTCCTTCTCTCACTGTCACGTGGCACTAGTGGGGTACCACAAGGCTCCGTGCTGGGACCGCAGATATTTTCAATATACATTGATGATTTAGATGAAGGGATTAAAAGTAAGAAATTAGCAAATTTACAGATGGCACAAAGCTGGGTGCCAGTGTGAACTATGAGGAGGATGCTATGAGGATGCAGGGTGACTTGGATAGGTTGGGTGAGTGGGAAGATGCATGGAATAAGCAGTTTAATGTAGATAAATGTGAGTTTATCCACTTTGGTGGCAAGAACAGAGAGGCAGATTATTATCTGAATGGTGTCAAGTTAGGAAAAGGGGAAGTACAGCGAGATCTGGGGGGTCCTTGTTCATGTCAATGAAAGTAAGCATGCAGGTTCAGCAAGTAGTGAAGAAAGCTAGTGCATGTTGGCCGTCACGACAAGAGGAGTTGAGTATCGGAGCAAGGAGGTCCTTCTGCAGTTGTACAGGGCCTTGTACAGTGTGTGCAGTTTGGGTACACTACTTGAGGAAGGACATTCGTGCTATCGAGGGTGTGCAGCGTAGGTTCACGACGTTTATTCCTGGGATGGCGGGACTGTCATATGTTGAAAGAATGGAGCGACTGGAGTTTAGAAGAATGAGAGGGAATCTTATTGAAACATAAGATTATTTGGTGATTGGACACGCTGGAGCCAGGAAACATGTCCCCGATGTTGGGAGGGACCAGAACCGGGGGCCACAGTTCAAGAATAAACGCTAGGCCATTTAGAACGGAGAGGGGGAGTGGAGAGGGGGACGGGGAGGGGAGAGGGGAGAGGGGAGAGGGGGAGAAGAGAGGGGAGCGGAGGAGTGGTGAGGGAGAGGGCAGAGGGGGAAGGGGAGAGGGGGAGGGGAGAGGGGGAAGGGGAGAGGGAGAGGGGGAAGGGGAGAGGGGGAGAGACAGGGGAGAGGGGGAGGGGAGACTATAGACAATAGGTGCAAGAGTAGGCCATTCGGCCCTTCTAGCCAGCACCGCCATTCATTGTGATCATGGCTGATCATCCCCAATCCGTACACCGTTCCTGCCTTATCCCCATATCCGCTGACTCCGCTATCTTTAAGAGCCCTATCTCTTGAAAGTATCCAGAGAACCTGCCTTCACCGCCCTCTGAGGCAGAGAATTCCACAGACTCACAACTCTCTGTGCGAAAAACTGTTACCTCATTTCCGTTCTAAATGGCTATTCTTTATTCTTAAACGGTGGCCCCTGGTTCTGCACTCACCCAACATCGGGAACATGTTTCCTGCCTCTAGCGTGTCCAAACCCTTAATAATCTTATATGTTCAATAAGATTCCCTCCCATACTTCTAAATTCCAGAGTATACAAGCCCAGCCGCTCCATGCTCTCAGCATATGACTGTCCCGTCATCCCGGGAATTAACCTGGTGAACCTACGCTGCACTCCCTCAAAAAAAAAGAATGTCCTTCCTCAAATTAGGCGACCAAAACTAAACACAATACTCCTGGTGTGGTCTCTCTAGGGCCCTGTACAATTGCAGAAGGACCTCTTTGCTCCAATACTCGTCTTGTTATGAAGGCCAACATGCCATTCGCTTTCTTCACTGCCTGCTGCACCTGCATGCTTACTTTCATTGACTGATGAACAAGGACCCCTAGATCCCGTTGTACTTCCCCTTTACCTAACTTGACACCATTTAGATAATAATCTGCCTTCCTGTTTTTGCTACCAAGGTGGATAACCTCATATTTATCCACATTAAACTTCATCTGCCATGCATCTGCCCACTCACCCAGCCTGTCCAAGTCACCCTGCATTCTCATAGCATCGTCCTCACAGTTCACACTGCCACACAGCTTTGTGTCATCTGACAATTTGCTAATGTTACTTTTAATCCCTTCATCTAAATCATTAATGTATATTGTAAATATCTGCGGTCCCAACACCGAGCCTTGCGGTACCCCACTAGTCACTTGCTGCCATTCTGAAATGGACACGTTTATCCCTACTCTTTGGTTCAAATGCATTCTGAAAATCCAGGTACACTCTCAGTGAGAGATGGGGGAGTAGGGAGAGAGGTGGCGTGAAGTGGTGGGGTGATAGTTTGGGGAGGAGGGGGAGAGGGAGGGGAAGGGGAGAGAGGGGAAGCGGGGAGGGGGAGGGGAAGGGGAGAGGGGATGGACAGGGGGGAGGGAGAGGGGGAGGGGATGGAGAAAGGGAAGGAAGGGGAGGGGAGAGGAGAGTGGCAGGGAGAGATGGGGAGAGGACATTGGAGGGGAAACGGAGGGGAGAGAGGGTGAAGGGAGAGGGGGACGGGGAGGAGGAGGAGGAGGAGGAGTGAGGGGACGGGGAGGGGGGGAGGGGGGGAGGGGGGGGAGGGGGGGGAGGAGGGGAGGAGTGGGAAGAGTGCCAGTGACCCCGGATTGATCCTGAATATGGGTGCTGTCTGTATGGAGTTTGCTCCTTTTCCCTTTGATCGCATGGGTTTTCTCCGGGTGCTCATGTTTCCTTCCACATTCCAAAGGTGTGCAGGAACCTATTTCAGACCCAACCCAAAACGCAATATTTTCCTTTTGTCCAGAGATTCTGTCTGACCTGTTGAGTTACTCCAGCTTTTTTTGGTCTATCTTCAGTTTAAACCAGCATCTGCAGTTCTTTCCTACACACACGATACTATACGATAGAACTTAATTAATCCCAGGAGGAAATTGTGTGTGTGTGTGGGTATATATATATATTATACACACACATACACACACACACACACACACAAACACACACACACACACAAACACACACACACAAACACACACACAGACACACACACACATACACACACACACACACACACACACATACACACACACACACACACACACACACACACACACACACACACACACACACACACACACATATATATATATTTATATAGTTATATATTCATATATAAATATACACCGTTTTCTTTTCTCGTTTATAACATTGTTTACAGAGTACTATGTTTACATATTCTGTTGTGCTGCTGCAAGTAAGGATTTCATTGTTCTAACTGGGAGGTGAGAGAATAAAACACTCTTGACTTTTGACTTACTCCGCTAATGTGTGGGAAAGAACTAGTGTACGGGTGATCAGTGGGCGGCGTGGACTCGGTGGGCTGAAGGGCATGTTTTCACGCTGTATCTTTAAATTAAACTAAAGACACTAAAACCAGAGGAAGTCTAAAGAAGCGTCACACAATTTCTTCTATCCTGAGTTGCTGGCTGCTCCATGGAGTTCCCCCGCACAATTAAAGCATGGAATAGTCTTCACCCTACCATAGTTACCCAACCAGACGCAACTAAATTTAAGGTACGTCTTTTTTCCCCAAGAACCCTTTTTGTTTATGTCCAAGTCAAGTCAAGAGTGTTTTTTTGTCATGTGTCCCAGATAGGACAATTAAATTGTTGCTTGCTGCAGCACAACAGAATTTGTGAACATAATATAGAACAGGGGTTAAAAGTTCAGTGTGTTTTTATACCATAGACACAATAAATAAACAGATAAAATGCAATAGGCTGTTATTGTTCAGCCCTCCACCACCTCCAGTTTAAATTCCATTTAGAATATTTATGGCGGAACAGGAAACCAGAACCGAGAGTTACTCCAGGGAGTTACTCCTGATCCAGGGTCAGGGAGTGATTCTGCGTTGGTTTTCAGCGGTTGCAGCGACTGGACAGCAATGGCGGCCAAATCACCCACAATTCAAAGCGAGGGAGAAAGTGCCCAGCGCCGACCATTTCCCGTGGAAGTGCGCATGCGCAGAGCAGCCGATGATGTCCGGGCCGTGGTTGTGCGCATGTGCAGGGGGGAGGACGTGCTGGCCGTAGCAGTGCGCATGTGCAAGGCGGCCAGCCGTGCCGGCGGATGAGGAGCGAGCGGAGAGCGGAGACTGGGATACGGAGAGTGACAGACAGAGAGATAGAGAGGGGGGGCGCCCAGAGTTGAACGGCTGGTGTCCTGCCTTGGCCGGAGGCCCCATAGATTTCGAGGCCCTAGGCTTCCTAGTGGTCAATCCGGCTCTGCGAGGCCCCCCTAGATCTCGAGGCCCGAAGCTTAAGCTTGTCCTGCTTATACCTAAATCCGGCCCTGCCCCCACCCCATTCACCCCACTAGTCTGAAGAAGGGTCCCGACCCGAAAGGTAACCCATCCCTTTCCTCCAGAGATGCTGCCTGACCCTCTGAGTTACTCCCGCATTTGTGCCTATGTTTGGTATAAACTCGCATTTGCAGTTCTTTGTTTCTACACCATGTCTCAGCGCTTCTTCTGTCAGGGCAGAGGGCGGCATTCAAAGCCCGACCTCGAGGATGAGGGAGAAGGAGGGAAGCAACAGGGTCAGATGATCAGGGTTGTAAAAATGTCAAGGTGTTGGACCTTTCAAATGAAATGCACTTGCAGTATCATGAACTCCATTCAATTTAATAGATTAATTCAATGGAGATATTCAATGTCATTTCTCTGAATTTGGATAATTTGCATAACATGTAACATGCCCAGGAATCTCATCAAAAATGGTTTTCTTCTGAATTAAGTGCCTTGGTGCTTCTAATACTGTAAGTTTGAAATAATAACCAAAATGATAGGACTGTACAACCTGCTTTTAAACTCGGATTTTGAATATTCATGTGTGCAATTAGCAATCACAACGTTGTCCACATTGCAAAATAGTGGTTGCATTTCAAAATTATTTTGTCAGTAAAGCACTTTGGAGTTTCCGATGAGAAATGTGAGGATATTGTGTGAATGCAAGAAGGCTCTTCGTTGTACGAACTCGAGCTTGGAAGAAACACTCCATCTCCAATGCTGAAAAGTTGTGAGTAGACAAAGTAGCCGAAGGTGTCCGTGGGCTTGGATTGGAAATTGGTCGCTCGCCCTTGGCCCAGAAATGGAGACAGAGTCGCTGAGAAATGGAGGGGGACATTTGGAAACAAAAGAGAGGAAAGTGGGAAATAATTGTGGAGGATATGAAATATTAAAGCGATGAACGAGAGTATGAAGCAGCATTGATACAGACAGAGAGTCATAGAGTCATAGAGCATGGAAACTGAACATTCGGCACATTGGTTCCATGCCGACCAAGATGCCCCATCTAAGCTAGAATCATTTGCCGCGTTTGGCCCATGCCCCCCTGTTAATCTTTCCTTCCATGCACCTGTCCAAATGTTTTTTAAATGCTCTGACATGCCTCTAATACCCGACATAATGTACCCGAGGAAGTGGCGGGGGAGGGTTGTGGCTACGACTGAACAAGGAACGTTCCCCACATTCTACAGAGAAGCAGGCAGAGCCTGATCCCTAACGGGTTCCCACTCGGAACCGGGAATTTGTTTTGGACCCATTCTTTTAAAGATGAATTGTCAAGAAAACCAATATGCCGAGTGAAGAGGAAATTCTGGAAACACAATATAAACACAACGTGGTGGCCGGTTTAGGACCCGCGGGAGCCCGGAGCTGTGGACCCGCCGCGGCTGCTGCTCAACCGGGATTCGAGGATGGTGTGCTGCCTTCTTGGTGCCAGGATCCAGAATGTCACGGACAGAGTGCAGAAAATCCTCAAGGGCGAAGGTGAACAGCCGGAAGTGGTAGTGCATGTCGGCACAAACGACGTCGGCAAGAATGGGATGAATATTCTGCAGCGTGACTTTAGAGAGCTCGGAAAAATGCTGAAAAGCAGGACCTCCAGGGTTGTTATCTCCGGTTTGCTTCCAGTTCCTCGTGCTGACGAGAGCAGGAACACGGAGATACGGGACTTGAATGTGTGGCTGAGGAACTGGTGCACGGGGCAGGGATTTAGATTCTTAGATCACTGGGATCTGTTTTGGAGTAAGGGGGAAATGTACAAAAGGGACGGATTGCATCTTAACAGGTGGGGGAACAGCATTCTGGCAGGCAGGTTTGCCACTGCTACACGGGTGGTTTTAAACTGAATAAGGGGGATGGGGTGTCAAATGGGATAGTTTAGGATGGAGTTAAAGGGAAAGGGTTTCTTAAATGTGTGAGCGTAGAGACAGAGGGGTGTAAAATGAGGGTAGAAGCAATTGGTAGCAAGGTGAAAAGTAAAAGTGGCAGGCAGACAAATCCAGGGCAAAAATCAAAAAGGGTCACTTTTCAACATAATTGTATAAGGGGTAAGTGTGTTGTAAAGACAAGCCTGAAGGCTTTGTGTCTCAATGCAAGGAGCATTCGTAATAAGGTGGTTGAGTTGAATGTGCAGATAGCTATTAATGACTATGATTTAGTTGGGATCACGGAGACATGGCTCCAGGGTAACCAAGGCTGGGAGCTGAACATCCAGGGATATTCAATATTCAGGAGGGATAGACAGAAAGTGAAAGGAGGTGGGGTAGCGTTGCTGGTTAGAGAGCAGATTAATGCAATAGAAAGGACGGATATTAGCTTGGAGGATGTGGAATCGATATGGGTAGAGCTGCGAAACACTAAGGGGCAGAAAAAGCTAGTGGGAGTTGTGTACAGGCCACCTAACAGTAGTAGTGGAGTTGGGGATGGCATCAAATAGGAAATTAGAAATGCGTGCAACAAACGTAAAACAGTTATAATGGGTGACTTCAATCTGTGAATCAAATTGGCAGGGGTGCTGAGGAAGAGGATTTCTTGGAATGTATGCGGGATAGTTTTCTAAACCAACATGTAGAGGAACCAACGAGAGAGTATGCTGTTCTAGATTGGGTATTGAGTAATGAGAAAGGGTTAGTTAGCAGTCTTGTTGTGCGTGGCCCCTTGGGCAAGAGTGACCATAATATGGTTGAGTTCTTCATTAGGATGGAGAGTGACGTTGTTAATTCAGAAACAAGGGTCCTGAACTTAAAGAAAGATAACTTTGAGGATATGAGAAGTGAATTGGCCAAGATAGACTGGCAATTGATTCTTAATGGGTTGACGGTAGAAATGCAATGGAAGGCATTTAAAGACTGCATGGATGAACTACGACAATTGTTCATCCCAGTTTGGCAAAAAAATAAACCAGGGAGGGTAGTGCATCCATGGATAACAAGGGAAATCAGGGATAGTACCAAAACAAAAGATGAAGCGTACAAATTAGCCAGAAAAAGCAGCCTACCAGAGGACTGGGAGAAATTCAGAGTCCAGCAGAGGAGGACAAAGGGCTTAATTAGGAAAGGGAAAATAGATTATGAAACAAAACTGGCAGGGAACATAAAAACTGACTGCAAAAGCTTTTATAGATATGTGAAGAGAAAAAGATTAGTTAAAACAAATGTAGGTCCCTTGCAGTCAGAAACAGGTGAATTGATCATGGGGAACAAGGATATGGCGGACCAATTGAATAACTACTTTGGTTCCGTCTTCACTAAGGAAGACATTAATAATCTGCCGGAAAAAGCAGGGGACCGGGGGTCAAATGAGATGGAGGAACTGAGTGAAATCCAGGTTAGCCGGGAAGTGGTGTTAGGTAAATTGAATGGATTAAAGGCCGATAAATCCCCAGGGCCAGATAGGCTGCATCCCAGAGTACTTAAGGAAGTAGCCCCAGAAATAGTGGATGCATTAGTGATAATTTTTCAAAACTCTTTAGATGCTGGAGTAGTTCCTGAGGATTGGAGGGTAGCTAATGTAACCCCACTTTTTAAAAAGGGAGGGAGAGAGAAAACGGGGAATTAGTTAGACCAGTTAGTCTAACGTCGGTAGTGGGGAAACTGCTAGAATCAGTTATTAAAGATGGGATAGCAGGACATTTGGAAAGTGGTGACATCATTGGACAAAGTCAGCATGGATTTATGAAAGGTAAATCATGTCTGACGAATCTTATAGAATTTTTCGAGGATGTAACTAGTAGAGTGGATAAGGGAGAACCATATATATCTGGACTTTCAGAAGGCTTTCCACAAGGTCCCACATAAGAGATTAGTATACAAACTTAAAGCACACGGTATTGGGGGTTCAGTATTGATGTGGATAGAGAACTGGCTGGCAGACTGGAAGCAATGAGTAGGAGTAAACGGGTCCTTTTCACAATGGCAGGCAGTGACTAGTGGGTTAACGCAAGGCTCAGTGCTGGGACCCCAGGTATTTACGATATATATTAATGATTTGGATGAGGGAATTGAATGCAGCATCTCCGAGTTTGCGGATGACACGAAGCTGGGGGGCAGTGTTAGCTGTGAGGAGGATGCTCGGAGGCTGCAAGGTGACTTGGATAGGCTGGGTGAGGGGGCAAATGCATGGCAGATGCAGTATAATGTGGATAAATGTGAGGTTATCCACTTTGGTGGCAAAAACAGGAAAGTAGACTATTATCTGAATGGGGGCCGATTAGGAAAATGGGAGATGCAACGAGACCTGGGTGTCATGGTACACCAGTCATTAAAAGTAGGCATGCAGGTGCAGCAGGCAGTGAAGAAGGACAAATGGCATGTTAGCATTCATAGCAAAAGGATTTGAGTATAGGAGCAGGGAGGTTCTACTGCAGTTGCACAGGGTCTTGGTGAGACCACACCTGGAGTATTGCGTACAGTTTTGGTCTCCTAACCTGAGGAAAGACATTCATGCCATAGAGGGAGTACAGAGAAGGTTCACCAGACTGATTCCTGGGATGTCAGGACTTTCATATGAAGAAAGACTGGATAGGCTCGGTTTGTACTCGCTAGAATTTAGAAGATTGAGCGGGGATCTTATAGAAACGTACAACATTCTTAAGGGGTTTGACAGGCTAGATGCAGGAAGATTGTTCCCGATGTTGGGGAGTCCAGAACAAGGGGTCACAGTTTAAGGATAAGGGGGAAATCTTTTAGGACCGAGATGAGGAAAACATTTTTCACACAGAGAGTGGTGAATCTCTGGAATTCTCTGCCACAGAAGGTAGTTGAGGCCAGTTCATTGGCTATATTTAAGAGGGAGTTAGATGTGGCCCTTGTGGCTAAAGGGATCAGGGGGTATGGAGAGAAAGCAGGTACAGGATACTGAGTTGGATGATTAGCCATGATCATATTTAATGGCGGTGCAGGCTGGAAGGGCCGAATGGCCTACTCCTGCACATATTTTCTATGTTTCTATGTTTCTAACCCGCGGTCAATGGGGTTTCAGGCGCGAAACGGCGGAGGAACAATCAATGAAAGGGGCGGGTCCCGGCTGAGGGGAGGCGGAGCTCAGCCCCGTCAATCACAGCCCTGATCAGAAAGTGGATGTCATTTGAAATAAGGTTCGGGTAAATTTTATTCCCTGAAATTAAATACATCAGCGTTTCCTAACGTGAATTGTTCATTATGTTAGTCTGCTCAATAACATCACTTCAATACCAGACACTGTAATGAAGAAAGGTCTCGACCCGAAACGTCACCCATTCCTTGTCCCGCTGAGTTACTCCAGCATTTATGTCTGTCTTCGGTTTAAACCAGCATCTGCAGTTCCATTCTACACTCTATAATTGTATTTAATAGTCTCATGTGTTAACTTGAACTGAACTCAATGATTCAATTATTGTCACGTGTACCTAGGGACAGTGAAATTCTATGTTCTTGCATGCAATCCGGTAAAATACAGACCTCACTGAGCGGTACACAAAGCTTGGCCACGATCATCCCCAATCAGTACCCCGTTCCTGCCTTCTCACCATATCCCTTGATTCTTCCAGCCCCAAGAGCTCTCTCAATCTATTTTGAATGCATCCAATGAATCGGCCTCCATTTCATTCTGAGGCAGAGGATTCCACAAACTCACAACTCTCTGAGTGTAAAAGTGTTTCCTCATCTCTGTTCTAATGGGTAGCCAGTGTGAGATGAGACCAACATTGGTTGAAAAATCGTCCCGAGTGTAGAGGATAGCGTTAGTGTACGGGTGATCGAGAATTGATCGACTGGGCTAATATTCACTGGATAGGCAGGAACAATTTCCCGATGTTGGAAAAATCCAGAACCAGGGGGTCACAGTTTGAGAATAAGGGGTAGGTCATATAGGACTGACATGAGGGGAGAACTTTTTCACCCGGAGAGTTGTGGATCTGTGGCATTCTCTCCCGCCGAAGGCAGTAGAGGCCAATTCACTGGGTGTATTCAAGAGAGAGTTAGATATAGCTCTTAGGGTTAATGGAATCAAGGGATGTGGGGGAGAAAGCAGGATCAGGGTACTGATTTTGGATGATCAGCGATGATCATATTAAATGGCGATGTTCGTTCGAGGGGCCGAATAGCCTACTCCTGCATCTATTTTCCATGTTTCAATGTTACAACGATTCTATGGTGTCATTTTGTAGAGTGAATCCATTTATCTGGGATGGAACAAGATTCTCATGAACTGGGCAAATGGGCGGATAAAAGGCTGATTCATTTAACTCGGATAAAAATGATGCAAATTGGTAAAAACAGGCCAGGGCAGATCATACGCATTAAAAAGTTGTTTTTAGCAGAGTGGAGAGACATTGGAATGCAGACACACAGCTTCATGAAAATTGCACCAGGGATGGACAGGGTGGTGACGAAGGCGTTTGGCACATTTACTTGGTCCGTGAGGGAATGAAATACAGGATTTGATACAACTGTACAAGACACTAGTAAGATCCAAACCTCCAGATTCAGGGACAGTTTCTTCCCAGCTGTTATCAGGCAACTGAATCACACTTCCACAACCAGGGAGCAGTGGTGAAATATTATCTATCTCTTTGGTGACCCTCGGAATGTACTTGATCGGATTTTTCTGGCTTTAACTTGCACCAAACGTTCTTCCCAGTTATCATGTATCTATACACTGGAAGTGGCTTGATTTTCTGCTAACTGGACAGCACTAAACAAGAGCTTTTCACTGTAGCTCGGTACAGGTGACAATAAACTAAACTGAACAACTGAACTGACTGCATTTATAGTACCTCCCCCCTCACCCCCATCAAGGGATCACAGCCGTCCTTCCAAATGAGACAGAGATTCACGGTCACCTCATCTACTGCATCCTGTATTCATGGTGACGCCTGGTGCACATTCGTGTGAAAGTCCAGAATCGCCGACCATTTGGCTGAACACTTGCACTCGGTCCGTCAAGGGCTGCCGGATGCCAACCATTTTAACTCCTCTTCACATTCCCGCGGTGACCTTTCAGTCCTGGGCCTTCTCCGTTGACAGAGTGAGACCATAAACAAACTGGAGGAACAGTGCCTAATATTCCCAGCAGCATCAATATCAGTGTGTTTTTTATGTGCAGCAGGACTGACAGGATCAGGGCACATTTCGACCAGAGACTCGGAATGCGAACTCATGTCCTCGTCGGGGGGCGATTATAGTTCCCATAGTGCGTTCGGCCGAACGCACTACTCTCTGCAGAACCTTCCTGTCCTGGGCAGAGCTGTTCCCAATCCAGATTGTGATGTTGCCGGACAAGATGCTTTCTACAGCCCCAGAGTAGAAGCACTGAAGGATCCTCAGAGAGACTCTGAATTTCCTCAGCTGTCTGATGTGGTAAAGGAGCTGCCTTGCTTAACTCACCAGTGTGGCAGAGTGTGTTGTCCATGTCAGACCCTCTGTGATGTGGACTCCCAGGTATTTAAAGCAGCTCACCCTATCCACAGTAGTCCTATATATCTCCAGTGGCGTGTACGTCCTGGGATGTTGTGTCCTTCTAAAGTCCACAATCATCTCCTTTGTTTTTGTGACATTCAAGATGAGGCTGTTGTCCTGACACCAGAGTGCCAGATTAGCCACCTCCTCCCGGTAGGCCTTCTCATCGTTATCAGAGATCAAGTCCACCACCACAGTGTCATCAGCAAACTTGATGATGGTGTTGGAGCTGAACCTGGCCACACAGTCATGTGTGTACTGGGAGTACAGTAGGGGGCTAAGGACGCAACCCTGGGGGGGGATCCTGTGTTCAGGGTGAGGGGTTGATTTAGGATGATTCAGTTGCCTGATTACAGCTGGGAAGAAACAGTCCTTGAATCTGGAGGGACGCCTATTCACGCTTTAAACAAGCCAATGGGATACAAAATTCACCTGAAGGTTGGATTCCGAGGGCGATGGTAGAGGGTGCACCTCAGAATGAAGACAGACCGCAGATGGTTCGCCGCAGGGCTCGGTGCTGGCTCAAATGTTGACCATTTTATAATGTAAACGATTTGGATGTGTATGTAGGTGGCATGGTTATATCGGCACATAGAAAATAGGTGCTGGATTAGGCCATTCGGTCCATCGAACCAGCACCTTCATTTAATGTAATCATGGCTGATCATCCACAATCAGTACCCCGTTCCTGCCTTCTCCCCATATCCTTTGATTCATCTAACCCTAAAGCTCTATCCGACTCTCTTTGGAATGCATCCATTGAATCGACCTCCATTGCCTTTTGGGGCAGAGAATTCCACAGATTCACAGGCCTGGGTGAAAAATGTTTGCCTCATCTCAGTTCTAATGGTTATTAAATTTGTTAATACAATTGTCCCTTGCGTGTAGGATAGTGTTTGTGTACGGGGGATCGAGAATGGATCGACTGGGCTTAAATTTGCTGGAATTTAGAATGATGAGAGGGGATCTTCTAGAAACATAAAACATTCTTAAGGCATTGGACAGGCTAGATGCAGGAAAAATGTTCCCTATGTCAGGGGAGTCCAGAACCAGAGGTCAAGTTAAAGGATAATAGACAATAGATAATAGACAATAGGTGCAGGAGTAGCCCATTCGGCCCTTCGAGCCAGCACCTCCAATCAATGTGATCATGGCTGATTATCCCCAATCAGAACCCCGTTCCTGCCTTCTCCCCATATCCCCTGACTCCGCTATTTTTAAGAGCCCTATCAAGCTCTCTCGAGAAGGCATCCAGAGAACCGGCCTCCATCGTCCTCTGAGGCAGAGAATTCCACACTCACCACTGTGAAAAAAAGTGTTTCCTCGTCTCCGTTCTAAATGGCTTACTCCTTATTCTTAAACTGCGGACCCTGCTTCTGGACTCCCCCAACATCGGGAACACGTTTCCTGCCTCTAGTGTGTCCAATCTCTTAACAATCTTATATGTTTTAATGAGATCACATCTCATCATTCTAAACTCCAGAGTGTAACAATCCCAGCTGCTCCATTCTCTCAGCATGTGACAGTCCCGGGAATAAACCTTGTAAACCTACGCTGCACTCCCTCAATAGCAAGAATGTCCTTCCTCAAATTAGGGTGACCAAAACTGCACACAATACTCCAGATGTGGTCTCACTAGGGCTCTTTACAACTGCCTAAGAGGTAGGCCATATTGGAATGCGATGCGGAAAAACGTTTGCATCCGGAGAGTTGTGAATCTGTGGAATTCTCTGCCACTGTAACCAGTAAAGGCTAATTCACTGGATGTATTCAAGAGAGAGTTAGATATAGCTCTTTGTGTTAACGGAATCAAAGGATATGCGGAGAAAGCAGGAACAGGGTACTGATTTGGGATGATCAGCCAGGATCATATTAAGTGGTGGTGCTCGCTCCAAGGTCCGAATGGCCTACTCCTGCACCTATGTTCTATGGTTCATGTTTCTACGTTTCTATGGTGACATTTTGGAGAGTGAGTCCATTTAACTGGGATGGAACAAGCTTCTCATGAACTGGGCCAATGGGCGGACAAAAGGCTGATTTATTTCACTCGGATAAAAGTGATGTAAGTTGGTAAGACAAGCCAGGGCACATTATATACATTAAAAAGTTACGCCCTGTGTTGTTTTTAGCAGAGTAGAGAGACATTGGAATGCAGACACACAGCTCCACGAAGCTTGCACCAGGGATGGGCTTGGTGGTGACGAAGGACTTTGCAACACTTGCTGGGTACGTGAGGGTACTAAATACATAAGGTTTATACAACTGTACAAGACCGCCAGATTCAGGGAGAGTTTCTTCCCAGTTGTTATCAGGCAACTGAATTCTCCTGCCACAACCAGATAGCAGTGCTGAACTACTATCTATCTCTTTGGTGACCCTCGGGCTATACTTGATCGGACTTTGCTGGCCTTACCTTGCACCGAACGTTCTGCCCCTATCGTGTATCTATACACTGGAATTGGCTTGATGTTCTGCTAACTGGACAGCACGCAACAAGAGCGTTTCACTGTAGCTCGGTACACGAGACAATAAACTAAACTGAACAACTGAACTGACTGCATTTATAGTACCTTCCCCCTCACCTCCATCCAGGGATCACAGCCGTCCTTCAAAATGAGGCAGAGGTTCACGGTCACCTCATCTACTGCATCCTGTATTCATGGTAACGCCTGGTGCACATTAGTGTGAAAGTCCAGAGTCGCCGACCATTTGGCTGAGCATTTGTATTCGGTCCGCCAAGGGCTGCTGGATGCCAACCATTTTAACTCCTCTTCCCATTCCCGCGTTAAACTTTCTGTCCTGGGCCTTCTCCGTTGCCAGAGTGAGGCCATACACAAACTGGAGGGACAGTGCCTAATATTCCCAACAACATCAATAACAGTAATTTTTTTATGTGCAGCAGGACTGACAGGTTCAGGGCAAATTTCGACCAGAGACTCGGAATGCGAACTCATGTCCTCTCCCCGCAGATCCTGCCTGACCAACTGCGGACCCAGCCCAAGCCCACTTGACTATCTCAGCTTTGTCCACCCACACAACAGAGGTCTGTATTCAGACAAAAAGGTCTGAGTCAGAGATTTTGCATCCCACTTTGTTGGGAGTTGGGAATGCTGATTACAAATCTGCAAGATTACGGATATAGGGGGTGGAATGGCAACATTCCTTGAATGAGGAGTGGGGATTATTTACCAACATTGGAGTCAGGAAGAGAAGTCTGTCCCGCAGTTTAAGGAGGGGAAGTTGTGAGGAGTGATATAGATGCAAACTCAGATTAAGGACAAGTAACAATTTCATTACTCTGCCCCGGTACATACGACAATTAACAACTCATGACTATTTCTCTCTCTTGGATTGAGGGCGGCGATTAAAGTTTCACCTGATGGATTGGGTGAAAGAAGGGAAGAAACAGAGGCAGATAATCAGAGATGAAAACATGTAAAAGGGATCAAACCCACTTACAATATTGTAGGTCAGTAGATTAATACAACAGATACATTTATTACCCTGTTGTTAAAGTTAGATAATTCGTACAAGCAATAACATTCATAAGAACCGAATAGAAAGATTGTGTTTATTCGAAGTATGTGCTTGGTGCTTCTAAAACTCTAATTGAAATAAACCCAAACCAGTTTCGACATTATACCGATTGCTTTGAAACTCTATCTGTGAGTGTTCCTGACTGCAGGTTGACTGCTGCATTTCTGTTGCAGTTCGTGGCTGCACTTTAAAGAGATTTACGTCAATAAAACAGATTGGGGTGTCCGAAAAGATATGCGAGGACATTGTGTAAATGTAAGCGCGTTGTTGCTGTACGCACTCGATGTTGGAGGGAATAATCAATTTACGATGAGCATACAGGGGTAGTGGATAGACAAGGCAGCCGATGCCGTCCGCGGGCTTGGAATGGATTTTGGTCACTCAAGTTTTCTCAGAAAGGGTGACAGAAACGGTGAGAAAGCGAAGGGAAGAGTCGGGGCTCGAGCAGGGGAAAGTGGGAGCTGGTTGGAAACTGGCAGTGAGGGTGATGAAGCGTTAAAGCGGTGAACGAGAGTCAGGAAACATGTTCCCGATGTTGGGGGTGTCCAGAACCAGGGGCCTTAATTTAAGAATAAGGGGTGAACCATTTAGAAACATAGAAACATAGAACATAGGTACAGGAGGAGGCCGTTCGGCCCTTCAAGCCAGCACCGCCATTCATTGTGATCATGGCTGATCGTCCCCAATCAATAACCCGTGCCTGCCTTCACCCCATATCCCTTGATTCCACTAGCCCCTTGAGATCTATCTAACTCTCTCTTAAATCCATCCAGTGATTTGGCTTCCACTGCCCTCTGTAGCACGGAATTTCACAAATTCACAACTCCCAGGGTGAAAAAGTTTTTTTCTCACCTCAGTCTTAAATGGCCTCCCTTTATTCTAAGACTGTGGGCCCTGGTTCTGGACTCGCCCAACATTGGGAACAATTATGCTGCATCTAGCTTGTCCAGTCCTTTTATAATTTGATATGTTTCTATAAGACCCCCCCCCCTCGTCCTTCTAAACTCCAGTGAATACAAGCCTAGTCTTTTCAATCTTTCCTCATATGACAGTCGCGCCATCTCGGGGATCAATCTCGTGAACCTACGCTGCACTGCCTCGATCACAAGGATGTCCTTCCTCAAATTAGGAGACCAAAACTGTACACAACACTCCAGATGTGGTCTTACCAGAGCCCAATACAACTGCAGAAGAACCTCTTTACTCCTATACTGAAATCCTCTTATTATGAAGGCCAACATTCCATTAGCTTTCTTCACTGCCTGCTGTACCTGCACGCCAACTTTTAGTGACTGATGTACATGGACACCCAGGTCTCGCTGTACCTCCCCCCTTACCTAACCTAACCCCATTGAGATAATAATGTGCTCCATTGTTTTTGCCGCCAAAGTGGATAACCTCACATTTAACTATATTACTAGACTAAGTCGGACCCGTTGGGTCCCAGCATCACACGGGTGGGCTGGTCAACCAACGCAATATTCCACCTCTCCACCAATTCCAATATTGCTGGCCAGTGGGGGGGGGGTCTGTTGCGCTAGTATGGGTGGTGTGGGCCGAAGGGACTGGTTTCCAGAGGGCTAGTATGGACATTGTGGGCCGAATGGATTCTTGGGCTGGCAGCTCAGTCACTGAGGCCTGGCAGTACAGTCACTCAGATCTGTCATAATTGATAATGCTTGGTTCATCGTTGTTGATGTCCACAATTCACTGGGACACAAGAGAATGCAGATGCGGCACATGTATGAGGTGGAATAGTGGAAGACACAAGACAAAGAAGATTGGGAGTCCTTTGTAAATTGCCAGAAGGAATTATGGAAAGCTCTGAATTAAGCCGAACAATACTTTGTATCAAACAACCTCACCACAGCAATGAAATAAAACGTCAAGCAATTTTGGTCTTATATACGTTTGGGTAACGGAGAGAAGGGAGTTGCAGACGTCATGGTGAACAACACAGTTGTAAGTGACGGTAAAGGGAAGGCCGAAGCACTTAATGCTCAATTCACCAGTGTATTTACGAGGGAAAACAAGTCATACATTCCATCGATGGGAACCAGTAACATACAGGATATCCCTGAACTAGTGATCCATGAGGCAGGAGTATTAACACAACTACAGAACCTAATGCCAAACAAAGCAGCGGGCCCAGATCAGTTGCCACCATGGTTTCTAAAGATGTTCGCATCGAAAATAGCACTCATACGCACAGATTTATTCCAGTCCTCAATTGATTGTGGGTCACTACCACGACAGTGGAAGGAAGCAAACATCTGTGCAATATTTAAGAAGGGCTATAAGGCTGCGTCTGAGAATTACAGACCAGTTTCACTGACCAGTGTTACATGTAAAATCTTGGAACACATCATACACTCTCACATCATGGACCATTTCGAAAATAATGGGATACTGGTGGACTCACAACATGGCTTCAGAGCAAAATGTTCAACTGAAATGCAACTTATTGTCACTATTGATGACATCACAAGGGCATTAGATAAGGGGAAATCTATGCATATGGCAATCCTAGTCTTCAAAAGCATTCGATAAAGTTCCTGATGAAATTCTCCTAGGAAAACTGGATTACTATGTCATCAGAAATAGTCTACATAACTGGATTAGGGACTTTCTCACAAACCGGAAGCAGAGGGTGGCCTGTGAAGGAAACATTTCTTTAGAAGAACAAGGACTGTCAGGAGTACCGCAAGGCACGGTCCTCGGACCACTGTTGTTCCTGACGTACATTAATAATCTACCTGAACACATACATTGTAAAACAAGACTCTTTGCAGATGATTGTCTTGTATATACACCTGTCACTGATGTAGAGGATATGAACTCCTTACAAGAAGACCTTAAGTCCTTGGAATTATGGCAAAACACATGGAAGATGAGCTTCAACCCAACCAAATGCTCAATTATGGTAATTTGAAACAAGAAGAAACTACCTACTCGAGACTACGTCTTCTGTGGTCAAATACTTCATCGTGCAAGTTCACAGCCATACCTTGGAGTTCATCTTGATAGCAAGCTTTCGTGGGGGGAACACGTGGACACACGGTCTTTAAAGCCAACCGGACACTAGGATTCCTTGGACGAAACCTCTGGTTATGCCCAATGGAAGTGAAAACCACATCATATACAACATTGGTTAGACCCTTACTGGAATACGCTTCATGCACCTGGGACTCATACAAAACTGGTCATATCAACAAACTAGAAGTGGTTCAGAGGAAAGCAGCATGCTTTTGCATCTGGAACTACAATAGTGGTAGCAGTGTCACGCAGATGCTGTCCGACCTGGAGTGGGAAACGCTGGAAACAAGAAGGGCAAGGAACAGACTAGCCATGTTGTACAATATTCAAAAGGGGATGATGGGCATAACTGCAGATACATAACATACTCAACAGAAAGGAGAACAAGAAAGAGAAATGATATGCAAATAAAAACCCCAATCGCCAGGACAGATATTTATAAGAACTCATTCTTTGTAAGAACCTTAAGGGAATGGAATAAACTAGACAACAATATAGTTAAATCAACTTCACTAGACAGTTTTAGGGGGGCACTAACAGCACGTTAGGCGGGGAGACACCGCGCCGGGTAACCCCGGCCTCTCCCTCCCGATTGCTCGGATCCAGGAACACTCGTCCCCCCCCCTCCACCACCACCACCACTTGTGGGAAGGGACAAGATTCGGCAGACATTAGGGTCCGACACTCGGAGTCGGCGGACTTTAGGTCCCGGGGGAGACGGAGCTCAGGACCCGCCGCCCGCGGCTGCTGCTGACCCGCGGGAAGGGCGATTGTTTCAATCTTTATATTTTCACAAAAGTAATTTCTGTTCCGTTGCCAGACGCGGTTAACGCGTTAAAATGAACGGATCGACAGACAGACAGACAGCTCTGATTTCAGTTGCTGTTTATTTCATTCTTCCCACATTTACATTCCCCCTGGTTTTATTTCCGCGCTCACTCACTGGGGTTTGTTTCACGACACGGAATTTGGGGATTAAATGGGAGCCGTTCGTTCAGCGCCGACCTGTTGTCCACCGGGTTTCTGCCCCACAGCCCCTGGCCGAGCCCCGCTCCTGACGCCGGTCCCGGGACCAGACCCTTTTAAACACCCGGAGCGCAACCGGAGCAGATTCTCAGCCAGTTTTCATCCCAAGTCTCGAAGAAAGGATAAAGTTTCTCCGTGAATTTATTCCCAGTGAACGTGTGGAGATGGGACTTGGTGTCCGCGTCGTAAAATGAAACTGTCCCGGACTCGTAACTGAGATAAACTCCCAGCCTCCCGGGGATGGGACGGGCGGGGAGAGGGGATGGAGGGGAGGTGAGTGCATCAAACACGTCGTCCAGCCGCCTGATGCTCCAGACTCCAGTCTCCGGGGTCGGTGTGAGCCGTCTCTTCCTCTCCACAGAATCAGCGGCGACTCCCAGACTCCAGACCCGACTCCCCGCCACCTCCACCTCCCAGTAATGTCTCCCCGATGTGAATACTTCCGATCCCAGCACACACTGCCAGCCTGTAAACCTCTTCCCGGTGTCAGGGAGACTCCTGCAGGTCCCGGTCCGTCTCACCCTCTTCCGATCCTCAGACACCTCGAGCTGCAGATGCGCTGTTTCCACATCCAGGGTAATGGGGACTGGGGGGAGAAGCAGAGAATCAGAGAGTCCCCGGGGGTCGGGGGGAGACTCGGGCAGCAGCGGCCCCGGGACCGGAGGAGAGGCCGCTCGGCATCGGGCACAGGCGGGAGGACGCCCCAACCACATCGGATGGACAACAAACATCTCCAACGGAGATTCGCAACCGGGCAGGAGAGGAGGAAATTCCGCGGGTAATTGGGAACTGGAGCGGGGGAGGCGTGCGGACGGGAAACTAATGCGGAAAGTGAGGATGAACGAGAGATTGCAGGTGGGGATGGAGAAATAAGGCGGGTATTCAAACATCTTGCAAGTAGATGGCGAAGAAGAGGCAGATTGGATGATGAGGAGACTGGTGTGAGTGGTAATTAGAGGTGGTTGAAGAGGATGGAGACGCGTGGGGTGGAGTTGCCGTGATCAAACTGAACGGGAGTGGACTGGACGGGAGAGGCAATCTGCTACTGTTTACTTGCTTTCTTTAGAGGAGGGTGGATTTGATGCGGCTGTACAACCAAAAACACTGATATTATGAAGCAATATATGAACCACTGGGGGAATTGACTATGTTTTCAGATTCAGATTCAGATTCAGATTCAACTTTATTGTCATTGTGCAGTGTACAGTACAGAGACAACGAAATGCAGTTAGCATCTCCCTAGAAGAGCGACATAAATATGAGCAATAAATAAATAAATCTAATAAATCCTGGTGGGAGGAGTGTGGGGGGGGGGGGTGATTGGCAGTCACCGAGGTACAGTGTTGAGTAGTGTAACCGCCGCAGGGAAGAAGCTGTTCCTGGACCTGCTGGTCCGGCAACGGAGAGACCTGTAGCGCCTCCCGGATGGTAGGAGGGTAAACAGTCTGTGGTTGGAGTGAGGGCAGTCCTTGGCATGTAAGGCTGCTGCTTTCCAGAAGGGGAAGGCAGGTGGCATCTAAGACGATCGGTGCTGCAACCTTTGCTGTATATTTTATATTTCCATGGCTTGGGTGTGAATGTAGGAGGTGTGACTACTGAGTTTGTGGAGAACGGGTGATGTTGTGGATAGCAAGGAAGTCCATCAAAGTCTGTAGCAGGAAATAGGCTAGATAATCCAAACCTTATTTTCGTACAGCGATTTCAAAACTGGAGGGCACGGGTTTAACACGAGAGGATGGAATTTTAAAGTGGATCTGAGTGCTAAGCTTTCTTCATGGAATATTTCTCTGCAATATTTTGCCTGAGGAGGTGGTGGAATCACATGTAATCACTACATTTAAGAGGCATTCCGATTTATCAAACGAGGTGCAGAATAATATGTTTCTAATGTGGGCAAATGGGATTAGAGTGGGTGGGAAAAAAGGTGAACAAGCATGTGATGGGCCGAAGGGCCTGACTCTGTAATGTACAAACACGGCTCTCTGGCTCCAAGAGCACTGAATGACTGATTATCCACAGCCACCGGTGCAGGGCGTTCCAAAGGTTGCCCAGTCTCTGCGTGCAGTAATGTCTCCTTGTCTCTGTCCTAAATGGTGCAGCCCATATTATGAGAGGGTGTCCGCTGGCTCCAGACCCCTCAGACAGGGGGAAGCATCCTCCCTGCATCCAGCCCACTGAACAGTGTAGGAACTTTGTATTTCCCAGAGATCTCATCAAATACAATTGAACTCTCAAACACACAGGCCGAGTCTACTCAATATCACCCGCACAACAAATATCATTACGGAACCAAGTATTGTCAATCTTTGCTACATTCGATCTGTGCAAAGTTTATCTTTGTATAAGTAGAAAAAAAACATAAGACAGGAAGAAAATGGGTGCGGAGTAGGCTCCGCCTCTCAGGCCTATCTTCTGTTCAATGTGATGATGGCTGATCGAAGCTGGCTCCAGTTACCCTTCAGTGTGACTTCCCCATAACCCTCAATTTAATGATCTTTCCAATATCCAACTATTTTCCCTTCACCTATATCCAAAAATCTGGCCTGTCCCCATCAATTAGGTCACACAATTCCAGATATTTATTGCTATGTTGGAGAAACAACTTCAACCCTCTGCATGGTACGTGTCTGGATGTTTGGATCTGATCGAATCCAGGGCGAGTTACACAATGGAGCACAACCGTGGTCTGAAGGTAGAAGACAGAGGGTGGCGGAGAAATGCTTTTCAGACTGCAGCCTCTCGCAAAGGGTGCGCCATAGAGCTCGACTCTATTTCCATTGTTGGTCGTTATTTATACGAACGCTTTGTATGAGTATGTGGGTGCCACGGTTAGTAGGTTTGTGGAGGACACTAAAATTGGTGGCGTCATGGAGAGTGAAGAAGGTGACCATAGGAAATGTGATCTTAATTAGCAGGTGCAATGGGCTGAAGAATGGAAGACGGAATTTTCTAAAGTCTAAAGATTGAGGGCATCAGTTTAAGGTGAGATGTTAAAGTTGGAAAAGGCATTGGATGTCTATGTTTTCAGACAGTGGGTGGTAGAGAGATAGAACGAGATGCCAGAGGCGGAGGTGAGTACAATTACGATGTAATGTTTGCGTTTGTGGTACTTAAATGTGTAATCAATAAGAAGAATGGAAACTGAACAAGTTTTACCTTGCTGAATGGCACAAGTTTCTCTCCACAGCGTGTTCAACACAAAGTGGTGATGAATCTTTTCAATCGGCAAGGCACCATCTGTCACTGACAATGTACGAACTTCATCACTAACCCTGCAAATATTTAACAGCTTGTTAGATTCTGAGCTTCAACAATTTCGGAGCTGTTCTACAAAACATGCAAATTTCAATCAAGAGCGTGTCCTACCTCCTTTTCCAACCAGCTGCCTCCTGAAAGAAATAAGACACACATCTGAATAACTGAGACAGAACATCCACATCCCAACAGCAGAAATGGCACGCAGATTGCCACAAGATTCCCATTTACCAACTCTTATTGCGGCAGCCACACAGACATATAAAGGATATTTCCGTCGGGACAAAGAACCACGGGGTAAACACAAGGAACGTACATGAAAATGATGCCATCATTGAGAGGGTGCAAAGTTACGGGCAAGAATGAGAAGGTGGTGGGTATTATCTGAAGAAGGTGCCAGGGAATGTAGGGATGGGGCGATTTAAGATTATCTGTGGATTTAAATGAGTGGGGGGACAAATAGTATTGCTACTTTTAAAGGGTTGAGAGATTGGAACCTTCACGTGGTCCGCCCTGTTCCGACGAATGCAATTAACCTAGCGTGCACAATCAAATAATATCAAATAGAACAAGTTGTCCAACATGTTTAGGCTGTGCACGCTATACGCAAGAAGAAGCATCTACTTTTATGGAGACCAAAATTCAAAGATGAAATATGGGATGGCCTTATTGGAGATATATTGAAGAGGAAGCAGGATAAGCACAAAAGATTTCCCCGTGCTTACCCCAATTTCCGCATGTTCAATTCATGGTGACAGATGATAAATCATGATGTGTGCGCCACGTTCTAGATTTCAATGTTAATCCCCACAATGTGGTCGTGGCTAATCTTGCCCTGGACAGAAATCACCCTTTTTCCCCCAATTCCCCTCATGTTCAATTCCTGGAAATTTCCCTAAAAAATGTCTCTCCTTTTAGTTCAAATACTGCTCACAGTTTCAATCCCCAAACAGATGATAAATCATGATGTGTGCGCCACGTTCTAGATTTCAATGTTAATCCCCACAATGTGGTCGTGGCTAATCTTGCCCTGGACAGAAATCACCCTTTTTCCCCCAATTCCCCTCATGTTCAATTCCTGGAAATTTCCAAAACAAATGTCTCTCCTTCTAGTTCAAATACTGCTCACAGTTTCAATCCCCAAAAGTCACTGGGTTGGAGCATTCCAGAGATTCACTGCTCTCTATCCAGTCGTGTACCTTGGGGACAATGGTGAAACGACTCTTCATTCTTTTCAACTGCAAGGAATATCGATCCAACATCTGCAGATGAGACAAGCCCCCCTCATCCTGCAATTATCCCGGTGATTCGCTTTTGTGTTGCCTCTGTAACATCATTTCATGGTTAAGGTCATGAAATCTACGCAAAATGCTCTCGATGTGGCTCGGATAATTGTGACTACCCCCCACCCCCTACAAGATTCTACAAGTATATTATCAGCAGAAGAATAACCGGGGAAACTATTCCCCTTTAAGAGCAAAAAGGATAACTTGGGATAGAACAGGTCATAATAAGTGCTGTTAAGGAAGAGAAATTCCAAGGCGAGTATCCTAGGCTAAAATTATTCGACTGCCTTCACGGGGATGTTCTAACACCACAAACTCCTTTTCCTCTAATGCTGAACATACAGAAGACTTTCCCCATTGGTTTTAATGTTTCTTGCAAATTTTCGTTATATTCGGGGAAATATTACACGATCACTAACTCAGTGACAGATCACTGCAACCCTTTCTCAAGGAGTTTGCAGGCTGTCCTGAGATCCCATAGTTTATGCAGGAGGCCATTTAATTTGGGAATAACGGCAGCACATCGCTGGAACAGACGGAACATTGACCCAGCTCTGAATTACTAGTAAATGATGCATTGGTTTCAGAAATGTCACCCACCATTCTGTGACTGTGCAATTTCACTTCGCCTAACTGTAGTGTAACCCCTCACCTTCAGAAATATCCCGTTGTCTTTTTGATCTATCTGTCCCTGCAACGTTGAGAGTTCCTTTTGGATGGAATTTAAATTCGCTTGAATCTCTTGAAGCCTTTTCTCCATTGCGTTCTGAATTTTCTCCTCTTCTTCCCGGATATCTGCGAGTACACGTCGCTCTTTCTCAGTGAAAATCTGGTGCAGTTCAGCAAACTGGGATGTGATCTGTGACTGAAGGTTGTGTGACTGTTCCTGTGAAATGAAAGGTGAAGGTCAAGATATAATGTCACTGTATTGTGTTTCCTCGCGATATGCGAGGGGATAGTTGGCCAATCAACCTTGTGGCATGGAGCACAGAAATAAGCCATTTGGCCCAACATGTCCATGCTGCCGACCGTAGTAATGTAGAATAGTCCCACATTCACTTGGATTTAATCCGTATCTTTAATTACCATGGCAATTCAAATCCTTGTCCAAATGCAGTGGAATAAAGGGGAATATGGGGCCATGAGGGAGGAGCTGGCCAAAGTTGACTGGAAAGATACACTAGCAAGGATGACAGTGGAAAAAAAATGGCAGGTGTTTCTAGGAATAATACACAATGTGCAAGATCAGTTCATTCCTCGGAGGAAGAACGATTCCAAGGGGAGTAAGGGGCGACCGAGGCTGACAAGGGACATCAGGGACAGTATAAAAATAAAAGAGAAGAAGTACAACATAGCAAAGATGAGCGGGAAGCAAGAGGATTGGGTAATGTTTAAAGAGCAACAGAAAATAACGAAAAAGACAATACGGGGAGAAAAGTTGAGGTACGACGGTAAGCTAGCCAAGAATATAAAGGAGGATCGTAAAAGCTTATTTAGTTATGTGAAGAGAAAAACATTAGTTAAGACCAAAGTTGGATCCTTGAATGCCGAAAAACTTGAATTTATTACGGGGAACAAGGAAATGGCAGATGAGTTGAACAGGTACTTTGGATCCGTCTTCACTAAGGAGGACACAAACAATCTTCCTGATATAGAAGTGGCCAGAGGATCTGGGGTGACGGAGGAACTGAAGGAAATACACATTAGGCAGGAAATGGTGTTGGGTAGACTGGTGGGACTGAAGGCTGATAAATCCCCAGGGCCTGATGGTCTGCATCCCAGGGTGCTTAAGGAAGTGGCTCTAGAAATCGTGGCTGCATTGGTGATAATATTCCAATGTTCTATTGACTCAGGATCAGTTCCTGTGGATTGGAGGGTAGCTAAAGTTATCCCACTTTTTAAGAAAGGCGGGAGAGAGAAAACAGGGAATTATAGACCAGTTATCCTGACATCGGTGGTGGGGACTTTTGCTGGAGTCAATTAGAAAAGATGAAATAGCCGCACATTTGGATAGCAGTAACAGGATCGGTTTGAGTCAGCATGGATTTACGAAGGGGAAATCATGCTTGACTAATTTTCTGGAATTTTGTGCAGGTACAGCGAAGAAAGCGAATGGCATGCTGGCCTTTCTAACAAGAGGAGCCGAGTATAGGAGCAAAGAAGACCTTCTGCAAATGTACAGAGCCCTAGTGAGACCACACCTGGAGTATTGTGCGCAGTTTTGGTCCCCTAATTTGAGGAAGGACATTCTTGCTATTGAGGGAGTGCAACGTAGGTTTACAAGATTAATTTGCGGGTTGGCGGGGCTGTCATATGCTGAGAGAATGGAGCGGCTGGACTTGCACACTCTGGAGTTTAGAAGGATGAGAGGGAATCTTATTGAAACATATCAGATTGTTAAGGGATTGGACACACTAGAGGCAGGAAACATCTTCGCAATGTTGGGGGAGTCCAGAACCAGGGGCCACTGTTTAAGAATAAGGGGAAAGCCATTTAGAACGGAGACGAGGAAACCCTTTTTCTCACAGAGAGTTGTGAGTCTGTGGAATTCTCTGCCTCAGAGGGTGGTGGAGGGCAGGTTATCTGGATGCTCTCAAGAGAGAGCTAGATAGGGTTCTTAAAGATAGCGGAGTCAGGGGATATAGAGAGAAGGCAGGAACAGGGTACTGATTGGGGCAGATCAGCCTTGATCACATTGAATGGCGGTGCTGGCTCGAATGGCCGAATGGCCTACTCCTGCACCTATGGTCTATTGTCTTGTGCTGCAGAGAGGTGTCCTAACGTTGCACGCACCACATTGATGACAACCACACAGGAAATCGAAATTGGAAAACCTCACCAGAACAACAGAAATCTTCTCTTTCTGTTGCTGCTCCATTTGCTCGATCTCTGATTTCTTTTTTGTGAGAGATTGGAAGGAAGATTTCACCTGATCCTGGAGTTGGGTTTCAGATCAGAGAAGAAAAAGGTCAGAAAATAAACAAAACATGACACAATGATGTGATCAATATCGGTTTGCTTTTACCTTGTAGATTTCAACACCTTCATCTATCGGCATGAAGCGGTGATCTCTGTGTTCCCGCGCATCTCGACAAACCAGGCAGATCAGTTTCTTGTCAGTTTCACAAAACAGCTTCAGTTCTTCCTGATGTTTCTCGCACCGAAGTTTACTTTTCTTCTGTGTCCGATTCAGGCTCAGTGTTCGAGCTTTCTCAAACAGTCTCGCCAAGCCCGATTTACTTTGAGGCTGCGGTCTGTAAACTCCTCTCTACATTCCGGGCAGGAGTTTCTCCCCTCCCTGTCCCAACTCTGTGTGATACAGGAGCGGCAGAAGTTGTGTCCACACTCCAGTGACACCGGATCGGTGAAGAAATCCAGGCAGATGGGACAAATTGTCTCCTCGGTCCAACCCTCGACCTGGTCTTTCGAAGCCATTTTAACTTACTCCACTTCCTGGTTCAAAATGATTTCACTGACGTGGAGCTGCTGAATATGGGCGGTCACGTGACCGTCACGGTGGCGCAGCGGTAGAGTTGCTGCCTTACAGCGAAGGCAGCGCCGGAGTCGCGGGTTCGATCCCGTCGACGGGTGCTGTCTGTACGGAGTTTCAACGTTCTCCCCGTGATCTGCGTGAGATTTCTCCGAGATCTTCGGTTCTTCAGAGGCTTCATAAATGTGTGTGAGATAGGGGGGAATGCAGACATAGAGAGGGTGGTGGGCAGAGAGAGAGAGAGAGACACAAAGAGAGACAGAGAGAGGGAGAGGAAGGGGGGCATGGAGAGGGAGGGGGGCAGAGAGAGGGAGGGCATAACATGATGGTGGAGGGGGGAGTTCCAGGGTGAAGAACAGGCTGAAGAAAAATAAAAGACAACGTTTATTTTCATGTGTACCGAGGTACTGTGAGACCAAGAGTGAAAGAGAGAGAGACAGATGGAGATGGGGCAGAGAGGCAACGGGTCCATTGTGATCAGAGCACCCTTCCCCTGCCCTGCTCTGGAGAGAATCAGTCTTTATTCGGCGAGGAGAGATGAGTCGTCTCTCTCACGTGGCCTTACCCCACACAGACTGACCAGTTCAGCCCCACGATGCTCCCACATTCACAGCGATGACCACGGGTCACTGGTCACACGACTGTCAACTGACACCCCCTCTGTCCAGTGCACTGGCACGGACACTCCTTCTGAACAGTTTACAGGCACAGGTATGGTCTGGTACTTTATTTGTCACCTGTACCGAGGTACAGTGAAATTCATTTTGGGATACATTTCAGAACAAGTATCACTATACATAAGCACGTAGATACATATTAGATCAGCATTGTAGATACAGTGTTGGTGTACAGCAGTAGTACAGTGAGACAGAATACAAAGTGGCCAGTTTGGCGTCATGTTCAAGTCCCAGTTGTTGTTAGTGCAGGGATCTTGATCTGACGGTTGTCCTGGCGGCGTTGTAGAGTTGGCCTGGCCATTGCTCCACCGCGTCTTGCACACATGCTCTGCCTCTTGGAGCAGCGCCGCGTCCAGCCGAGCCCCAGGTTGCTGCAGGGCCTCCAGCGGCCCATTCCCCCGTCGAGGCCGTGCACTCACTCCCGCAGCCGGTCTGCTCACCGGCCCTCCAGCTGGGTTCCCGTGGATCCTCGATACGTGGCGGGTGAGCCGGGTCTTCCGGGCTGGCCCTCGGTTATCCCACTTTTTAAGAAAGGCGGGAGAGAGAAAACAGTCAATTATAGACCAGTTAGCCTGACATCGGTGGTGGGGAAGATGCTGGAGTCAATTATAAAAGATGAAATAGCGGCACATTTGGATAGCAGTAGCAGGATCGGTCCGAGTCAGCATGGATTTACGAAGGGGAAATCATGCTTGATTAATCTTCTGGAATTTTTTGAGGATGTAACTAGGAAAATGGACATGCGAGAGTCAGTGGATGTAGTGTACCTGGACTTTCAGAAAGCCTTTGATAAGGTCCCACATAGGAGATTAGTGGGCAGAATTAGGGCACGTGGTATTGGGGGTAGAGTGCTGACATGGATTGAAAATTGGTTGGCAGACAGGAAACAAAGAGTAGGGATTAACGGGTCCCTTTCAGAATGGCAGACAGTGACTAGTGGGGTACCGCAAGGCTGCGTGCTGGGACCGCAAATATTTACAATATACATTACTGATTTAGATGAAACATAGAAACACAGAAACATATAATATAGGTGCAGGAGTAGGCCATTCGGCCCTTCGAGCCTGCACCGCCATTCAATATGATCATGGCTGATCATCCAACTCAGTATCCCGTACCTGCCTTCTCTCCATACACCCTGATCCCTTTAGCCACAAGGGACACATCTAACTCCGTCTTAAATATAGCCAATGAACTGGCCTCAACTACGTTTTGTGGCAGAGATTTCCAGAGATTCACCACTCTCTGTGTGCCATTTTTTTTCTCATCTCGGTCCTAAAACACTTCCCCCATATCCTTAAACTGTGATCCCTTGTTCTGGACTTTCCCATCATCGGGAACAATCTTCCTGCATCTAGCCTGTCCAACCGCTGAAGAATTTTGTGAGTTTCTATAAGATCCCCCCTCAATCTTCGAAATTCTAGCGAGTACATGCCGAGTCTATCCAGTCTTTCTTCATTTGAAAGTCCTGACATCCCAGGAATTAGTCTGGTGAACCTTCTCTGTACTCCCTCTATGGCAAGAATATCTTTCCTCAGATTAGGAGACCAAAACTGTACGCAATACTCCAGGTGTGATCTCACCAAGACCCTGTACAACTGCAGGAGAACCTCACTGCTCCTATACTCAAATCCTTTTGTTATGAATTTGCTATGAAGGGATTAAAAGTAACATTTAGCAAATTTGCAGATGACACAAAGCTGGGTGGCGGGGTGGAGAATGCTATGAGGATGCAGGGTGACTTGGACAGGTTGGGTGAGTGGGAAGATGCGTGGCATATGCAGTTTAATGTGGATAAATGTGAGGTTATCCACTTTGGTGGCAAGAACAGGAAGGCAGATTATTATCTGAATGGTGTCAAGTTAGGAAAAGGGGAAGTACAGCGAGATCTGGGGGTCCTTGTTCATCAGTCAATGTAAGTAAGCATGCAGGTTCAGCAGGCAGTGAAGAAAGCTAGTGAAGGCATGTTGGCCGTCATAACAAGAGGAGTTGAGTATCGGAGCAAGGAGGTCCTTCTGCATTTACACAGGGCCCTAGTGACACCACACCTGGATATTGTGTTCAGTTTTGGTCCCCTAATTTGAGAAAGGACATTCATGCTATTGAGGGAGTGCAGCGTAGGTTCACGACGTTTATTCCTGGGATGGCGGGACTGTCATATGTTGAAAGAATGGAGCGGCTGGGCTTGTACACTCTGGAGTTTAGAAGGATGTGAGGGAATCTTATTGAAACTTATAAGATTATTCAGGGATTGGACACGCTGGACGCAGGAAACATGGTCCTGATGTTGGGGGAGTCCAGAACCAGGGGCCACATTTCAAGAATAACGGGTAGGCCATTTAGAACGGAGATGAGGAAAAACTTTTTCACCCATAGAGTTGTGAAACTGTGGAATTCTCTGCCTCAGAAGGCAGTGAAGACCAATTCTCTGGATGCATTCAAGAGAGAGTTAGAAAGAGCTGTTAAAGATAGTGGAGTCAAGGGATATGGGGAGAAGGCAGGAAGAGGGTACTGATTGGGGCAGATCAGCCTTGATCACATTGAATGGCGGTGCTGGCTCGAAGGGCCGAATGGCCTACTCCTGCACCTATGGTCTATTGTCTTGTGCTGCAGAGAGGTGTCCTAACGTTGCACGCACCACATTGATGACAACCACAGTGGGAGGGGGAGAGGGGGAGGGGAGAGGGGGAATGGAGATGGAGGGGGAAGGGAGGGGAGAAGGGGAGGGGAGAGACAGGTAGCGAGGGCGGGGGGGAGAGGGGGGTGGGAGAGACGTGGGAGGGGGGTAGGTGGAGGGGGAGAGGGAGAGTGGGGGTGGGGAGAGGGGGAGGGAAAAGGGGAGGGGAGAGAATGGGGAGAGGGGGAGGGGAGACTATAGACAATAGGTGCAAGTGTAGGCCATTCGGCCCTTCGAGCCAGCACCGCCATTCACTGTGAGCATGGCTGATCATCCCCAAACAATACCCCGTTCCTCCCTTCTCCCCATATCCCCTGACTCCGCTATCTTTAAGAGCCCAATCTAGCTCTCTGTTGAAAGTATCCAGAGAACCAGCCTTCACTGCCCCCTGAGGCAGAGAATTCCACAGACTCATAACTCTCTGTGTGAAAAAGTTTTTCCTCATTTCCGTTCAAAATGGCTTATCCCTTATTCTTAAACTGTGGCCCCTGGTTCTGTACTCCCCTTACATCGGGAACATGTTTCCTGCCTCTAGCGTGTCCAAACCCTTAATAATCTTATATGTTCAATAAGAATCCCTCCCATAATTCTAAATTCCAGAGTATACAAGCCCAACCGCTCCATGCTCTCAGCATATGACTCTCCCGCCATCCCGGGAATTAACCTGGTGAACTTACGCTGCACTCCCTAAAAAGCAGGAATGTCCTTCCTCACATTAGGCGACCAAAACTAAACACAATATTCCAGGTGTAGTCGCACATCAGCGCCTCTACTTCCTGAGAAGATTACGGAGAGTCGGTTTGTCAAGGAAGACTCTCTCTAACTTCTACAGGTGCACAGTAGAGAGCATGCTGACCGGTGCATCGTGGCTTGGTTCGGCAACTTGAGCGCCCTGGAGAGGAAAAGATTACAAAAAGTAGTAAACACTGCCCAGTCCATCATCGGCTCTGACCTCCCTTCCATCGAGGGGATCTATCACAGTCGCTGCCTCAAAAAGGCTGGCAGTATCATCAAGGACCCACGCCTTCCTGCCCACACACTCATCTCCCTACTACCTTCAGGTAGAAGGTACATGAGCCTGAAGACTGCAACGACCAGGTTCAGGAACAGCTACTTCCCCACAGCCATCAGGGCTCAGACATAACACTGAACTTTATTAGCCTATACTGTTATTTGCACTTAATCAGTATATTGATTCATGTGTGTATATATTTATAGAATGCCTTGTAATCAATGCCTACTATGTTCTGTTGTGCTGAAGCAAAGCAAGAATTTCATTGTCCTATCAGGGACACATGACAATAAACTCACTTGACTTGACTAGGGCCCTGTACAATTGCAGAAGGACCTCTTTGCTCCAATACTCGTCTTGAAGGCCAACATGCCACTCCCTTTCTTCACTACCTGCATGCTTACTTTCATTGACTGATGAACAAGGACCCCTAGATCCCGTTGTACACCCCTTTTCCGAACGACACCATTTAGATAATAATCTCCCTTCCGGTTTTTGCTACCAAAGTGGATAACCTCATATTTTTCCACATTAAACTTCATCTGCCTACCCACCCAACCTGTCCAAGTCACCCTGCATCCTCAAAGCATCCTCCTAACAGTTCACACTGCCACCCAGCTTTGTGTCATCTGACAATTTGCTAATGCTACTTTTAATCCCTTCATCTAAATCATTAATGTATATTGTAAATATCTGCAGTCCCAGCACCGAGCCTTGCGGTACCCCACTAGTCACTACCCCATTCTGAAATGGACCCGTTAATCCCTACTCTTTGTTTCAAATGCATTCTGAAAATCAAGGTACACTCTCAGTGAGAGATGGGGGAGAAGGGAGAGAGGTGGCGTGAGGTGGTGAGGTGACAGTTTGGGGAGGGAGGGGGAGAGGGAGGGGAAGGGGAGCGAGGGGAAGCGGGGAGGGGCAGGGGAGAGGGGAGGGGGAGGTGAGGGAGAGAGGGAAGGAAGGGGAGGGGAGAGGCGAGTGGGAGGGAGAGATGGTGATAGGAGATCTGAGGGGGAAAGGAGGGGAGAGAGGATGAAGGGAGAGGGGGACGTGGAGTTGGAGGAGGTGGGGGAGGGGGATGGGGGGAGGGGCGGGGAAGGGGCAGAGAGGCAGGGGTGTCATAACGAGGGACGGGACGGGGCCATAGGGGGTGGGAGGGGCGAGGGAGCGGGGAGGAGGAGCAGAGGGGGCCGGAGTGAAAGGGGAATCGGGGAGAGGCCAGGTCACGGGAGGAGAGGTGGTTGGCAAGCAAAAGGTGAAGTTAGTGAGGGGAATTAGTTTGTATACATGTAAAGGAAGATGCATCTTTGGGGACTAATGTTGATACCAATGTGTTACTAACCATACCTGTACGTAATAGCGCACTGATCTACTAATGACCAAGCCTAGCTGCATCTACAGGGAGCAGATCAGTAGGTTTTCTCTATAAGGAAGAATTTCTTTAGCCGGAGGGTGGTGAATCTGTGGAATTCATTGCCACAGACGGCTGTGGAGGCCAAGTCAATGGTTATTTTAAAAAACAAAGATTGATAGGTTCTTGAATAGTAAGAATGTCAATGGTTACAGGGAGAAGGTAGGTGGAGTGGGGTTGAGAGGGAAAAATAGATCAGTCATGATCCAATTGTAGAACAGACTTGATGGGCTGAATGGATTAATTCTGCTCCCATGTCTTATGGTTTGCCATCTTCATCATGGAGAACTGCAGCCAATTTGCTCAGGTGGTGAGAGGCACCACCACCATCATCTTCACTGCTGCCTTTTTCTAGTTTAGTACTGCTGTCAGTTATTAGCTGACCTTTATGTGCATGAAACAGGTAAACAATCCACTATTCAGCACGGACACATTTCATCCTTTCCCAGTAACAAGCTAAATGTTACCATTCTGGTTGCATGAAAAAATGGTGCTAGTAATGACAGCTCAAATCAACAGAACCAGTTCTTCCTCAGTTCCACACTGTGATTCACGTGGCACCATTGCCCCAAGCTACCGCTTGCATAAGAGGGTTGCAGAGCTGTGAGCTACTCCCTTTTAGGAGAGATCTATTTACAACAATCTCTCCAAATCCTCATATGCTGTTAAATACAAAGGTCAGAATGAAAGGAGAGGATTTCTCTGCGAGTTTATTGTCAACCGGGGGACCACATATATATAGTGACAGACATGCAACAAGCCCAACCCAGCCTAGTTTCAACAAGTAATCATGACAAATTGTGTTGAGGATTTAATGATCAAACATGTGTCTCAACGTGTCCAAGACATCCTGAAAGGGCAGGGAGAGGAGCCCGAAGTCGTGATACATATAGGTACCAATGACATAGGTAAAAAAAGAGAAGATGTCCTGAAAGGAGAATTTAGGGAGTTAGGAGGGGAGTTAAAGAGAAGGCCAGCGAAGGTAACAATCTCGGGATTACTGCCTGTGCCACGCGACAGTGAGAGTAGGAATGGAGCGAGGTGGAGGATAAATGCGTGGCTGAAGGACTGGTGCAGAAGGCAGGGATTCAAATTTCTGGATCATTGGGACCTCTTTTGTGGAAGGTACGACCTGTACAAAAAGGATGGGTTGCACTTGAACCTGAGGGGGACCGATATCCTGGCGGGGAGATCTGCAAAGGTTACTGGGGAGACTTTAAACTAGAATGGTTGGGGGGAGGGACTCAAATAGAGAATGCTATTAGACAGTGTGTGAGGCAGGAGGCAGAGAAGGAAAGCATTCAGACCCAACATGTAGGGGGGAAAGAAGAAAACAATAATAAACAGAGAATAAGAGGTGGTGGGGTTCTTAAATGGGTGAGCAGAGAAACAGAGGGGTGCAAAATGCGGGCGGAAGCAATAGGTAGCAAATCCAGGGCAAAAATCAAAAAGAGCCACTTTCCAACATAATTGTATAAGGGGTAAGAGCGTTGTAAAAACAAGCCTGAAGGCTTTGTGTCTCAATGCAAGGAGCATTCGTAATAAGGTCGATGAGTTGAACGTGCAGATAGCAATTAATGATTATGATATAGTTGGGATCACGGAGACATGGCTCCAGGGTGACCAAGGCTGGGAGCTGAACATCCAGGGATATTCAATATTCAGGAGGGATAGAGAGAAAGGAAAAGGAGGTGGGGTAGCGTTGCTGGTTAGAGAGGAGATTAACGCAGTGGAAAGGAAGGACATTAGCTTGGAGGATGTGGAATCGGTATGGGTAGAGCTACGAAATACTAAGGGGCAGAAAACGCTGGTGGGTGTTGTGTACAGGCCACCTAGCAGTAGTAGTGAAGTTGGGGATGGCATCAAACAGGAAATTAGAAATGCGTGCAACAAAGGCAAAACAGTTATAATGGGTGACTTCAATCTACATATAGATTGGGTGAATCAAATTGGCAGGGGTGCTGAGGAAGAGGATTTCTTGGAATGTATGAGGGATAGTTATCTAAACCAACATGTAGAGGAACCAACGAGAGAGCAGGCTATTCTAGACTGGGTATTGAGTAATGAGGAAGGGTTAGTTAGCAGACTTGTTGTGCGTGCCCCCTTGGGCAAGAGTGACCATAATATGGTTGAGTTCTTCATTAGGATGGAGAGTGACATTGTTAATTCAGAAACAACGGTTCTGAACTTAAAGAAAGGTAACTTTGAGGATATGAGACGTGAATTGGCCAAGATTGACTGGCAATTAGTTCTAAAAGGGTTGACGGTGGATATGCAATGGAAGGCATTTAAAGACTGCATGGATGAACCACAAAAAATGTTCATCCCAGTTTGGCAAAAGAATAAATCAGGGAAGGTAGTGCATCCATGGATAACAAGGGAAATCAGGGATAGTATCAAAGCAAAGGATGTTGCGTACAAATTAGCCAGAAAAAGCAGCATACCAGAGGACTGGGAGAAATTCAGAGACTTGCAGAGGAGGACAAAGGGCTTAATTAGGAAAGGGAAAATAGATTATGAAAGGAAACTGGCAGGGAACATAAAAACTGACTGCAAAAGTTTTTATAGATATGTGAAGAGAAAGAGATTAGTTAAAACAAATGTAGGTCCCTTGCAGTCAGAAACAGGTGAATTGATCATGGGGAACAAGGATATGGCGGACCAATTGAATAACTACTTTGGTTCCGTCTTCACTAAGGAAGACATAAATAATCTGCCGGAAATAGCAGGGGGCCGCGGGTCAAAGGAGATGGAGGAACTGAGTGAAATCCAGGTTAGTCGGGAAGTGGTGTTGGGTAAATTGAATGGATTAAAGGCCGATAAATCACCAGGGCCAGATAGGCTGCATCCCAGAGTACTTAAGGAAGTAGCTCCAGAAATAGTGGATGCATTAGTGATAATTTTTCAAAATTCTTTAGATTCTTTAGATTCTGGAGTAGTTCCTGAGGATTGGAGGGTAGCAAACGTAACCCCACAGAAAACGGGGAATTACAGACCAGTTAGTCTAACATCGGTAGTGGGGAAACTGCTAGAGTCAGTTATTAAAGATGGGATAGTAGGACATTTGGAAAGTGGTGAAATCATTGGACAAAGTCAGCATGGATTTACGAAAGGTAAATCGTGTCTGACGAATCTTATAGAATTTTTCGAGGATGTAACTAGTAGAGTGGATAGGGGAGAACCAGTGGATGTGTTGTACCTGGACTTTCAGAAGGCTTTCGACAAGGTACCACATAAGAGATTAGGATACCAACTTAAATCACACGGTATTGGGGGTTCAGTATTGATGTGGATAGAGAACTGGCTGGCAAACAGGAAGCAAAGAGTAGGAGTAAACGGGTCCTTTTCACAATGGCAGGCAGTGACTAGTGGGGTACCGCAAGGCTCAGTGCTGGGACCCCAGCTATTTACAATTTATATTAATGATCTGGACGAGGGAATTGAAAGCAACATCTCCAAGTTTGCGGATGACACTAAGCTGGGGGGCAGTGTTAGCTGTGAGGAGGATGCTAGGAGACTGCAAGGTGACTGGGATAGGCTGGGTGAGTGGGCAAATGTTTGGCAGATGCAGTATAATGTGGATAAATGTGAGGTTATCCATTTTGGTGGCAAAAACGGGAAGGCAGACTATTATCTAAATGGTGGCCGATTAGGAAATGGGGAGGTGCAGCGAGACCTGGGTGTCATGGTACACCAGTCATTGAAAGTAGGCATGCAGGTGCAGCAGACAGTGAAGAAAGCGAATGGTATGTTGGCCTTCATAGCAAGAGGATTTGAGTATAGGAGCAGGGAGGTTCTACTGCAGTTGTACAGGGTCTTGGTGAGACCACACCTGGAGTATTGCGTACAGTTTTGGTCTCCAAATCTGAGGAAGGACATTATAGCCATAGAGGGAGTGCAGAGAAGGTTCACCAGACTGATTCCTGGGATGTCAGGACTTTCATATGAAGAAAGACTGGATAGACTTGGCTTATACTCGCTAGAATTTAGGAGATTGAGAGGGGATCTTATAGAAACGTACAAAATTCTTATGGGGTTGGACAGGCTAGATGCAGGAAGATTGTTCCCGATGTTGGGGAAGTCCAGGACAAGGGGTCACAGCTTAAGGATAAGGGGGAAATCCTTTAAGACCGAGATGAGGAAAAACTTTTTCACACAGAGAGTGGTGAATCTCTGGAACTCTCTGCCACAGAGGGTAGTTGACGCCAGTTCATTGGCTATATTTAAGAGGGAGTTAGATGTGGCCCTTGTGGCTAAAGGGATCAGGGGGTATGGAGAGAAGGCAGGTACGGGATACTGAGTTGGATGATCAGCCATGATCATATTGAATGGCGGTGCAGGCTCGAAGGGCCAAATGGCCTACTCCTGCACCTATTTTCTATGTATCTATGTATCTATGTATGCAACAATGCAAGCGAGCCAATTTTTCAGATGTTTGTTTTCTGTATATGGTATATGGGAACATGGAAAGAGTTGCAAATTTGCATACAGGGTTTTCCCAAGTAATTATTGGGGAGCAGGTTGAAAAGCAATACAAAGTTGGGGCATGCCTGATATGACAATTGAGCAATCTTTGCATGTCAGTTTTGTTAAAAGTACCCTTTTCTGAACAAACTATCCCTAGGATCTGCACATACTAGAATATCAAGCCCACCATGGGACACTGCCATTGTCATGAGGTGCCCTGGACTGTGCCAATGTACCAGCCAGAGACATTAGGGTGCTTCACCATTCTGTCAGCATTAATGTGGTTCTGTTCCTCCGTGTTGAATATGCAATCTATGCTTTTGGTGTGCTATTTTTTCCTCGGAAACTTCATTAAATTTACAAGTATTACTTTTAGCCTTGAGCAATATATTTTCCATGCACTTAGATGGAACATGGAACACTCAAATTATTGAAAATGCTCAGTAGGTCAGGTGACAGCCATGGACAAAAAAAAGTGATTCAGACCGATGAACTTTGTCAGAAATGGTCTTTCAATCTTTCCTCATATGACAGTCCCGCCATCCCAGGGATCAATCTCATGAACCTACGCTGCACTGCCTCAATCACAAGGATATCCTTCCTCAAATTATCCCCCGTCTCCGTCCATGCTGAGGCCTAATCGCGGAGCGGGCGGCCTCCAACTGAGGCTACGGAGGCAGAGCCAGGACTTACCAACTTCGGGGCTGTGGTGGCGTTGCGTCGTTGGCGACTCGATTTCGGAGCCTCGGAGGTTCGGCCGCGGGCCCAGTTGACTCGGTCGCGGGCCCAGTGGACGACAACATCGGGAGCTCGCAGGTCCCAGGTAGGTTCTCCGGAGCTCCCGCAACAACAGCTTTGTCCGCTGGATTGGAGGGTGGCAGCTTCGTCCGCCCCGGGCCGCGGAGTTTGAACCGGCCCGTTCGCGGAGCTCGGATTCAGCCGCGGGACTTACCATCACCCGGCGGGGTCACAACATCGAAAGCCTGGATCTCCTCAACGCAGAGGGAGAACAAGGAGGAAAGAGACAAGGACTTTAAGAGTTTTGCCTTCCATCACAGTGAGGAGGTGCCTGGTAGACTCACTGTGGTGGATGTCAAGCTGTGTTAAGTGTGTGTTCTGTTATTTTATTCTATGTCATGACTGCAAGGTATGCAATTTCGTTCAGACTGAAATGTCTGAATGACAATAAAGGATACTTGATACTTTAAGCTGCTTTCTAGTGCAACTTTAGTTGACAATTTCTATTACCAATTATGGGAAGTTTGCAGTAGCCCAAATAACAACAGGCTTACACTTTGGTGAAATGGTCATCCAGCCTGCTGATAATTGTAGTCAAGGCTCAAAATGAGAAGCACTGCCATTTGAGCACAATACACAAGTGTGCAGGGTACTAGACTGCAGCACCAAGACCCATTTTCAAAATGGCATCAAATAGCTTGACATCCAATTAATCTGTACATACAGGATTCACGACATCAAACAAAGAAACTCCAGACACAAGATGTGTAAAAATTAACATGTTACTGGAATAGAATTTAAATCATGCAGTTATTACATTACCTTCACTCCAAAGCAGACATTGGTGAAGGCAAATGTTTGTAGGTGATTGTTTGAACTCTGAATAATGGGAGCGATGGAGTTTACCAACAGCTTCTCCAGGTATTGGCCAACAAATGGCCATGCTTGCTGCAAAACCTACCAAAGAAAATATGTCTCTGTTAGATTTGTTACATTTTTGAATTTGATCTTAGATCCAACACATGCAGAAACACAGACAACAATTTTTCCTCATCTCATTTAGGATTCCAGGCTGCTCAGTAACCATTCACCAGGCAACATGGGGGAGCAATCCCATGGAAACTCACATTCCAAGTTTACTTCACTTCCCCTTTGTGCTTGGTGAATGGTCAATCTACACACTTTAAAACAATAATCAACTTAAATCTTTAAAAAAAAACAATTTAAATTTAATTAGGGATAACCAGAGATATTTCATTTTATAGGGTTAATTTATTTTCAAAAAGCCACATTTACACCTAACCACTTGAGGGGTTAAAAGCAGGTTTAACTAGAATGAAATGTTACACACCAACCTATTTTATGCATTAATAGCATTAAAACAGGGGTTTTAAAACTCAGACATCACTTGACAATTGTAATTGTGTCAGAAAGAGTAGTTTTGATTCCAAACAAGTAGTTGTGAGGAATATACATTTTAATATCCCTAGTTTCACAGAATCCGACAGGATTTATCCACAAATAACAACCACTGACTGGATGTGATCGTAGAATAGAAAAGGGTAAAAGCATTATTGAAATCCAAGCAGTGTATGTAAACAAAATATTTAAATTTGAATCCAATTAAATTAATTTGCATGACTTTTGCTTATCCAGTCTCATTTTCCCACATGCTGGAGATACAACTTGGGTCAGTGACCTTAGTGTCTGGTTGAGCAACCTTCTATTGCACAGGTTAGAAAAGCCCCTTGTAGACAAAGTAGAAGTTCCTACCTTGTTTAACCAGTCTGCACGTTCGAGATCTTGGAAGTTGATCTGTGAAAAGTAAACATTGCCAATTTTTAATAAACGAATCAATAAATCAATCCAGGGTGTTCACAGCATTTACAATGCAGCTTTCTGCAGAGTGTTTACGTAATTCTCTCTTGTACTCTTTGGAATTAAGTTTACACAAAAATCTCTGGCTTGGAAATTACCCTGCATGGTGTCATGTTTGATCCTTTCAATATTTCTCAACGCATACACACGCTTTAGTTAAGGTGAAAATCTTCACAATATCTCTCATGATATTAATAATCACGTGGCCTGAGGAAGACTCACCCTAGCATCAGATAAAACAGCAAATAATCGAAGCAAATGCTATTTAATATTGTTTAACCAACATGGTCGAAGTTGAGGAAATCATCATTTGGCACACAGTGTCCATGCCAGCCAAAAATTGACTTAACTTTAAATCGCATCTCCTTTGACTTGTGGTTTCTGGCTCTTCAAATGCTCATCCATATCTCTTCAATGTGGAGAGGGTTTCTGCCTCCACCAGCCGGTCAGTCAGCGAATTAGAAACACCCATGTAAGTGAGAGAAAAAAAGCTATCCACAGTCTGCTCTAAATTTCTAACTATTGAACTTAAACCTATGTCCTTTAGTTACTGATCTCTCATGCAACATTTTATCTCATCCACATGTGGAGATCTTCTCATACCTTTGGTACTTTTATAGCATTTTTTGGAGACATTTCTGTGGACAGCCTTATGAGGACAGTGCTCCAATCTCTCTTTTTAATGGAATCAAAAGTTTCAGGTGAGATTTATAAGAACCTAGTAGAACAACTGATGCTACTCCCAGTATTGTCTTGGAGTTACCACACAGTGAAGTTCATGTCCACTGTGCCCTTGGGTGGATATACTGCAATTTGGGAGCAGTTGGTTGGCCACCAGGAGGTGATTGAAGACTATGGTGAAGACTTTACTGTGGGAGACTCCTCTGGTGTTACCATACTCAGTCATGCCTCCTTTCTTGTAGATGTCACAGCCGCGAGGTCCCCTGGTATATCATTCTCTTCCCAGATGTGGATAATGAGATTGTGGTTTAATGACTGAAGATCTTTAGCACCAAGCTTTAGGATTGGGGCCTTGTTATTTTCATTTGATATAGCCTTTGACTTTAGTCAGGAGTGGTGGCAAGGCTGGACTAAATGTGTTGCTGGTGAATGTCATTTACATCATGGAGAGTCATAGTTAAGGAACATTCCTTTTAGCAAGCACATAATGCCTCTGTCCCTGATTAGTTCACCTCAGTTCCTAGCTCTCAGTGGGGCAAGGTTGTACTTTATGCTGGACTTCAGAGATCCTATCTGCTGTGGATATTCTGCGACTCCTGGAAGCAGAGATTTGCCAGGTTATCTGTGAGGCACCGTCTGAGACAAGCTCATTTTATGGTTAAGAGCTCTGATATTAATCTTCCTGTGGCAACATTTCTGTTGATACTAATGGTTTGGAGCAAAGATCTTAGAGTGGATCTTTGGTTTGGAGCCAGGCTGCTGGAGATATAGAATGGATTAGGTGTGGCAGTCAATCCAATTGTTGTCAACGGCACAGAGATTAAAGATCAGCCATGAACTTATTGAAGGGCAATATAGAGGGACCAAATGACCTACTCCTGCTTCTATTTGTGTTCTTGTTTAGCAGATACAAAACACTTTGTAAACAATTAATAGAGACTAACCAGTAGTTTATAGCCATTATGAAGAATAAGCCTTCCAACAGAATTCTGGGAACTGTTTTGATTCCCAGTAAAAAATAGTTTGAAAAATTCCAGATTTGCCACAGAACACACAATCCAATTATGGCAACTATCGCATGGTGTACAAATGAAACACATTTCTTCTTTCTTCCCCCCTCCCCGAGTAAAAAAAAGCAAGATTTTAAAACTGGAATCCTCAACAGCACATTGCTTGTAACACTTGGCATTTTGGAAAATCTGTATATCTATTATTTTATAATGCTGACTGTTCTTCCCCACCCTAGTCAAGGACTAGAATTGTTAAGATTCATGAAAACTGCTTGTCCGAATCGAAATTGATTGTGGGGCGAGGCTACAGAATTAGAGGCACTTTCATCTCAACAGTAATTTTAAGCAACTGCAATGTCAGTGTTTTAGTAAACATAAACTACTGCAGACACCAATTAGTTACAAACACTACTAATCACACACTACATGGGAAGCTTTGGAATGGTACCGAGTGTGTCATAGAGTGATATTGTGGAAACAGGCCCTTCAGCCCAACTTGCCCACACCGGCCAATATGTCCCAGCTACACTACCCCACCTGCCTGCGCTTGGACCATATCCCTCCAAACCTGTCATATCCATGCACCTGTCTAACTGTTTCTTAAACGATGGGATAGTCCCAGCCTCAACTACCTCCTCTGGCAGCTTGTTCCATACACACACCACTCTGTGTGTGAAAAAGTTACCCCTCGGATTCCTACTAAATCTTTTCCCCTTCATCTTGAACCTATGTCCTCTGGTCCCCGATTCCCCTACTCTGGGCAAGAGACTTTGTGCATCTACCCAATCTAATCCTCTCATGATTTTGCACACCTCTATAAGATCACCCCTCATCCTCCTGCGCTCCAAGGAATAGAGACCCAGCCTACTCAACCTCTCCCTATAGCTCACACACTCTATTCCTGGCAACATCCTCATAAATCTTTTCAAGCTTGACAATATCTTTCCTATAACATGGTGCCCAGAACGGAACACAAATTTTCTAAATGTGGTCTCACCAACGTCTTATACAACTGCAACATGACCTCCCCACTGGATAGGTATAGCTATTTGTAAGCCCAAGTTGTGTGTAGAGTTGAAACAATTTTATTTGAACTGAAAAGAAAACACTAAAAGCCACATTGTTTGCCAGAAGAGAAAAACAACTTTTTTTCTGCAGATCATTCTGTGTTACAGATTTAGGAGAAGTTACTTAATTTTTCAAAACACATTCAAAACCATTCTCGCATGGCGTGCCCAAATTTCAGAATTCTGACACCAGGTAGCAGGATACATATTCAACCACATCTCTAGCTGGTGTTCCAGTTTAATCCTATATCTGCTCCTATTCTTCCATTCATAAACAGGCCTCCAGTCTGGTGTACTCTTACTGGGATTTAAGACTTTAAAAAAAAATCAGGATTTGGCCAATTCTGAAACTCACTTTCCTGAATGCTCGTGGAATTGGCAGTTCACTGAAATTTTCAGGATGTAGATTGATAGATGTGTAGTATATGGATCAAGACATGCTAATGACTTTAAAGAAAATGATCTATGACCATTTCAGGCTCGAGGAGCCGAAATGACGACAACATCCATTGAGATGCTTTTATCTGATTTAGGAAATGTTGATTTAAGTCAGCACCAGTTGCCTTGCTTGATAACGTGCAGAAAAGGGACTTCAAAATTAAAAAAAAACTTGCACTGTGGCAGTAACATCAGATTCAGACTCATTCAGGAAACCACATTTTCAATTGCTCAATGTTTTGTTCTTAAATTGTAGTAAAGGTTTCAAAGGCTATTTGTAAGTAGTGCATTTTCCGCAAATCGATCATGGGCTGAGCTGGAACATTGATGATTCCCCACTGCTTTCATGTCTGATTCACCATGGGGTGGCTCCTGGGGAAATGGTCCACATCTTCCAGGGTGTTGTTTAGTTTAGAGTTATAGTACGGAAACAGGCCCTTTGGCCCACTAAGTCCAGGCCGACCATCGATCACCTGTTCACACTAGTTCTATATTATCCCATTTTCTCATCCACTCCCTACACACCAGGGACAATTTACTGAGGCCAATTAATGTTCAAACCAGCACATCTTTGGCCCTAGTTACACTTAGTTGCTCTAGTAGGTCACATAATTTGCATACCCAACACCAGGCTCCTGAAACAGACCCTTTATTCTAGGTTCTGTCACAGGAGATTACCAGCTGGATAAAGGATTCAAGAATATCCTCAAAGCATCGTAATGTGGGATCACTGGCTATGCCCACTCATAGAAAATGGAGGAGCAATTTGGATGGTCTAAAGAATGCCAGATCCATGCAATGGGACTACAAAGAGGCCCAATGTAAGCGGCTGAAGGCATGGAACATCTCAATTTATCCACTTGTCCACTCCAGTCAGCCACTTCCTACTCCATCTGGAAAGAGTCTGCAATTTCCACATTGATCCCATCTGTCAACTCAAAACATGAACAGAAATTATCTGTAGTCTACAGGGATTGCTCGAGAAGAAGGGATATGTAATCCTAAAATTGAACAGTCTCCAACTTCAAGCTCAAATTATGTACACCAGCGTTGAGTTTGCCAGATCCCTCTTTCTTCAGAAGTCGTTCCTGCTGATTCACTGCAAAAACTTACCAGGCTTAAATTGCATTCTTCTGTGAACAATAATTATTCAAAGATATTCTGCTAACAGTGAGCGCAGAATGTACGGCTTCATTCAACTTATACCAAATTATATCATGCAGTGTTTCCATGGTATTGCATACTTCACAGTCAAGGTGGTTAAGAAAATGCTTATTGTTCCCAGTACTTTCAAATGGTGCATAGTTTGACCAAAATGTTAATCCAATTAGGTAACTTGGGCTCTTACATCATCTAGATTACTGGGGGTGTGGAGGCCATATCCTTATCAGAGGTGTTGAGGGCAGATTTTACATCTCAGTTTCATGGTTATCATCAACAATGCCAATTTCCAAATTTATGACTTTAATTTAAATTTCCCAACTGCCATAACTGGATTTAATCTTATGTCTTCAGATGTTTTGCTGAGGCATCAGAATTTTGTGAAGTAGATTCATCATTATACCTTCATATCTTGTTTGATTCATTAATTTAAATTATTGATGGATGAATCAATACAAACAGAAGATCTCCATAATCAGATCTTAATTAAGTATCAGTTGCAACTATCTAGTGACATTTAGATATGACCATTTATCTGGAAACTTGCTAATGGTTATTGGTATTCTGTTCAATGGCCCTATGCCGACACAATGTATTTTCAGACAACTGACCTATTCATCATAATGAATGGCCAGAGGTACAAGTAGCCTCTAAGGAGGCATCTCCCAACAAACATCAGCATTATACGCACAGAGAACATTGAGAATACAAGAGACAAGATACTGGTCTAACGTTAAATCTGTCTGCGTGTTAGAATGTCCAGTGACATTTAAATGGACAAAGGCAAGGTCCCCAAGAATGCAGAATACTTAGTTTGCTGTTAAAAATGCATTCTGTTAATTTTACAACATATCTTATTTACAGTGCATTCAGAAAGTATTCAGAACCCTTCACTTTTCCACATTTTGTTACGTTACAGCCTTATTCTAAAATGGATTAAATTAGTTTTTTTATCATCAATCTATACAAAAAATAACCCATAATAAAAAAGCGAAAAGAGCTGTTTAGACATTTTTGCAATGTAATTAAAAAGAAATAACTGAAATATCACATTTACGTAAGTATTCAGACCCTTTACTCAGTACTTTGTTGAGGCACCTTTGGCAGCGATTACAGACTCAAGTCTTCTTGGGTATGACGCTACAAGCTTGGCACACCTGTATTTGGGTAATTTCTCTAATTCTTCTCTGCAGATCCTCTCCAGCTCTGTCAGGTTGGATGAGGAGTGTCGATGCACAGCTATTTTCAGGTCCCTCCAGAGATGTTAGATCGGGTTCCAGTCCGGGCTTTGGCTGGGCAACTCAAGCACATTCACAGACTTGTCATGAAGCCACTCCTGCAATGTCTTGGCTGTGTGCTTAGGGTTGTTGTTCTGTTGGAAGGTGAACCTCTGCCCCAGTCTGTTCTGAACGCTCTGGAGCAGGTTTTCATCGAGGATCTCTCTGTACTTTGCTCCGTTCATCTTTCCCTCGATCCTGACTAGTCTCCCAGTTCCTGCCGCTGAAAAACATCCCCACAGCATAATGCTGCCACCATCATGCTTCACCGTAGGTATGGAATTGGCCAGGAGATGAACAGTGCCTGGTTTGCTCCAGACGTGATGCTTGGCATTCAGCCAAAGAGTTCAATCTTGGCTTCATCAGACCAGAGCACCAGAGAAAACAACACTTTTGGCAAAATCCAAGCGGGCTGTCCTGTGCCTTTTACTGAGGAGTGGCTTCCGTCCAGCCACTCTACCCCAAAGGCCTGATTGGCGGAGTGCCGCAGATATAGTTGTCCTTCCGGAAGATTCTCCCGTCTCCACAGAGGAACTTTGGAGCTCTGTCAGAGTGACCATTGGGTTCTTGGTCACCTCCCTGACCAAGACCCTCTCCCCCGATTGCTCAGTTTGGCCGGGCGGCCAGTTCTATGAAGAGGCCTGGTGGTTCCAAAGTTCTTCCATTTAAGAATGACGGAGGCCACTGTGCTCTTCGGGACCTGCAATGCTGCAGAAATTGTTTTATACCTTTCCCCAGACCTGATTCTCGGCACAATCGTGTTTCCGATGTCTACGGACAATTCCTCCATCTTCATGGCTTGGTTTTTGCTCTGACATGCACTGTCAACTGCGGGACCTTATATAGACAGGTGTGTGCCTTTCCAAATCACGTCCAATCAATTTAATTTACCCCTGGTGGACTCCCAATCAAGTTGTAGAAACATCTCAAGGATAATCAATGGAAACAGGATGAACCTAAGCTCAATTTTGAGTGTCATAGCTAAGGGTCTGAATACTTATGTAAATTTCAGTTATTTATTTTTAATTACTTTGCAAAAATTTCTAAACACCTGTTTTTGCTGCTTCATTCTGTGGTATTGTGTGTAGATTGATGATAAAAAAAGAATTTCATCAATTTTAAAATATGGCTGTAACGTAACAAAATGTGGAAAAGGTGAAGCCGTCTGAATACTTTCTGAATGCATTGTATATAAAGGATTGAAGTCAAAAGAAGCATCTAGGTTTTCTCCACTTTGGCTTCTTTAAATCTAATATTAGACTCTTGCAGAGCAGGTGTTCCAAAGCACTGCCTGGGTTAGAAGGCAGTTTGGGTCTAATTGTATGTGCCATATTAGGCATTGGACTGAAACAGTAGCAGAATCTTGAGGCTTGTCCTAAACGGACTGACAACTCATCTCAGCAGAATTCCACTGAGCCAACAAGACATCTCGAGGGAGTTCATTACCGACTTGGACCCATTTTGATCCTCAGGTAGGTTAGTAAGGAAATTATGTGATGACTGCTTCTTGGGATCCAAGGTGACTTGCTTTCATTCTGCTGGTTTTTATTCTGGTTTTGGAATCGCAAAGCACATCCAAACACAAACTGAAAAGATTATACAGCATTCACTTGGACTCTTTGTCACATTTTGCCAAATGTCAAGGACAGCTAGTCACCCCACCTCTGCAATCTAGCTCGGTGGTCCACATTTGATATAGGTCATAGAATTCAGCTGTGGTCCCAGATACTGCAGGCTGTAAAGTTTTGATCTGATCACTTAGCTCTGACTTTAGCATGCCAGTAATCCTGTGATGGAGCTTTGCACATCATTTCTCATGCATAACAGATGCTGTACCTAATATACCCTTCCAATTGGCACTTCCCCAGAAACTGGAGCATCACAAGGAGTGTATACAAAGGCAAAAGGATAGGCCATGAGAAGATATGAGGATGAGCAAGTGGTAAAGGGAACTATTGCACATGATGCTCTGGGTTGCAGAACTATTGCTTCCATTTCCTTAGAAGTGTGACAACTCATCTTTAATAGTAAGATTTTCCTTCGGAGTCACGTGAGTGACCAAGTGAAAAACCCGTCCAGCACGCATGTGCGACATGAGCGTTCACGCAGTGCAACAGCGACGAATGAGAGTACAGGCGCTCCCGCTACAAGCTTAAAAAGGCGGACCGTCAGGTAAGTACTTACTCTGAGGTCGTAATTGGAAAACTTTGCTCTGCTTTGTGCACTCCAGATCGAGAAAAGCTGGAAAATGAGCAAAGCACGACAAGGAAAAAAGACCGCCCCCCCGTTCGACTCCAACAGAACAGGAGCGTTCCATCAGTGGGGGGCGAGAGGCGGCACCTGGACTGCACACGCTGCGGTCCACAATCATTGATACCGAGCCGAGCCCAGTACCGCTAGCACAGCCTGACCAACAGCAGCGGACTGGAGGTAAATCAAAACGGAAAACTAACCGGCCGGTAATCTCTGATGACTCCGACGAGGAAGACTCTCCGCCTGAGAGCGGCAGAGGTAGCCGCCTGAGCCGCATGGAAAGGCTCATGGAGCAAATGCTCCAGCGAGACTTGCTTCGGGAGCTGGAGCAGTCTCGCCAAGGGAGTTCAGGCACTCCCGCACCAGTGCCTTACAATGCACTGCCCATCGCTTCCCCCTCAGCCGAGGGCAGCGTTGGCGACCAGGGCTGGGCTGGTCAGGAACAGGGGTCACTGGCCGAAGATGTCGCGAGTACGCACGGGGTACAGGACCAGGAAGAGCTGCTGGGTGTGGTGAATCGCTACGTGGCTACACCACGAGCAGGGCGGCCGTTGCAACCAAAACTGGCGGCCAGCATTGACTACCTGTCCTTCAAACCCCTACAAGAACAGGTAGTCAATGAGGCACTAGAATTCTACTCGGCTCCGGAGAACTGCATTTCGCTCAACGTACCGGCCGTCAACAGCAACATCTGGGGGTACGTTGGGCAGAGTATCCGAAACCAGGAACTAAAATTGCAGCGTATCCTCAAGCTCCTGACATCAGCCATAACATCCTATGCTCATTCCGTGGATGGGGTGGACATGACCACCAACCAGCAAGACACTCTGGCTCTGCTGAGTAACACCCAATACGAAATAAACAACTTCCGCAAGGAGATAATAAGACCTGCCCTCAATCCCAAATTTGCAGGACTGTGCAAAACACTGGCCTCAGAGCCACAGATCCTGTTATTCGGAAAGGACTTGACAAAACAAGTAAAAGACCTAGAGGAAGAGTCCAAAGCATTCGGCCTCATGAGGGCAGGCCCCGGAACGAGCAGACCCACACAACCCAGACGGCAGTACCCCACCGCATCCACCAGTCAACGTCAAACTCATGGGACTGGTGAAAGCTCAGGGTCAGCATACCATCTCCGAAAGCCTTTTAGGCCAGGGCCCAGAGCGGACCCCATGGAAAATGCGCCACCCCCAACCAGCATTACATCCAGCAACACAACGACGGATGAAGAAACCGAAGAAAGGAACACTCCCATAACTATGGAGGTAGGTGGGTCTGGTTCCTACTAGCATATAAAATGTGGGGGAACTGTACTAACAAGGGGGAGATTACACCTGTTCATGGAAGCATGGAGGTCTATCACGAATGATAGTTATATACTTAACAGTATTCGTGGATACAAAATAGAATTCATTCAAGAAAATATGCCACCAGTTCAGCATGAACCCCAAAGGGTCTTTACCCTCTCAGTCAAAGAAAAACTAGAGGGTCAAGCAGAACTGGTGAGGTTACTTACAAATGGTATCATTGAGAAATCCAAACATGAACCTTTGGAATTTGTCTCAAATATATTTACCAAAAACAAAAAAGATGGTGGATGTCGCATCATCATTGACTTATCCTCACTAAATACCTTTGTTAAGTATATACATTTGTAGCTGCCAAACAACTGATTTCCAAAGGATACTTTATGGCAAGCATCGATTTAAAAGATGCCTACTATTCAGTACCCATTCAAAAGGATCATCGCAGATACCTGAAATTTACCTGGATGGGGCAACTATGGCAGTTTAAAGCGTTGCCTAATGGGTTAACATCAGCCCCAAGACTATTTACCAAGATATTAAAACCAGCCTTGGCAACATTAAGAAAACAGAGACATATTGTCATGGCATATCTTGATGATATTCTGATAGTAGGCAAAACCATGGAATTGGCTAAATCAGCTGTATTAGCTACCAAACAATTGTTTGAAACCCTGGGATTTGTCTTACATCCAGATACATCTAAGTTGATGCCATCCACAACTATGGACTATCTGGGATTCACAATTAACTCAGTCCACATGTCTGTAACATTGCCAAAAGATAAAGCAGCAGAATTGGCACAGACGTGTAACAATTTAATGGTTAGCGATCGACCAACCATCCGACAAGTGGCAAGAGTAATTGGCAAAATAGTAGCAGCATTTCCAGCTACACAATTTGGACCTCTGCACTATCAAAACCTACAAAGGGCAAACGTGTAGGCGTTAAAACGACATGCAGGTCACTTTGACCGAACCATGAAATTACCCATTGAAGCAATATCAGAGTTACAATGGTGGATAGAGCACATTTGGCATAGTTCCAGCCCTATCATAATCAATAACCCAACGTTAACTATACAAACAGATGCCAGTGCTCAAGGCTGGGGAGCAACTAATACCATATCCAGCACAGGTGGTAGATGGACTAACCTAGAATCATCTTTACTACAGACACTGGGCATAAATTATTTGGAAATGTTGGGTGCGTTTTATGGTTTAAAAGCATATTCTACGAATATGGACCACTTGCATGTTCGTTTACAGATTGATAATACCACGGTGGTGGCCTATATTAACCATATGGGCGGAATAAAATCGATATCATGTGACAATTTGGTCAACATAATCTGGCAATGGTGTGTCGATAGACATATTTGGCTATCAACAACTTACCTACCAGGTAAGCTAAATACAGTGGCAGACACCAGGTCACGCAAATTCAATGATAACACCGAATGGATGTTAAATCCTAAAGCATTTGCTAAAATTACAAAGCAATATGGCACACCAGATATCGATCTCTTTGCATCCAGACTAAATCACCAGGTACCAATGTATGTCGCTTGGGAACCAGACCCTGAGGCAGCAGCAATAGATGCATTCGCGCTGGACTGGGGAAACTATTTCTTTTATGCCTTTCCCCCCTTCTGCCTCATCAGTCGGGTACTACGCAAAATATAGATGGACTCTGCTTCAGGTATTTTGATAGTACCCGACTGGCCTACACAGCCATGGTTCCCAGTGGTCCTCGACATGGTCATCGAAACTCCTATGACCTTTCCCAGTAGCCCAGACCTATTGACTCACCCGGTATCAGGCATACGTCATCCAAGCCATGACAAAATTAACCTACTGGGTTGCAGATTATGAAAAGACCAATGCTGGGCCTGGGATTGTCTGATAGGACCATCAACACGATGACAGCGTCCCACCGTATGTCCACCAGGAAACAATACCTATCGAGCATCAGGAAGTGGGAAAGATACTGCTCGAATACTAGGACAACATACTCATCTACAACCATAACCAATGTACTGGAGTTCCTGGCCGACCTTCACCATAATGAAGGACTGAGCTACAGTGCCATCAATACTGCCAGAAGTGCTCTGTCAGCCTACTTAAAACAAGCAGCAGGACAACAGGCCATAGGGTCTCACCCGCTGGTGATCAAACTCATGAGAGGTATATTCAACTCCAACCCCCCTAGACCTAGGTACACCCAAATCTGGGATGTCAGTGTGGTCCTGACATACCTAAGGGGATGGTCACCAGCCAGGTCTCTCACCCTGGAACAGCTAACCCTGAAAATGGTCAAGCTGATGGCACTAGTCTCAGCACAAAGAGTCCAGTCCCTCCACTTACTGCGACTGGACAACATGGTTATAACACCAGACCGTGTCTCATTCACCATTCAGGAGCTGGTAAAGCAGAGTAGGCCAGGAACTTCAGGCCTAGTTATGGATTTCCGGGCATACCCACCTGACCCACGGTTATGTGTCATGACTCACTTACTCACTTACATCAACACAACAAGAGATTCCCGAGGGAGAGAAAAAGCCTTATGGGTCAGCCACAAGAAACCTCATGGTCGGCTGTCTCAAGATGGCTCAAGCAGGTACTGGGAGCTGCTGGAGTAGATACTGATGTATATACATCTCACTCCACCAGGGCAGCATCCACATCGGCGGCTAAAAGGATGGACGTGCCAGTGGACCACATCCTGGCTACAGCGGGGTGGTCCATGGAGAAAACGTTCCAAATGTTCTATAATAAGCCGCTAGGAGAACCTGTATTATTTGTAGAAAGAGCTTTAGAATCTGCAAATATATAATTTAAGCCCGGGGGAGCATTTTCTTTTGTTATTGTTTAATAAATACCATTATTGTTTTATAAACAGATTCATGGTTGATTACGATAACATACTTCCTCCCTTGAATGACTTCGGCAGCGAGGGAAGTATGAACTGTTACACGGTTTGAAATCACAGAGCTTTAAAATCTTCACGTAGTCACTCACGTGACTCCGAAGTAAAATAGTAAGATTAAACGAGAACTTACCCGTTTGAAGTTTGATCTGTATTTTATGAAGAGTTACGATGAGGGATTACGTGCCCTCCGCTCCCACCCTCAATTATAGAGATCAACTGGTATCGTAGTTCTCCTTTTCTTTACTATGTTTATTTCAATTATTGTGTTTCCTGTGATTCCACACCGCTGCTTTGAAGTATGTCGCGCATGCGTGCTGGACGGGTTCTTCACGTAATCCCTCATCGTAACTCCTCATAAAATACAGATCAAACTTCAAACTGGTAAGTTCTCGTTTAATCTTACTATTAAATGAGAACTTACCAGTTTGAAGTTTGATCTTTATTTTATGAGGAGTTACGTTGAGGGACTACGTGCAGAACCCGTCCAGACCGCACACATGTCAACCTTCAAAGCAGCGGAGTGAAATCACAGACAACAATTACTGAAGTATGATAGTAAGATACGTAAAGACTAGAACTACCAGCTTGATCTTTATGAGGGGGGGAGCGGAGGGCACGTAGTCCCTCAACGTAACTCCTCATAAAATAAAGATCAAACTTCAAACTGGTAAGTTCTCGTTTAATCTTACTATTTTACTTCGGAGTCACGTGAGTGACTACGTGAAGATTTTAAAGCTCTGTGATTTCACGCCGTAGATTCAAATCCAGGCGCTCACTGCATTGATTGACTCTAAATAAGTAAAACAATCAACAATGCACAACCACAACATGGATGCAACCAGTTAATGGTTAATTTATCACCATAATAGTAACCCCTTTATCACAAGAGGAATATTTAATACTAAATCCAAAATATCACCACCAAATAAGCACAGGTATTATAATCTCCTTATGGTAATACTTGTGAAATTCTTTCACTTATGCCTGCAGCCGCGAGGATGTGTTCTATTAGAACATCCAATTCCTTGGCCTTCAATCTTCATGGTGCCCTGGTGAAATAAGATTTAAATTTGTCAGTATCAATACCTGCATCAAGCAACACCTGCTTCAGCAATTTTTAAAATAGTCTGAACCGACACTTTCTTATGCAGCTTTTTATGGCTAATAAAATACTGATACTGAACCTCTTTAATTCTGGTGGCTTCAATCTAACATTGTAAATGTGATACCACACATAGACTTCGATCCTTAGGATATGCTAAAAATCCCAACTACATCCTGTGATTCCAGGTCTACTCTGTTTAAGCAAATCATAGACATAGAATACAATAGTATCTGTTGCTCTTTTCGTCATGTCTATTTGTACTTTCTGCAATGCTTGCACTCTCTGTGCTAAAACCAGTGCCCTGAGCTTGACTACCTTAATGGTAATTCAAGCCAAGGACAGCACTGTAATAGGAGTCCATTAACGAAAAACATAACACATCTCTTACATTCCAGATTTTTGTATACCTGTGTCTAGGAGGCTTAGAATTGAAAATTCCCTTCATAAATCTGCAGACCAAAGGGTGTAATCCTACAAGATTTTATTCTGATTCCTCCACAGATATGCAGTAAAGGCACTCCTTGCAGTATTCATAGCACTATAGCTTAACTGCTAATAAAATAAAGAGTTTACAGAAATTCTAACACTACTGAGATGTCTATAGTGTGATATGTAATATTCTGCTTTGAGCAAAACATATCCCATTTCCTTATGTAAGAAATGTACTACTTCTGGGTAATATCCCTCCAGGTTGCAATAATATCCACAGTACAATCTGATAGTCCTCTTCCGATATATGGCACTCCTTAGAATCTGCAAATCAACAAACCAATACGATTATGTAAAGGATGTGAATCAACAGTTATAGGGTGCACAAACAGGTTAATTCTGTTTGGGAAATCATAAGAGGCTTTGTGAACATTTTTAACACCTGAGGGTACCATGGTTTTGTAGATCCAATCTGGTACCATCAATACTCCCGAAGCGGAGTCCTGTTTGATCTTCTGTATATACTGACTAAATGAGGCAAAATGGAGAAAATGAATACAAACATTCTTACCCCAATGCAGCGAGAAACATCCACCGCTACTGCCCCAGGATCAGGTTTCCATGACACATATTTAGGTAATTGGTGGTTAATTCTGGATACAAACAAGTCATCAATCGTGCAACAATATTATTAAATTTGTCACGATCCAACATCCATTCTGTATTATCATTGAATTTACATGACCTTGAGTCTGCAACTATATTGAATCTACCTCGTAGGTAGATTGCCAACCAAATATTTCTGGTAAACACCAGGTCCAGATCATGTTAGCCAGTCTATTACAAGGTTCTGACTCATACCACTCGAATGATTAACATACATTCTATTCCGTAGTGTCAATTTATACCTAAACATGCAAACTTTGCATATTAGAGCAATAAGCTTTAGGCCATAAAATGTTCCTAAAACTCTCATTAATGATCCCTTGTTATTGGATCAAAAGTACTTTCTCCACATTCCATGTACCTCCACAGCTGGAAATACTTAGAAGTATGACCCCAACTTAGAGCACTGCAATTAGTGTGTAGCATAATGGAAGGTGTTCAACCAGAATCTCTCTGGAGGCATTTGAGACACTCATGATTCATTATAATATTCCAGTAATAACTGCAACTGGCAAATACATGGCCTGGCAAAATTGCCCTAAATTGTATTCTCCATTCCTCTATCCATGCTTACTGTAAATGCTGATAATGCAGCAGTCTAAATTCTACAGCTGAAAAATAAGCAATAGTTTGCAAAGCAGGCTTGCTTCCTGCCTAATTGAGGGTTGGTGCTCTGTAATGAGCTTAATACAACTTCCAATTAAATGCCTAATTGAGGGTTGGTGCTCTATAATGAGCTTTATACAACTTCCAATTAAATGCAGCCTAATCCTTGGGCGGAATCACAAACATGTGTTCTCATTTAATAATGGAACCCAAATAACCAATAACTGTGTTTGGTAAGTGTTTAGATTTAACTGGATGGTTAATAAATCTCCAAAGTGAGCTTGATTCTTAACACTCATGGTTCTGTTGTAGCCTCGAATGTTTCCTACAATCAGAATATATCAAAATAGGCCATTACCAAATGGCCCTGAGTTTTTAGTAATGCTAAGATTAGTTCCAACAGCCTGGCAAATAGTCTCAGGGGTGAGACTAAACCGTAATACAATGCTTTAAATTGCCATAATTGACTCATCCAGGTAAATTTAAAATATCTATGATTATTTACCATATACAGTCACACAGTAAAATGCATTTTCTTGAAATTGGCTGCATAACATTGACAAATGTTCCAAACTGTTTATTATACTGTACAAAAAAGGGTTAAAACTTGTCAGATCTAGAATAATTCTACACCCACCATCCTTATTTGCTCTCATAACACACTTGGCATCAATTGATGGTAATGGTGAACTGACTTCTTAATCATCCCTTTTTCACAATATTTCATGTTTTGTCTGAATCTACATATTCTCTTATTTTGAGAAATATGTGTCCGGTTTCAAATACCTTAGTAGGAGAAACCAAATATGGGTAGAATTAAATTCTAAACCCCTCAATACTGTACAGTATAAATATATCAAATTGCCATTCTTTTAGCAAGAATTGTAATCTTTCCCAACTTGTAAGTGTAAAACATGTAATATGTTTCTTACAGAACCAGACCCCCTACCTCAGGGTTTGCCTATGGCAATTGTTATCCCCTGATCTTAGTGGAATATTGTAACCTCCACATACCTCAGGAGGAGTGCGCCTACAACGCACATATGGGAAAGACCAATTTGATCCTTCACTATCCCCAGTCACCACATATTGGTAGGGAAAACTGCCTTTAATTTGATCTGTCAATCACACAGGATCATTCCTTTTTTGGCTAGATTCTTTCTAAAACAGATTATTAGGCAATTTAAATATTAGATGGTGTACAGAGCCCCCCCCCCCCTCATACTTAGGGTATATATTAGGTCTTATAGCACTTTTATAAATACAGTTTATTTCAAAGTGCGCACTACACATGAGTGCTAATTCAACCTTGTTGTGATATAGACACATGCTCTCCATCCAACCTTTGGTCAAAAAGCCGTAATGCCTGACCAGTAATTTCAACACCCTCTCCCCCGCTGAGACTGCTCATAATGCTCAATACTGCGGGTTTCATATTTGTAGACAGCTCATACATGGTTAGAACCTGGACCTGCTGGGAGAGTAAGTATTTGATTGACATAGTTAATTTATCTCCCAATGGTTCCCCTGATATTTTTAGAACCACAATTTTGATATATTGTGCCAATTCTGGTCCGTTGCGCTCTGTTATTGGGCTCTAGTCCTCATATGATTCGTTTACTGAATCTTTGCATGAAATAATCCTCCTCAAGGAGGGGAGAATTGACATCCTGCTTCAGGTGTTTCTAGCGCTGGCTCTCCCATAGGCCTACGCACAGTAAATCCTTTCCCAGGTGCTCGCTGTGCGGGCTCTCCTGTAAGCCCATGCATAGGCAGCCCTCTTTCAGGTGCTGCTGGCGCTGGCTCACCTGTAGGCCAACGCTTAAACTGTTCTCTCCAGACATAGTTGGCGTTGGCTCTCCTGTAGACCAATGCATAAAATATGCCTTTAACCAGGTATAGCTCACACTGTCTCACCTGTAGGTCAGCGCTGAACCGGACTTTCCCAAGTACTCCCTACGCTGGCTCTCCCTTAGGCCAATGCTGAGCCGGACCTTCTAAAGCATTCCATGCGCTGGCTCTCCTATAGACCAACGCTAAGCCTGGACCTCCACCAGGTACTCCCTGCGTTGGCTCCTGTAGGGACAACGCTAAGCCGGACCTTCCCCAGGCACTTCATACGCTGGCTCTCCTATAGGCCAACGCTAAGCCTGGACATTCCCCAGGCATTCCGTGCGCTGGCCTCGCAATGCGGTTCTGAATATAACTAACTATCTGCCTGAATCGGGGATCCTCCGGTCTGACTTTCCAGTCTACTGGCCACCCGGCCTATTTCTCATGCACTCTAATAGCGCTACAACGGTATATATTTTTCACCGTTTTTTAAAAATTCAAAAAGGCGCCCGCTACTCGCAGACCCGCGGTCTTACTTGCGTTACCTGTGGTACACCTCTAAATCCTTTCTTCATTCTGACTTGTGTTTTCCCAACTACAAGTCCTCTGAAGAAATCGACCTGAAAAACGTAAGTAAACACTTACCTTCAGGCTTTTTACTTACCGGTTTGGAGGAGCTCTGCTCACTCCAAACACATCGGCACTACGCTATGTGTCTGACGATATGACGCATGTGCGGCTGGACGGGCTCTTCACGTAGTCACTCACATGACTCCAAAGTAAAATTGCCCTCTGTAAATTGTCCCTGGTGTATAGGGAGTGGATGAGAAAATGGGGTAACATAGAACTAGTGTGAACAGGTGATCGATGGTCAGCGTGGACTTGGTGGGCCAAAGGGCCTGTTTCCGTACTATATCTCTAAACTAAACAACACTCTGGAAGATGTGGACCATTTCCCCAGGAGCCACCCCTTGGTGAATCAGACATGAAAGCAGTGGGGAAACTTCAATGTTCCAGCTCAGCCCATGATCGATTTGTGGAAAATGCACGACTTACAAACAGCCTTTGAAGCCTTTACTACAATTTAAGAATAAAACATTGAGCAATTGAAAATGTGGTTTCCTGAATGAGTCTGAATCTGATATTACTGCCACAGTGCTAGTGTTTTTTTTATTTTGAGGTCCCTTTTCTGCACGCTATCAAGCAAGGCAGCTGGTGCTGACAAATCAACATTTCCTCAATCAGATAAAAGCATCTCAATGGATGTTGTCGTCATTTCGGTTCCTCGAGCCTGAAATGGTCATAGATCATTTTCTTTAAACTCATTAGCATGTCTTGATCCATATACTTTGCTACAAATCTATCAATCTCCATCCTGAAAATTTCAGTGATCTGCCAATTCCACGAGCATTCAGGAAAGTGAGTTTCAGGATTGGCCAAAGCCTGATTTTTTATAGTCTTAAATCCCAGTAAGAGTACACCAGACTGGAGGCCTGTTTATGAATGGAAGAATAGGAGCAGATATAGGATTAAACTGGAACACCAGTTAGAGATGTGTTTGAATATGTATCCTGCTACCTGGTGTCAGAATTCTGAAATTTGGGCACGCCATGCGAGAATGGTTTGAATTCTGAATGTGTTTAGAAAAATTAAGTAACTTCTCCTAAATCTGTAACACAGAATGATCTGCAGAAAAAAAGTTGTTTTTCTCTTCTGGCAAACAATGTGGCTTTTAGTGTTTTCTTTTCAGTTCAAATAAAATTGTTTCAACTCTACACACAACTTGGGCATACAAATAGGTATACCTATCCAGTTGGGAGGTCATGTTGCAGTTGTATAAGACGTTGGTGAGACAGCATTTAGAAAATTTGTGTTCAGTTTTGGGCACCATGTTATTGGGCACCATGTTATTGTCAAGCTTGAAAAGATTTACGAGGATGTTGCCAGGACTAGAGGGTGTGAGCTATAGGGAGAGGTTGAGTAGGCTGGGTCTCTATTCCTTGGAGCGCAGGAGGATGAGAGGCGATCTTTTAAAGGTGTGCAAAATCATGAGAGGAATAGATTGGGTAGATGCACAAAGTCTCTTGCCCAGAGTAGGGGAATCGAGGACCAGAGGACATAGGTTCAAGATGAAGGGGAAAAGATTTAGTAGGAATCCGAGGGGTAACTTTTTCACACAAAGGGTGGTGGGTGTATGGAACAAGCTGCCAGAGGAGGTAGATGAGGCTGAGACTATCCCATCGTTTAAGAAACAGTTAGACAGGTGCATGGATAGGACAGGTTTGTAGGGATATGGACCAAGCGCAGGCAGGTGGGGCTAGTGTAGCTGGGACATATTGGCTGTTGTGGGCAAGTTGGGCTGAAGGGCTTGTTTCCACACTATCACTCTATGACACTCTAGGTAGCATTCCAAAGCTTCCCATGTAGTGTGTGATTAGTAGTGTTTGTAAATAATTGGTGTCTGCAGTAGTTTATGTTTACTAAAACACTGACATTGCAGTTGCTTAAAATTACTGCTGAGCTGAAAGTGCCTCTAATTCTGTAGCCTCGCCCCACAATCAATTTTGATTCGGACAAGCAGCTTTCATTAATCTTAACAATTCTAGTCCTTGACTAGGATGGGGAAGAACAGTCAGCATTTTAAAATAATAGATATACAGATTTTCCAAAATGCCAAGTGTTACAAGCAATGTGCTGTTGAGGATTCCAGTTTTAAAATCTTGCTTTTTTTTTACTGTGGGAGGGGGAAAAAAGAGGAAATGTGTTTCATTTGTGCACCATGTGATAGGTGCCATAATTGGATGTGTGTGTTCTGTGGCAAATCTGGAATTTTTCAAACTATTTTTTAATGGGAATCAAAACAGTTCCCAGAATTCTGTTGGAATTCTTTATTCTTCATAATGGCTATAAACTACTGGTTAGTCTCTAATATTAATTGTTTACAAAGTGTTTTGTATCTGCTATACAAGAACACAAATAGAAGCAGGAGTAGGTCATTTGGTACCTCTATATTGCCCTTCAATCAGTTCATGGCTGATCTTTAATCTCAGAGCCGTTGACAACAATTGGATTGACTGCCACACCTAATCCATTTTATATCTCCAGCAGCCTGGCTCCAAACCAAAGATCCACTCTAAGATCTTTGCTCCAAACCATTAGTATCAACAGAAATGTTGCCACAGGAAGATCAATATCAGAGCTCTTAACCATAAAATGAGCTTGTCTCAGACGGTGCCTCACAGATAACCTGACAAATCTCTGCTTCCAGGAGTCGCAGAATATCCACAGCAGATAGGAGCTCTGAAGTCCAGCATAAAGGACAATCGAACACCTTGCCCCACTGAGAGCTATGAACTGAGGTGAACTAATCAGGGACAGAGGCATTATGTGCTTGCTAAAAGGAATGCTTTGAACAGTTCCTTAACTATGACTCTCCACGATGTAAATGACATTCACCAGCAAGACATTTAGTCCAGCCTTGCCAGACTGCCACCACTCCTGACAAAAGTCAAAGGCTATAACAAATGAAAATAACAAGGCCCCAATCCTAAAGCTTGGTGCTGAAGATCTTCAATCATTAAACCACAATCTCATTATCCACATCTGGGAAGAGAATGATATACCAGGGGACCTCGCGGCTGTGACATCTACAAGAAAGGAGGCATGACTGAGTATAGTAACACCAGAGGAGTCTCCCACAGTAAAGTCTTCACCATAGTCTTCAATCACCTCCTAGTTGCCAAACAACTGCTCCCAAATTGCAGTATATCCACCCAAGGGCACAGTGGACATGAACTTCACTGTGTGGTAACTCCAAGAGAATACTGGGAGTAGCATCAGTTGTTCTACTAGGTTCATATAAATCTCACCTGAAACTTTTGATTCCATTAAAAAGAGAGATTGGAGCACTGTCCTCATAAGGCTGTCCACAGAAATGTGTCTCCAAAAAATGCTATAAAAGTACCAAAGGTAGGAGAAGATCTCCACATGTGGATGAGATAAAATGTTGCATGAGAGATCAGTAACTAAAGGACATAGCTTTAAGTTCAATAGTTAGAAATTTAGAGCGGACTGTGGATAGCTTTTTCTCTCTCACTTACATGGGTGTTTCTAATTCGCTGACTGACCGGCTGGTGGAGGCAGAAACCCTCTCAACATTGAAGAGATCTGGATGAGCAATTGAAGAGCCATAAACCACAAGTCAAAGGAGATGCGATTTAAAGTTAAGTCAATTTTCACCTTAACTAAAGCGTGTGTTTGCGTTGAGAAATATTGAAAGGATCAAACATGACACCATGTGGAGAGATGCGAACCCGGTCGGGACGTGTTGTCAAGCCGCCTGTCCGCTATGGTGACTTTGCTTAACCGCTTCTAGCGCATGAGACGTGGTCGCCCTGTCACTACATTGTTTGCCTTTCGTTTCCAAGGGGAAGGATGTAGATGAGATGTGCATGTGCCTTTAATATAGTTACCTCCTCATCACTACTAACCACTCCCCATATCACAAGTATAATTACAACCTCCCCACCCACATATCGCTCTCTAGTTTTCCGTGACAGACCACGTACAGCTAGTGCTCTCTGTAATGCTGCAGTATGAATAAAGGAAATAAAGTTAAAGTGTGTTGATAGCACTTCTTTACATGGTGTCAGAAGTGGGATTCGAACCCACGCCTCCATTCAGAGACCAGAATTGGCTGCCGTTGTCCGACTGCAGGCTTACCGGGGTGCCAAAGGTACAGAAATGGCGGCCCAGCTGATTGACAACGGCCGAAGAGGTGAGCGAGCGCAGCTGGTCAACCTCGAACCAGCTGGAGTATGAGTCAACCACGACCAGGAAATGTTTGCCCCGCCATTCGAAAATGTCAATGGCAACCGCCATCCACGGCAGTTCGGGGGCAGGCTGCTGCAGAAGCGGCTGACATTGCTGGTGGGAGGCGAGACTGTTGCAGGTGGGACACGAGGAAACCCTCTCCCGGATGTATTGAGCCATACCAGGCCAGTAGAACTGGCTCTGGGCGTGAGACAAGGTGGCTTCGGCCCCAGGATGACCGCGGTGAGCGGCCTGAAAATAGTGGTCATGTAGCGCAGCAGGCACAACAACCTTGTGACCTTTCACACCCACGCCGTCGTGAAGTACGAGCTCATCACGGACCAGGAAGTAGGGCACGGCGCCAGCCGGCAAAGCGGAACGACGGTCGGGCCAGCCCTGCCGGATGGCGGATGACGGCAGAAAGCTGTTGCAGGGCAGGATCATCGGCAGTGTGCTCGACCAGGGACTTCATCTGCTGTGAAGGGACAATATTCACATTGAGCACCATCATGTCAGACATTTCATAAGGGTGACGATCAGTGGACGACAGCGTGTCGGCCATGAACATGTCTTTGCCCTTACGATAAACAACATCAAACGTGAAGCGCTGGAGCTGCAGCATCATGCGCTGCAGTCGGGATGAGGCAACATGGATCGACTTGTTGAGAATGGTGACATGCGGCTGGTGATCCGTTTCGATGGTGAAGGTGTTGCCCAGAATGTAGTCCTTGAAATTGGAGCAGGCAAACACCACGGCCGGTAACTCCTTCTCGATCTGTGCGTAGTGCTGCTCGGCAGGGGTCTTCGTGCGGGGCGCGAAGGAAACCGGCAGCTGCAGGCCGTCATGGAGCTGTAGGCAAGCGGCACCGAGCCTGAATTTAGAGGCGTCGCAGGTGATGATGATGGGACGCTGCAGGTCAAAAAACTTAAGTGTGGGGGTATTGATTAGCTTGGATTTAAGGATGTCGAATGCTCTCTGGTGCTGAGGGAACCAAACCCAGGCCGTGTCCTTCTTTATCAACTCCCTCAGGGGTGCGCTGAGCTCGCTGAGGTCGGGGATGAACTTCCCCAGGTAGTTTATCATGCCTAGGAAACGTTGCAGGCTGGGCACATCAGTGGGTGAAGACATCCCGGAGATGGCAGCCATTTTCTCCGGGTCGGGTTTCAGCCCCGAGGCTGTGAATACATGTCCAACATATGTGACCTCCGGGACGCGGAATCGGCACTTCTTAGCGTTCAGTTTCAAGTTGACCTCTCTGGTCTAGGACTAGGCGGAGGTTGAAGTCGTGTTCGGCGACATCCTTACCATAGACCAGTATGTCGTCAACGATGATGGCGCAGGGTAGATCGGCAAACAGCTGCTCCATTGTCCGTTGGAACACCTCGCTGGCAGAGTTGATTCCGAATGGCATTCGGAGGAACCTAAATCTGCCGAAGGGGGTGCTGAAAGTTGTCAGAATGGAGGACTGCTCGTCAAGTGGTATCTGCCAAAAGGAGCTCTTGGCATCGAGGACAGAAAAGATTTTGGCCGGACCAACCTGTGCAGCGACGTCCTCTACAGTGCGCATGGGGTAGTGCGGGCATTTGATGGCCAGGTTGAGGTCCTTGGTGTTGATGCAAATGCGTATTTCGCTTTTGTCCTTTTTCGCGGCAACCACCATTGTGGAGACCCACCTGGTAGGTTCGCTTACCGCCTTTAGGATGCCCATTTTCACCATGCTGTGCAGCGTCGATTCAACTTTGTCCTTCATGGCGAAGGAGACACGGTGTGGCGCACGGACCACTGGCTCGACCTGGCGGTCGACCACGGTCTTGTAGTTGCAGGGCAGCTTGCCCAGCTCTTCATCAAAGCGGTCAGGATATTCAGGCAAAGGGTCCATGAGGGCCTGCACCTTGTGGATGTCACGATGGAAGGAGACCAGGCCCAAGTCCTGGCATGCTTGGATGCCCAACAAGGTAGCGCAGTTGGAATCCAGTAGGTAGAAAGTAAGGGGCCGAGTGGCTTCCAATATCTTGCAGCACAGAGTTGCCTTTCCCACAGGAGTAGGCACCTCTCCCCCATACGCATGCAATTTTGAGCGGTCAGAGCTAACTTGCTCATTAGTCCTTATCTTTTTGAAGAGGTTCATTGACATAACATTCGCAACAGCCCCAGTATCAATCTTAGCGGTGAAGGTCGAGTTGTTCACAGTAACACGAACTGAAGGGTCTGTTATCACAGCAGGTGCATCCCACAGAGAAAATATGCTGGTCTCCCCCTGAGAGGACCCAGAATCAGACACAGGGAGTTCGTTGGAATTTTGCTGTGAACCGAGCTTGCTGTCAGCTGGCACCAAGTTGTTTAACATATGCCTTGGAGCAGCTACAGGCTTCCCACGGGAACGGCAGGCAGCCGCAAAGTGGTTCAGTTTATTGCAATAGTTGCAGGATTTACCCAAAGCGGGGCATACCTTGTACTGATGAGTAGCAAAGTTACAATTGGGGCACCTCAGCTGGGCGCGTCCCCCTGGAGCAAACCCTGACCCCGGGGGTCGTGGCGGGGTCGTGTTCAGCCGGCGGCTGGCAACGCTGGTGAAGTTAATGTCATGATCAGCTGGTGACACCGCCGAGGTGACAGCTTCGGCTAAACGACAGGCATGCATAGCTTCGTTATAAGTCAGGTTAGGCCTGCACAAAAGTTCAGCCCTTAGCTTCTCATCGCGGAGACCGTAAACCGCGGTCGCCGGTCCCGCCAACACCTGCGGCTCGTCAATGAGCCACGACCGTCGCCCGCGGATCCTCATGCTCCCCCTCTGCAATTTCACCACCAGGGCAATGCTCTGCCCGCCACTCCTCACCTGCCACGGTCTCCGCCCTCTCAGCTCTATCAGTCAAGTCCTCCACCGGCTCTCCCTCCCTCGCCTGCCCACGCGCTGCCCGCTGCTGCACCAGCATCACCTCCTGCCTTTCTGCCCTTGTCTTCTCCGTCACCTCCCGGCTTCCCCGTTCCCGTTAGGCCGCCCGCACCTGTTCCACTTACTTCTGCCAGGAGGGAGGATGGAGAGATGCGAACCCGGTCGGGACGTGTTGTCAAGCCATCTGTCCGCTATGGTGACTTTGCTTAACCGCTTCTAGCGCATGAGATGTGGTCGCCCTGTCACTACATTGTTTGCCTTTCGTTTCCAAGGGGTAGGATGTAGATGAGATGTGCATGTCCCTTTAATATAGTTACCTCCTCATCACTATTAACCACTCCCTATATCACAAGTATAATTACAACCTCCCCACCCACATATCGCTCTCTAGTTTTCCGTGACAGACCACGTACAGCTAGTGCCTTCTGTAATGCTGCAGTATGAATAAAGGAAGTAAAGTTAAATTGTGTTGATATCACTTCTTTACACCATGCAAGGGTAATTTCCAAGCCAGAGAGTTTTGTGTAAACTTAATTCCAAAGAGTACTAGAGAGAATTACGTAAACACTCTGGAGAAAGCTGCATTGTAAATGCTGTCAACACCCTGGATTGATTTATTGATTAGTTTATTAAAAATTGGCAATGTTTACTTTTCACAGATCAAGTTCCAAGATCTCGAACGTGCAGACTGGTTAAACAAGGTAGGAACTTCTACTTTGTCTACAAGGGGCTTTTCTAACCTGTGCAATAGAAGGTTGCTCAACCAGACACTAAGGTCACTGACCCAAGTCGTATCTCCAGCATGTGGGAAAATGAGACTGGATTAGCAAAAGTAATGCAAGTTTAATTTAATTGGATTCAAATTTAAATATTTTGTTTATATTGCTTGGATTTCAATAATGCGTTTACCCTTTTCTATTCTACGATCACATCCAGTCAGTGGTTGTTATTTGTGGATAAATCCTGTCGGATTCAGTGAAACTGGGGATATTTACTCTCACCTAGTCCCATCAACTGCACTCCGAACATAACCCTCCATTCCTTTCCCGTCCATATACCTATCCAATTTATTTTTAAATGATAAAATCGAACCTGCCTCCACCACTTCCACTGGAAGCTCATTCCACACAGCTATCACTCTCTGAGTAAAGAAGTTCCCCCTCATGTTACCCCTAAACATTTGTCCCGTAAGTCTCAAATCATGTCCTCTTGTTTGAATCTTCCCTACTCTCAATTCAAAAGCTTATCCATGTCAACTCTCTCTATCGGAGCCATCTTGAGGAATGGCTGCAAAACAGCAGCCGTCCGTTAATTGTACTTTTTTTACCAAGTTTTTTAGTTTTCTTTAAGTCTTTGTTTTTACTTATTTTGCCTTTTAATGTGGGGGGATCAAGGGGAAATCACTTCCCGGTCCCTACCTGGTCGGTGAGGCAGCCTTCTCTCCGGCTGCCCAGTCGACCCATCCTCGCGGCCTACCAGCGGGTGTGGAGCGGCGTTTCCTGGCGGGGACCGCACAGCACCCTCAGCTTCGGTGGCGGCACAGCGCTGGAGCGCTACTGTGCAGCGGAGCGGGCGATGCCTTGCCTGGGTCGCCACGCTGGACCGATGCGCTGGAGCTCCGGTGAGCTGGACCGCCGAGCTCAACACCTCCGGGCTGCGGGTCTGTGGAGCGACCATCCGCGGGCGGCGGTGCCGACTCCAACACCGGGAGCCTTGAGCTCCAAATCGCGCGGCCTTGTCGGCTTCAGGTGCTGCGGACGCCTGCGGGAAATCGGCCGTTCCAGCCGTAGTTGCGGCCTCCGGTGAGGGATGCGGCCGTTCCAGGTGGCCCAGCTGCTGGAGGACTCTCCCGACGCCGGGGCTACATCACCCGGCGAGAACGGCCAGGATCATCGGGCCTCCGTAGAGGCAATAGCGGGGGCTTCATTTGGCCTGACTTTTTGGGTGAACTGGGGCTGGGGACTGGACATTGTGCCTTCCCCCACAGTGGAAATCACTGTGGGGGGATGATTTTTGTATGTAATTGTTTGTAATTGTATTTGTTAGTCTGTGTTCAAGATGGCGGTCGGAGGGGAGAGTGGACGCTGGCGCGGTTTCGTTGCCGCTGCTCTCTCTCAAATTGTGCTTCTGATTTCTTTTTGTGTTTTTGGAAGGAATTCTGTCCCTGATTTATGTATTGGTCTTTATAACTTATTTTTTTAATTCTGATTATATGTTTCCTATAAATCTCTGTAAGGTGTCCTTGAGACCTCGGTATAAGGCGCCCGTAAATAAAATTCATTATTATTATTATTATTATTATTATTATCCCTCTCATAATTTTAAAGACCTCTATCAAGTCCCCTCTTAACCTTTTGCGCTCCAAAGAATAAAGACCTAACTTGTTCAACCTTTCTCTGTAACCCAGGCAACATTCTAGTAAATCTCCTCTGTACTCTCTCTATTTTGTTGACATCTTTCCTATAATTTGGCGACCAAAATTGTACATCATACTTCAGAATTGGCCTCACCAATGCCTTGTACAATTTTAACATTACATCCCAACTACATTAATTCTAGTTAAACCTGCTTTTAACCCCTCAAGTGGTTAGGTGTAAATGTGGCTTTTTTTTAATGAATTAACCCTATAAAATGAAATATCTCTGGTTAACCCTAATTAAATTAAAATTGTTTTTTTTAAGATTTAAGTTGATTATTGTTTTAAAGTGTGTAGATTGACCAATCACCAAGCACAAAGGGGAAGTGAAGTAAACTTGGAATGTGAGTTTCCATGGGATCGCTCCCCCATGTTGCCTGGTGAATGGTTACTGAGGAGCCTGGAATCCTAAATGAGATGAGGAAAAATTGTTGTCTGGGTTTCTGCATGTGTTAGATCTAAGATCAAATTCCTATATGTAACAAATCTAACAGAGACATATTTTCTTTGGTAGGTTTTGCAGCAAGCATGGCCATTTGTTGGCCAATACCTAGAGAAGCTGTTTGTAAACTCCAACGCTCCCATTAACAATCACCTACAAACATTTGCCTTCACCAAAGTCTGCTTTGGAGTGAAGGTAATGTAATATCTGCATGATTTAAATTCTATTCCAGTAACATGTTAATTTTTACACATCTTGTGTCTGGAGTTTCTTTGTTTGATGTCGTGAATCCTGTATGTACAGAATAATTGGATGTCAAGCTATTTGCTGCCATTTTGTAAATGGGTCCTGGTGCTGCAGTCTAGTATCCTGCACACTTGTGTATTGTGCTCAAATGGCAGTGCTTCTCATTTTGAGCATTGACTACAATTATCAGCAGGCTGGATGACCATTTCACCAAAGTGTAAGCCTGTTCTTATTTGGTCCTCTGCAAACTTCCCATAATTAGTAAGATAAATTGTCAACTAAAGTTACACTAGAAAGCAGCTTAAAGTATAAAGTATCCTTTATTGTCATTCAAACATTTCAGTCTGAACGAAATTGCATACCTTGCAGTCATGACATAGAATAAAATAACAGAACCACACACTTAAAACAGTTTAACATCCACCACAGTGGGTCTACCAGACACCTCCTCACTGTGATGGAAGGCAAAAGTCTTAAAGTCCTTGTCTCTTCCCTCCTTGTTCTCCCTCTGCGTTGAGGCGATCCAGGCTTTCGATGTTGGGCCCCCCGCCGGGTGATGGTAATTCCCGCGGCTGAATCCGAGCTCCGCGAATGGTCCGGTTCAAACTCTGCGGCCCGGGGCGGACGAAGCTGCCACCCTCCAGTCAAGCGAACGAAGCTGTTGTTGCGGGAGCTCATTGAGAACCGGTCACCAACATGGAACCTGCGAGCTCCTGATATTGTCATCCACTGGGCCCGCGACCGAGTCCACTGGGCCCGCGGCCGAACCTCCGAGGCTCCGGAGTCGGGTCGCCACAGCCGCAACGCCACCACAGCCCCGAAGTCGGCCAGCCTGGCGTTGGTAAGTCCTGGCTCTGCCTCCGGAGCCTCGAGGTCGGTCCCAGTTGGAGGCCGCCAGCTCCGCGATTAGGCCTCAGCGCAGATGGAGACGGGGGGATACGACAAGAAAAGGATGCATCCCACCTGAAGGAAGAGACTAAAAACAGGTTTCTCCCACCGCCTACACATACACAACTAAAATATACTAAATAAACTAAAACAACAGGACAAAAGAAAACAAACAAAAAAGAAATGACAGACGGACTGCAGCTGCAGGGGCCACTTCCGGATGCTAGTGTTAATGTGTGAGCTGATTTCCAGATAGCAATCAGTTTGGTTTGCTCAGTGGTGGATTCAACAAATGAATGCATTGAATAAGATTGTGTTGTCTGGAAGCAGGGAGTAGACCTTATCGCTTGTCCAATCTAAATTTATCATTCATTAAGATTATGACTGACCCTTTAGATCAAATTCACCTTCCTTTCTCCCCTCCCCTCCCCCACACCCCAACACACACAATGCCAATGTTGCTTGATCCCCTTAGAGTTCAAAGATCTTTCGATCTTGTTCTCGAATATATTTGATAAATCAGCATTATTTTATGTTGAGTTTATTCATGGTACCTTACAAAATGCCTTTAGAAAAATCCAGATATTGTACATCTAATGTCTTTATCTACCAATTAGTTACATCCTTTAAAATACTTATTTGTTTAATGCCTCCATTTTTAATTCACCATGATAGTTGAGCCTCGCCCTGCCTTTACCAATACTCAATTTCATGCACTTTTCAGTGGAGGTCAGTAGATATCAGTTGCCGTGAATACCATTCCAAGCCCCTTTCTAATATCGGGTTGTGGCATTTTTCAACACTCCATAGGACCTTCAGCTGCTCACTTGCTAAATTTGCTGAGTCACTCAGGAAGCTTTTGCTGCAACAAGCATGTTTACTGCAAACCAAACAGTTGGAAATAGGTTCCAAATACATTGTTGCTAAAATATATGTAGTCGACTGGAGATCAAATCAAACCTCTGAAATATCTTTCAGCCTTTGAAGATTCATGGAGTACAGGTGCATGCAGGTGCAGACAAAAGGCAGGTCTTGCTTGACCTGCATATCAGGTAATTGATTCTTCAATTCCACTTTCTTGCTTCACTCCAAGGGAAAAGAGCTTTTCATGTACGATTGCAAGCTGGCAATCATTTTTGGGGATTTATTTGATGGCTCCTGCTTGACATATGAATACAGTGCTCTCACCTGGCCCTTTAATGGTTGTTTTCGGTAATAATTAGGCCATATGACATAACTTGATTTTTTAAAGCTTATCCCAGGCATCTGTCTTTGTTACTGGGGTAGGACACAGGCCATCACAGTTACCCCCCAGCTATGCATTTCACGGATGCTTATTATACAGAATTATTTATTGCATATCTAACTCCATATGCAGGAAGCAATGAATCTGTGATGTGAATTTGTGCTTTAGATAGGTGATCTGCATATAATCTGGTTACTTTACTTTCCCAAATGTCATTAGTACATTGGCAAATTAGTTTGTGTTGCCCAGATTTTTTAAAGGGGCAGATGATAATTTGCTCTCTTAATCTGTACTTGCATTGATTTCAGTTCAGTTTTTTGGGTCTTTTCCTTGCATAACCTGAAATTCTACTTCCTCCATGTAATCTATACTTTGTGCCTAGCAATGCTCTTTGAGAATATCTGGTCACTAGGTGGCCTATTGGAATATAAATATGCAGAATACTAAAATGCTTGAAGTTGTTGATCTCGGCCACAGAAAATGGAAAATTAAAGTTTCTGGATTGCATATTTATAATAATAATAATAATTCATTTTATTTGCTGGCGCCTTTCTAACACCCAAGGACACCTTACAAGACATAAAATCACAAAAATACAAAACACATAGTCGGAATGAATTAAATATACACACACCACAATACACAAATCAAGGACAGAATTCATTCCAAAGGCACAAAAAGAAAATCAGAAACACAATTTGAGAGAGCAGCGGCAGCCAAACCGCGCCAGCGTTCACTC
>JAXLNO010004085.1:0-74042 GCA_038087875.1 Malacoraja senta | reverse complement strand
TTGGTAAATAGGAATCTTGTGGCAATCTGCGTGCCATTTCTGCTGTCGGGATGTGGATGTTCTGTCTCAGTTATTCAGATGTGTGTCTTATTTCTTTCAGGAGGCAGCTGGTTGGGAAAGGAGGTAGGACACGCTCTTGATTGAAATTTGCATGTTTTGTCGAACAGCTCCGAAATTGTTGAAGCTCAGATTCTAACAAGCTGTTAAATATTTGCAGGGTTAGTGATGAAGTTCGTACATTGTCAGTGACCGATGGTGCCTTGCCGATTGAAAAGATTCATCACCACTTTGTGTTGAACACGCTGTGGAGAGAAATATGTGCCATTCAGCGAGGTAAAACTTGTTCAGTTTCCATTCTTCTTATTGATTACACATTTAAGTACCACATATGCAAACATTACACCGTAATTGTACTCACCTCCGCCTCTGGCAGATGGTTCTATCTCTCTACCGTCCACTGTCTGAAAACATTGACATTCAATGCCTTTTCCAACATTACCATCTCACCTTAAACTGATGCCCTCAATCTTTAGACTTTAGAAAATTCTGTCTTCCATTCTTCAGCCCATTACACCTGCTAATTAAGAACACATTTCATCTCAGGTCACCTTCTTCACTCTCCATGACGCCACCAATTTTAGTGTTCTCCACAAACCTACTAACCGTGGCACCCACATACTCATACAAAGCATTCGTATAAATAACGACCAACAATGGAGATAGAGTCGAGCTCTATGGCGCACACTTTGCGAGAGCCTGCAGTCTGAAAAGCATTTCTCCACCACCCTCTGTCTTCTACCTTCAGACCACGGTTGTGCTCCATTGTGTAACTCGCCCTGGATTCGATCAGAGCCAAACATCCAGACCACGTACCACGCAGAGGGTTGAAGTTGTTTCTCCAACATAGCAATAAATATCTGGAATTGTGTGACCTAATTGATGGGGACAGGCCAGATTTTTGGATATAGGTGAAGGGAAAATAGTTGGATATTGGAAAGATCATTAAATTGAGGGTTAAGGGGAAGTCACACTGAAGAGTAACTGGAGCCAGCTTCGATCATCCATCATCACATTGAACAGAGGATAGGCCTGAGAGGCGGAGCCTACTCCGCACCTATTTTCTTCCTGTCTTTTGTTTTTTTCTACTTGTACAAAGATAACCTTTGCACAAAGCGAGTGTAGCAACGATTGGCAATACTTGGTTCCGTAATGATATTTGTTGTGCGGGTGACATTGAGTAGACTCGGCCTGTGTGCTTGAGAGTTCAATTGTATTTGATGAGATCTCTGGGAAACACAAAGTTCTTACCCTACTCAGAGGGCTGGATGCAGGGAGGATGTTTCCCCTGTCTGAGGGGTCTAGAACCAGCGGGCATCCTCTCAGAATGTGGGCTGGACCATTTAGGACCGAGACAGGGAGACATTACTGCACGCAGAGACTGGGCAACCTTTGGAATTCCCTGCACCGGTGGCTATAGATAATCAGTCATTCAGTGCTCTTGGAGCAGAGAGCCATGGCTGTACATTACAGAGTCAGGCCCTTCGGCCCATCGCGTCCATGTCCACCTTTTTTCCCAGCCACACAAATCCCATTTAGAACCGTATTATTCCACACATCGTTTGCTAAATCGCAATGCCTCTTAAATGTAGTGATCACATCTGATTCCACCACATCCTCTGGCAAAATATTCCAGGTGTTAACAACTCTTTGTGTGAATAAAACTGCATCCTCCAGTATTGATATCGCTGCATGACAAGAAGGATTCGATGATCTAGCCTATATCCTGCTGCAGACTTTGACAGACTTCCTTGCTATACAGAACATTACCCGTTATCCACGAAGTTAGTAGTCAAACCTCCTACATTCACATCCAAGCCTTGAAAACATAAAATAAACAGCAAAGGTTGCAGCACCGATCTCTGTTGCACACCACCAGTCACGGACCTCCAGGCAGAACAATCATCCTTCTACGCTATCTTCTACCTCCAGCCACCAAGTCAATTGTGGGTCCATTTTACCATCTCATACATACATAGATTCATAGAAAATAGGTGCAGGAGTAGTCCATTCGGCCCTTCGAGCCTGCACCGCCATTCAATATGATCATGGATGATCATCCAACTCAGTATCCTGTACCTGCCTTCTCTCCATACCCCCCTGATCCCTTTAGCCACAAGGGCCACATCTAACTCCCTCTTAAATATAGCCAATGAACTGACCTCAACTACCCTCTGTGGCAGAGAGTTCCAGAGATTCACCACTCTCTGTGTGAAAAAGATTTTCCTCATCTCGGTCTTAAAGGATTTCCCCCTTATCCTTAAGCTGTGACCCCTTGTCCTGGACTTCCCCAACATCGGGAACAATCTTCCGGCATCTAGCCTGTCCAACCCCATAAGAATTTTGTACGTTTCTATAAGATCCCCTCTCAATCTCCTAAATTCTAGCGAGTATAAGCAAAGTCTATCCAGTCTTTCTTCATATGAAAGTCCTGACATCCCAGGAATCCGTCTGGTGAACCTTCTCTGCACTCCCTCTATGGCTATAATGTCCTTCCTCAGATTTGGAGACCAAAACTGTATGCAATACTCCAGGTGTGGTCTCACCAAGACCCTGTACAACTGCAGTAGAACCTCCCTGCTCCTATACTCAAATACTTTTGCTATGAAAGCTAACATACCATTCGCTTTCTTCACTGCCTGCTGCACCTGCATGCCTACTTTCAATGACTGGTATACCATGACACCCAGGTCTCGCTGCATCTCCCCATTTCCTAATCGGCCACCATTTAGATAATAGTCTGCTTTCCTGTTTTTGCCACCAAAGTGGATAACCTCACATTTATCCACATTATACTGCATCTGCCAAACATTTGCCCACTCACCCAGCCTATCCAAGTCACCTTGCAGTCTCCTAGCATCCTCCTCACAGCTAACACTGCCCCCCAGCTTAGTGTCATCCGCAAACTTGGAGATGTTGCTTTCAATGCCCTCATCCAGTTCATTAATATAAATTGTAAATAGCTGGGGTCCCAGCACTGAGCCTTGCGGTACCCCACTAGTCACTGCCTGCCATTGTGAAAAGGACCCGTTTACTCCTACTCTTGGCTTCCTGTTTGCCAGCCAGTTCTCTATCCACATCAATACTGAACCCCCAATACCGTGTGCTTTAAGTTTGTATACTAATCTCTTATGTGGGACGTTGTCGAAAGCCTTCTGAAAGTCCAGATACAACACATCCACTGATTCTCCCCTATCCACTCTACTAGTTACATCCTCAAAAAATTCTATAAGGTTCGTCAGACATGATTTACCTTTCGTAAATCAATGCTGACTTTGTTTAATGATTTCACCACTTTCCAAATGTGCTGCTATCCCATCTTTAATAACTGACTCTAGCAGTTTCCCCACTACCGATGTTAGACTAATTGGTCTGTAATTCCCCGTTTTCTCTCTCCCTCCCTTCTTAAAAAGTGGGGTTCCGTTTGCTACCCTCCAATCCTCAGGAACTACTCCAGAATCTAAAGAGTTTTGAAAAATTATCACTAATGCATCCACTATTTCTGGAGCTACTTCCTTAAGTACTCTGGGATGCAGCCTATCTGGCCCTGGTGATTTATCGGCCTTTAATCCATTCAATTTACCCAACACCACTTCCCGACTAACCTGGATTTCACTCAGTTCCTCCATCTCCTTGGACCCGCGGTCCCCTGCTATTTCCGGCATTTTATTTATGTCTTCCTTAGTGAAGACGGAACCAAAGTAGTTATTCAATTGGTCCGCCATATCCTTGTTCCCCATGATCAATTCACCTGTTTCTGACTGCAAGGGACCTACATTTGTTTTCACTAATCTCTTTCTCTTCACATATCTATAAAAACTTTTGCAGTCAGTTTTTATGTTCCCTGCCAGTTTTCTTTCATAATCTATTTTCCCTTTCCTAATTAGGCCCTTTGTCCTCCTCTGCAAGTCTCTGAATTTCTCCCAGTCCTCTGGTATGCTGCTTTTTCTGGCTAATTTGTACGCATCATCTTTTGCTTTGATACTATACCTGATTTCCCTTGTTATCCACGGATGCACTACCTTGCCTGACTTATTCTTTTGCCAAACTGGGATGAACAATTTTTGTAGTTCATCCATGCAGTATTTAAATGCCTTCCATTGCATATCCACCGTCAACCCTTTTAGAACTATTTGCCAGTCAATCTTGGCCAATTCACGTCTCATACCCACAAAGTTACCTTTCTTTAAGTTCAGAACCGTTGTTTCTGAATTAACAATGTTACTCTCCATCCTAATGAAGAACTCAACCATATTATGGTCACTCTTGCCCAAGGGGGCACGCACAACAAGACTGCTAACTAACCCTTCCTCATTACTCAATACCCAGTCTAGAATAGCCTGCTCTCTCGTTGGTTCCTCTACATGTTGGTTTAGATAACTATCCCGCATACATTCCAATAAATCCTCTTCCTCAGCACCCCTGCTAATTTGATTCACCCAATCTATATGTAGATTGAAGTCACCCATTATAACTGTTTTGCCTTTGTTGCACGCATTTCTAATTTCCTGTTTGATGCCATCCCCAACTTCACTACTACTGCTAGGTGGCCTGTACACAACACCCACCAGCGTTTTCTGCCCTTTAGTGTTTCGCAGCTCTACCCATACCGATTCCACATCCTCCAAGCTAATGTCCTTCCTTTCCATTGCGTTAATCTCCTCTCTAACCAGCAACGCTACCCCACCTCCTTTTCCTTTCTCTCTATCCCTCCTGAATATTGAATATCCCTGGATGTTCAGCTCCCAGCCTTGGATCCCACCTGCCTCTCGTCTTGGATCCCACCTGCCTTTGCCTTCTGGTCAAGCCTTACATGTGAAACATTGTCAAGTCCCTCAGTGACGTTCATATATTGCTTCACCATGAGAACAGAGTCTTCTTGGTTGTACAGACGCATCAAATCCATCCTCCACTAAAGAAAGCAAGTAAACAGTAGCAGACTGCCTCGCCCGTCCAGTCCACTCCCGTTCAGTATGATCACGGCAACTCCACCCCACATCTCTACATCCACTTTAACCACCTCTAATTACCACTCACTCACATCCGTCTCCGCATCTTCCAATCTGCGTCTCCCTCGCCATCTACTGGCAAGATAAGTAACTAAAGGGCCTGTCCCACCAGCATGCGATAGCATGCGTCTAGCATGACCAAACGTGGTCGCTTGAGGCGTACAGCCTAGCGGGGCCGGTGACACTTCCATCACCGGAGGCGTATGGAGTTGTGCGGGGCTGGTCCCGACATCGCGCGGGGCTCCATAAATCTTGCACTGTCCGAAAATCCCGTGCGACAACGGCCTGTCGGCCCGCAGCCGCATTGAGGCCGTACGCAGCGCCTCGACGGGCGTACACAGCGTCTCGCCGTCGTACGCAACGTACTGTGTATGTCCTGTCCTGGTTTGTCTCAGCAAAGTGCATCACCTCACCTTCACTGGAATAAATTCCACCTGCCGTTCCTGGGCCCATTGGCCCAGTTCACAGGGATCGCTTTTACTCTCAGATAACTATCTTCACTCTCCACAATGTCACCAATTTTAGTTTCATCTACTAACTGACTAACCGTGCAAACTACATACACACCCAATCGTGTATATAAATAAGGAACAACAGTGGACTCTGTCTCCAGTCTGAAAAACGACCCTCGACCAACATCCTCTGTCTGTGACCTTCAGGTCAATGTTGTATTCCAACGGCTAGTTGACGCCGGATTCCATGAGATCCAACCTTCCAGAGCGGACTCTCAGATGTGCAAAATGCATCTCTCGGCAGTGAATATCTGGAATGTGGTGCTCAAGATTGTGGTGAAAAGCTGAGTTATTGGATATCTGCAACTTGGCTAAAAATAAATATTTGATAGATCGAAAAATTAAGATTATGGGGAACTCACACAGAAGCGGAATTGGTTAGACTAATTGGTCTGTAATTCCCCGTTTTCTCTCTCGCTCCCTTCTTAAAAAGTTGGGTTACGTTTGCTACCCTCCAATCCTCAGGAACTACTCCAGAATCTAAAGAGTTTTGAAAAATTATCACTAATGCATCCACTATTTCTGGAGCTACATCCTTAAGTACTCTGGGATGCAGCCTATCTGGCCCTGGTGATTTATCGGCCTTTAATCCATTCAATTTACCCAACACCACTTCCCGACTAACCTGGATTTCACTCAGTTCCTCCATCTCCTTTGACCCCGCGGTCCCCTGCTATTTCCGGCAGATTATTTATGTCTTCCTTAGTGAAGACGGAACCAAAGTAGTTATTCAATTGGTCCGCCATATCCTTGTTCCCAATGATCAATTCACCTGTTTCTGACTGCAAGGGACCTACATTTGTTTTCACTAATCTCTTTCTCTTCACATATCTATAAAAACTTTTGCAGTCAGTTTTTATGTTCCCTGCCAGTTTTCTTTCATAATCTATTTTCCCTTTCCTTATTAAGCCCTTTGTCCTCCTCTGCTGGTCTCTGAATTTCTCCCAGTCCTCTGGTATGCTGCTTTTTCTGGCTAATTTGTACGCATCATCTTTTGCTTTGATACTATCTCTGATTTCCCTTGTTATCCACGGATGCACTACCTTCCTTGATTTATTCTTTTGCCAAACTGGGATGAACAATTTTTGTAGTTCATCCATGCAGTATTTAAATGCCTTCCATTGCATATCCACCGTCAACCCTTTTAGAACTAATTGCCAGTCAATCTTGGCCAATTCACGTCTCATACCCTCAAAGTTACCTTTCTTTAAGTTCAGAACCGTTGTTTCTGAATTAACAATGTCACTCTCCATCCTAATGAAGAACTCAACCATATTATGGTCACTCTTGCCCAAGGGGGCATGCACAACAAGACTGCTAACTAACCCTTCCTCATTACTCAATACCCAGTCTAGAATAGCCTGCTCTCTCGTTGGTTCCTCTACATGTTGGTTTAGATAACTATCCCGCATACATTCCAAGAAATCCTCTTCCTCAGCACCCCTTGCCATTTTGATTCACCCAATCTATATGTAGATTGAAGTCACCCATTATAACTGTTTTGCCTTTGTTGCACGCATTTCTAATTTCCTGTTTGATGCCATCCCCAACTTCACTACTACTGCTAGGTGGCCTGTACACAACACCCACCAGCGTTTTCTGCCCCTTAGTGTTTCGCAGCTCTACCCATACCGATTCCACATCCTCCAAGCTAATGTCCTTCCTTTCCACTGCGTTAATCTCCTCTCTAACCAGCAACGCTACCCCACCTCCTTTTCCTTTCTCTCTATCCCTCCTGAATATTGAATATCCCTGGATGTTCAGCTCCCAGCCTTGGATCCCACCTGCCTCTCGTCTTGGATCCCACCTGCCTTTGCCTTCTGGACCAGCCTTACATGTGAAACATTGTCAAGTCCCTCAGTGACGTTCATATATTGCTTCACCATGAGAACAGAGTGTTCTTTGTTGTACAGACGCATCAAATCCACCCTCCACTAAAGAAAGCAAGTAAACAGTAGCAGACTGCCTCGCCCGTCCAGTCCACTCCCGTTCAGTATGATCACGGCAACTCCACCCCACATCTCTACATCCTCTTTAACCACCTCTAATTACCACTCACTCACATCCGTCTCCTCATCTTCCAATCTGCCTCTCCCTCGCCATCTACTGGCAAGATAAGTAAGTAAAGGGCCTGTCCCACCAGCATGCGATAGCATGCGTCTAGCATGACCAAACGTGGTCGCTTGAGGCGTACAGCCTAGCGGGGCCGGTCCCACTTCGATCACCGGAGGCGTATGGAGTTGTGCGGGGCTGGTCCCGACATCGCGCGGGGCTCCAAAAATCTTGCACTGTCCGAAAATCCCGTGCGACAACGGCCTGTCGGCCCGCAGCCGCATTGAGGCCATACGCAGCGCCTCGACGGGCGTACGCAGCGTCTCGAAGTCGTACGCAACGTACTGTGTATTTCCTGCCCTGGTTTGTCTCAGCAAAGTGCATCACCTCACCTTCACTGGAATAAATCCCACCTGCCGTTCCTGGGCCCATTGGCCCAGTTCACAGGGATCACATTTACTCTCAGATAACTTTCTTCACTCTCCACAATGTCACCAATTTTAGTTTCATCTACAAACTGACTAACCGTGCAAACTACATACACACCCAATCGTGTATATAAATAAGGAACAACAGTGGACTCTGTCTCCAGTCTGAAAAACGACCCTCGACCAACATCCTCTGTGTGACCTTCAGGTAAATGTTGTATTCCATCGGCTAGTTCACGCCGGATTCCATGAGATCCAACCTTCCAGAGCGGACTCTCATATGTGGAAAATGCATCTCTCGGCAGTGAATATCTGGAATGTGGTGCCCAAGATTGTGGTGAAAAGCTGAGTTATTGGATATCTGCAACTTGGCTAAAAATAAATATTTGATAGATGGAAAAATTAAGATTATGGGGAACTCACACAGAAGCGTAATTGGTGCCAGCTTAGATCAGCCATGATCACATTGAATGGAGGGGTAAGCCTGAGGAGCCGATCCTAATCCTGCTCCTGTTTTCTTGTGTTCCTATACTCCTGTGTACCGATAAATTGACAGACTTGACACAGAGGAAATGCAGCAAAGATTAACAATACTTTTTCCTGGAACAATGAGTTTGCTGTGCGGGGTGAGATTGAGTAGACTAGGCCTGTGTACTCAAGAGTTTGGGTGTATAGGAGGAGATCTCAGTGAAACACAAAATTCTTACAGGGCTCAGTGGGCTGGATGCAGGGAGGATGTTTCCCCTGTCTGAGGGGTCTGGAGAACAGGCACCATCTCAGAATGTGGGCTGCAGATATAAGGAGACATTACTGCACGCAGAAACTGGGGAACCTTTGGAATTCCCTGGACCGGTGGCTGTGGTGACTCAGTTATTCAGTGCTCTTGGAGCTGAGAGCCATGGTTGTACATTACAGAATCAGGCCCTTTGGCCCATCGTGTCCATGGCCAACTTTTCCCCAGATATACTAATCGTTTTGAAACATTACATCGGTATTCTACACCTCACGTATTTAAGTGCCTCAAATATAGTGATTGTATCTCACTCCACCACCTCCTCTGGAGCATGTTCCATATATCACCCACTCTCAGTGTAAAGAAAACTTCCAACTCAGATCCACTTTAAAATTCCTTGCTCTCATGATAAACCTGCACTCTCTTGATCTGATCTCCCTGCATGCGAATACGATTTTGATAATCTACCCGATATCTTGCTGCAGATTTTGACAACCTTCCCTGCTATCCACAATTTCTGCGTCCTCCGCAGACTTACTAATCACAACTCCTACAATCACATCCAAGCCATGAAAATATAACATAAACAGCAAAGGTTGCAGCACCGAACTCTGCTGCACTCCACCAGTCACAGATCTCCAACCAGAAAAATCATCCTTCTACCGATACCTTCAACCTGCAACCACCAAGCCAATTTTGGATCCATTTTACCAGCTCGCCTTCGATCCAACCTGCCTTTACTTACAGGGCCGGCCTTACACTGTCAAGTCTCTCAGTGAAGTTCTGTATTGGTTAAAAATGAAATCAGTGTGCTCTTCGTTGTCCAAATCCACCTGTGAATCCCCTCTCTTTCAGTGACCTGACAACCACAAGTCTCTGTTAAGGTCCATTTCTTAAAACAGACAACTCACAATAGGTTAGGTACACCAACACAAGCTTTACTGATCATTAGCCGGCGAGAGTGCCAGGGATACAAAGTAAAGTATACAACAGATACTTAACCCTCCTGAGCCACCACTCTAATGAACAAAGAAACACAGCATCAATTTATAGTATTTTGGAAACGTAGTCACATGTTTATACAGAGTAGCAACAATGACGTCCAACACAAATAAATCACAGAGTATACCCATTCAAAGTATTCTTGTTACTAATAAAATAATTGTCATCCTGTGGTTCTATCAAACACAAATTGTTGATCACAAACTTCGAAACAACAGGAACTTAGTCAACATTTACAATTCTGTCTTAACAATGTAATCATGATGTCAGCTACCAACCAGAAGGCTTCTGTTTACAGAAGCTATCACCTTCTCAGGAAATACATCCTCTCTCACTGTTGAAATGTTTTTTTTTTGCTTGGGCATGACAGGAAGCAGCTTGAATGCCGGCCTCTAACTTCCTGATTACCCAGCTCCTGTACAGCACAGAATTACAAAGCCTTAGTTTCCTCAGAACCCAAAGAAGTCAAATTAATCTCTACTGAATCAATTCTAATTATAGAATATTTTGCAATTAACTCGGATATTATCATCTTCACCCATTCTGTCTAACACCCGATCATTCAACCTCTGCTACCTACCATGGTCCAAGCCACCCCTTCCTCTCTCTCACCCTCCACTCAAAGAAACAGGAGCAGGTCATCTGGCCCCTCATGGCTACCCCCATTCACTATGATCATGGCGACTCCACCCCACCCCACAACTCTAACTCCTCTTTAACCAGTTAGTCTAACATCGGTAGTGGGGAAACTGCTAGAGTCAGTTATTAAAGATGGGATAGCAGCACATTTTGAAAGTGGTGAAATCATTGGACAAAGTCAGCATGGATTTACGAAAGGTAAATTGTGTCTGACGAATCTTATAGAATTTTTTGAGGATGTAACTAGTAGAGTGGATAGGGGAGAACCAGTGGATGTGTTGTATCTGGACTTTCAGAAGGCTTTCGACAAGGTACCACATAAGAGATTAGGATACAAACTTAAATCACACGGTATTGGGGGTTCAGTATTGATGTGGATAGAGAACTGGCTGGCAAACAGGAAGCAAAGAGTAGGAGTAAACGGGTCCTTTTCACAATGGCAGGCAGTGACTAGTGGGGTACCGCAAGGCTCAGTGCTGGGACCCCAGCTATTTACAATTTATATTAATGAACTGGATGAGGGAATTGAAAGCAACATCTCCAAGTTTGCGGATGACACTAAGCTGGGGGGCAGTGTTAGCTGTGAGGAGGATGCTAGGAGACTGCAAGGTGACTTGGATAGGCTGGGTGAGTGGGCAAATGTTTGGCAGATGCAGTATAATGTGGATAAATGTGAGGTTATCCACTTTGGTGGCAAAAACGGGAAGGCAGACTATTATCTAAATGGTGGCCGATTAGGAAATGGGGAGATGCAGCGAGACCTGGGTGTCATGGTACACCAGTCATTGAAAGTAGGCATGCAGGTGCAGCAGGCAGTGAAGAAAGCGAATGGTATCTTGGCTTTCATAGCAAGAGGATTTGAGTATAGGAGCAGGGAGGTTCTACTGCAGTTGTACAGGGTCTTGGTGAGACCACACCTGGAGTATTGCGTACAGTTTTGGTCTCCAAATCTGAGGAAGGACATTATAGCCATAGAGGGAGTGCAGAGAAAGTTCACCAGACTGATTGCTGGGATGTCAGGACTTTCATATGAAGAAAGACTGGATAGACTTGGCTTATACTCGCTAGAATTTAGGAGATTGAGAGGGGATCTTATAGAAACGTACAAAATTCTTATGGGGTTGGACAGGCTAGATGCAGGAAGATTGTTCCCGATGTTGGGGAAGTCCAGGACAAGGGGTCACAGCTTGAGGATAAGGGGGAAATCCTTTAAGATTGAGATGAGGAAAAACTTTTTCACACAGAGAGTGGTGAATCTCTGGAGCTCTCTGCCACAGAGGGCAGTTGAGGCCAGTTCATTGGCTATATTTAAGAGGGAGTAAGATGTGGCCCTTGTGGCTAAGGGGATCAGGGGGTATTGAGAGAAGGCAGGTACGGGATACTGAGTTGGATGATCAGCCATGATCATATTGAATGGCGGTGCAGGCTCGGAGGGCCGAATGGCCTACTCCTGCACCTATTGTCTATGTTTCTATGTATCTATGTAACAACCTCAAACTGCCATTCACCTCAATATCTTCTTCTCCGACATGCCTCCATCTCTGAATAGCCAGCTTCATTTCTCCATCCCCATCGCAATCTCGCAATCCTCCTCACTCTCCTCACTCGTCCACCCTCCCCCACCTCACGAAATTCCCCTCTCCATCCCGATTAAAAACTCCTTGACACATGTCTGTTGTCCATCCGATGTTGTTGTGGGTGAAACCCCGGACAAGGTTTCAGTTGTCCGCCCGCCTGTGCCCGAGTCTCCCCCGACCCCCGGGGACTGACTCTCTGATTCTCTGCTTCTCCCCCCAGTCTCCGTCACCCTGGATGTGGAAACAGCGAATCCGGTGCTCGAGGTGTCTGAGGATCGGAAGAGGGTGAGACGGACCGGGACCTGGAGGAGTCTCCCTGACACCGGGAAGAGGTTTACAGACTGGGCGTGTGTGCTGGGATCGGAGGGATTCACATCGGGGAGACATCACTGGGAGGTGGAGGTGGCGGGGAGTGAGTGCTGGGGTCTGGGAGTCGCCGCAGAGTCTGTGGAGAGGAAGAGACCGGTCACACTGACCCCCGAGACTGGAGTCTGGATCATCTGGCGGTTGGATGACAAGTTTGTTGCATTCACCTCCCCTCCATCCCGTCTCCCCGCCCGTCCCATACCCGGGAGGGTGGGAGTTTATCTCAGTTACGAGTCCGGGACAGTTTCATTTTACGACGCGGACACCAAGTCCCATCTCCACACCTTCACTGGGAATAAATTCACGGAGAAACTTTATCCTTTCTTCGCGCCTTGTGATGAAAACTGGCTGAGAATCTGCTCCGGTTCCGCTCCGGGTGTGTAAAAGGGTCGGGTCCCGGGACCGGCGTCAGGAGCGGGGCTCAGCCAGGGGCTGTGGGGCAGAAACCCGGTGGACAACAGGTCGGCGCTGAACGAACGGCTCCCATTTAATCCCCAAATTCCGCGTCGTGAAACAAACCCCAGTGAGTGAGCGCGGAAATAAAACCAGGGGGAATGTAAATTTAGAGATTTTAGAGATTCCTTTATTTGTCATTCAGACCTTTCGGTCTGAACGAAATTTCGTTGCCTGCAGTCATACATATAACAATAAATGACAAAACACACAATAAACACAAATTAACATCCACCACAGTGAGTTCACCAGGTACCTCCTCACTGTGATGGAGGCAAAAGTCTTAAAGTCTCTGTCTCTTCCCGCTTTCTTCTCCCTCTGCGCTGAGGCGATCCAGGCTTCTGATGCTGTGGCCCCGCCGGGCGACGGTAAGCCAGTCCAGCGGCCGAATCCGTGCTCCGCGACGGGCCGGTTCAAACTCCGCGGCCCGGGGTGGTCGAAGCTGCCGAAGCTGCCGCCCTCCAGTGCAGCGGACGCAGCTGTAGTTGCGGGAGCCCCAGAAAAACAGGTCACCAACCTGTGACCTGCGCGCTCCCGACGATGTCGTCCACCGGGCCCGCGGCCGAGCCTCCGGATTCAGGTCGCCACCGCCGGAACGCCACCGCAGCCCCGAAGCCGGCCAGCCTCGCCGAAGAGTGAAATAAACAGCAACTGAAATCAGAGCTGTCTGTCTGTCTGTCTGTCTGTCGATCCGTTCATTTTAACGCGTTAACCGCGTCCGGCCATAAAGATTGAAACAATCGCCCTTCCCGCGGGTTCAGCAGCAGCCGCGGGCGGCGGGTCCTGAGCTCCGTCTCCCCCGGGTCCTAAAGTCCACCGACAACTAGTGTCGGACCCTAATGTCTGCCGAATCTTGTCCCTTCCCACCCCAGCGTGGTGGGGGGGGGGGGGGTGACGAGTGTCCCTGGAGCCGAGCAATCGGGAGAGAGAGGCCGAGGTTACCCGGCGCGGTGTCTCCCGGCCTAACGTGCTGTTAGTGCCCCCCCTAAAACTGTCCAGTGAAGTTGATTTAACTATATTGTTGTCTAGTTTATTCCATTCCTTTAAGGTTCTTACCTTTAAGGTTCTTACAAAGAATGAGTTCTTATAAATATCTGTCCTGGCGATTGGGGTGTCTATTTGCATATAATTTCTCTTTCTTGTTCTCCTTTCTGTTGAGTATGTTATGTATCTATCTGCAGTTATGCCCACCATACCCTTTTGAATCTTGTACAACATGGCTAGTCTGTTCCTTGCCCTTCTTGTTTCCAGCGTTTCCCACTCCAGGTCTTTAGAGACCGTGTTGTCCATGTGTTCCCCCCACGAACGCTTGCTATCAAGTTTAACTCCAAGGTATGTCTGTGAACTTGTACGATGAAGTATTTGTCCACAGAAGACCCCACCACCACCACCACCTCTTGTGGGAAGGGTGGTTTCTTCTTGTTTGAAATTACCATAATTGAGCATTTGGTTGGGTTGAAGCTCATCTTCCATGTGTTTTGCCTTATTTCCAAGGACTTATGGTCTTCTTATAAGGAGTTCATATCCTCTGCTTCAGTGATAGGTGTATATACAAGACAATCATCGGTGAAGAGTCTTGTTTTACAATTTATGTGTTCAGGTAGATCATTAATGTACGTCAGGAACAACAGTGGTCCAAGGACCGTGCCTTGCGGTACTCCTGACAGTACTTGTTCTTCTAAAGAAATGTTTCCTTCACAGGCCACCCTCTTCACAGGTCTGGTTTGTGAGAAAGTCCCTAATCCTGTTATGTACATTATTTCTGATGCCACAGTAATCCAGTTTTCCTAGGAGTCTTTCATGAGGAACTTTATCGAATGCTTTTGAAAAGTCCAGGATTGCCATATATATAGATTTCCCCTTATCTAATGCCCTTGTGATGTCATCAATAGTGACAATAAGTTGTGTTTCCGTTGAACGTTTTGCTCTGAAGCCATGTTGTGAGTCCACCAGTATCCCATTCTTTTGGAAATGGTCCATGATGTGAGAGTGTATGATGTGTTCCATGATCTTACATGTAACACTGGTCAGTGAAACTGGTCTGTAATTCTCAGGCGCAGCCTTATTGCCCTTCTCAAATATTGCACAGATGTTGGCTTCCTTCCACTGTCGTGGTAGTGACCCACAATCAATTTGAGGACTGGAATGAATCTGTGAGTATGAGTGTTATTTTCGATGTGAACATCTTTAGAAACCAGGGTGGCAACTGATCTGGGCCCGCTGCTTTGTTTGCCATTAGGTTCTGTAGTTGTGTTAATACTCCTGCCTCATGGATCACAAGTTCAGGGATATCCTGTAGGTTACTGGTTCCCATCGATGCAATGTATGACTTTTTTTACCTTGTAAATACACTGGTGAATTGAGCATTAAGTGCTTCGGCCTTCCCTTTCCCGTTACAACTGTGTTGTTCACCATGACGTCTGCAACTCCCTTCTCTCCGTTACCCAAACGTTTCATATCAGACCAAAATTGTTAAACGTTTTCTTTCATTGCTGTGGTAAGGTTGTTTGATACAAAGTCTTGTTCAGCTTTATTCAGAGCTTTCCTCATTTCCTTCCGGCAATTTACAAAGGAACCCCAATCTTCTTTGTATTGTGTCTTCTTTGCTTTATTGTTTGCCCTCTGTTTCTTACGTCTGAGTCTGTGGTGATGTCTGGTGAACCAGGGTAGGGTATTTGGTTTGGCTGTTGTCTTTTTTGGATTATGTCTCTCCATGATCTGCTTTATTTCAGTTTCACCAGTGTCCCACTTCTCCCGAATAGAAGCATTCCCCATTGAGAGATAACGGTCCCGTAAAGCATCCAGGTCTGCATTGATCAGTTGTTTAAGAAGGAACTGCAGATACTGAAAAATCGAAGGTATACAAAAATGCTGGAGAAACTCAGCGGGTGAGGCACCATCTATGGAGCGAATGAAATAGGCAACGTTTCGGGGTGAAACCTTTCCTCCTTCGCTCCATAGATGCTGCCTCACCCGCTGAGTTTCTCCAGCATTTTTCTCTACCTGCATTGATCAGTTCCTCGTTTGCTTTCCGCCGTAGGTAGTATTTCCTTCTGGCCTTCTAGGTTGTCGTTTCCACTATATGGGGGGCACCGTAATATTTTCTGTTCAGGGCCTAGCGGCCTTAATCCGGCCCTGGCTGTTCATTCATCTCCCCCCCCCCCTCTCCCTCCCTCCGGTCTCTCTGGTGCGGGGAGATACTCAAGGGGACCAACGTGTATCTGTCTCTGAATCTGTAAGCGGACCGTGTAGGGTCCATCGTGTGGAAACGGAACTAAGAGTGCGCACGCTTAAATAAAGCGAAGCGGGGACGCGGCACTGTGGGCGCTGGCAACGTAGTGCGGATCCAATAGGGCGGACCGTGTACAGGAAACTACATGGCGCACCGTCTAGGGTGAACCAAGAGCGATGGGGGCGGCCTATCTCCCCCAGGTCCGCGCTCGGTCTGCACCCTGCCGGATCCGCGTTTGAGCTGCCCTCTGCCGCGTCCGCGCTCGATCTTCACTCTGCCCGGTCCGCGTTTGAGCTCCACTCTGCCGCGTCCGCGCTCGATCTTCACTCTGCCGGGTCCGCGTTTGAGCTCCACTCTGCCAGGTCCGCGTTCGACCTCCACCCTGCCGCTGCTGGTTTACAAAAATAGAATTAGGTTAAGAATAAGGGGTCGGCCATTTAGGACTGAGATGTGGAAAAACCTCTTCACCCAGAGAGTTGTGAGTCTGTGGAATTCTCTGCCATAGAAGGCAGTGGAGGCCGGTTCGCTGCATGCTTTCAAGAGAGCTAGATAGGGCTCTTAAAGATAGCGGAGTCAGGGGATATGGGGAGAAGGCAGGAACGGGGTACTGATTGTGGATGATCAGCCCTGATCACATTGAATGGCGGTGCTGGCTCTAAGGACCAAATGGCCTACTACTGCACCTATGTTTCTGTGTCTCCTCACCTTTGTTCCCCGAGGTTTTCTTAATATTATATAATTACTTGTATTCAAAAAATAAAATTAAACATAGAGTATTAACACAATCAAAGACTGCCTATGTACAAACAACAAATTAATATAACGGCAACTTTATAAACTAGACACTCGACCTCCCGCGGCGACCAGCTTTCACGGACGGCCTCCAGAGTCCCCGTGGACACCGCGTGTGTGTCCACTCTCCAGGGAGACGCGGGCACGGACGTAGGCCCGGAAAAGGGGCAGGCAGCCGACCCTGGTGTGGCCATCGACTACCCGCTGCCTGGACCCGCGAATGGCCATCTTGGCCAGGCCCAGGAGCAGACGGACAGGGAGATCTCCCTCCCTACCCGACCCCCCTCTGTACCGGGTGCCCAAATATCAGGAGTGTGGGGCTAACATGTAGCCAACACTTCAGGAGCAGCCCCTTCAGATAGTCGAACAGGGGCTGCAACCTCTCACACTGCACGTAGACATGGAACACGGTCTCTTCCTCGCCGCAGAAGTGCGAGCCTCCCACAGCCGACCTCGAGGGCGCGGTGGGCCTGACCCCGGTTCCCTCTCCTCTCCTCCTGGTCTCGCTCCTGTTTTTGATCCGTTTACAAATTGAACACGCACGCAGTCGTCGGAATCTCATTGGCACTTTTATTGTCACAGGTGTGAAATGCTACACACTGCAATTATATTTTTGATTACAAACAGTCCAGTAGAATATTACCGTACGCGATGTCAGCAAATGTACATAAACAGTCTATTGATCCTGTAAACAAGAGGTGACATTTTCCAAGGTCCACATTCTAGTTATAGAGTGATATAGTGTGGAAACAGGCCCTTCGGCCCAACTTGCCCACACCGGTCAACAGGTCCCATCTACACTTGTCCCACCTGCCTGCATTTGGCCCATATCCCTCCAAACCTGTCCTATCCACGTACCTTTCCAAATGTTTCCTAAACGTTGAGATAGTAGCGGCCTCATCTACCTCCTCTGGCAGCTCGTTCCATACACCCACCGCCCTTTGCATGAAAACGTTACCAGCTCCGATTCCTATTAAATCTTTCGCCCCTCACCTTAAACCTATTAGACAATAGGTGCAGGAGTAGGCCATTCGGCCCTTCGAGGCAGCTCCACCATTCATTGTGATCATGGCTGATCATCCACAATCAGTACCCCGTTCCTGACTTCTCCCCATTTCCCCTGACACCGCTATATTTAGAAGCTCTATCTAACTCGCTCGTGAAAGCCTCCAGAGAATTGGTCGCCACTGCCTTCTGAGGCAGAGAATTCCACAGATACACAACTCTCTGGGTGAAAAGTGTTTCCTCATCTCCGTTCTAAATAGCCTTCCCCTTATTCTTAAACGGTGGCCCCTGGTTCTGGACGCCCCCAACATCTGTGAATATGTTTACTCCCTCTAGCGTGTCCAAATCCTGAATAATCATATGTTTCAAAAAGATATCCTCTCATCCTTCCAAATTTAAGTGTATACAAGCCCAGCCACCCCATTCTATCAACATATGACAGTCCCGCCATCCCAGGAATTAACCTGGTGAACCTACGCTGCACTCCCTCAATAGCAAGAATGTCCTTCCTCAAATTTGGAGACCAAAACTGCACACTATACTCCAGGTGTGGTCTCACTAAGGCCCTGTACAACTGCAGAAGGACCTCTTTGCTCCTATCCTCAACTCCTCTTGTTGTGAAGGCCAACATGCCATTGGCTTTCTTCACTGCCTGCTGTACCTGCATGCTTACTTTCAGGAGGCTATTCTCATGAGCCGAGCCTGTCCAGTATTCTTGCAGATCTAACTGGTGCCCAGGATTCATTGATCCCACCCAGCCTCTTCCCCCTCTCAGGATTACATGACTCCCCAAAAAACAGCTGTCTGTTCGGAGTTTGTACGTTCTGCCCGTGACCTGCGTGGATTTTCCCTCAGATCTTCAGTTTCCTCCCGCACTCCAAAGAAGTGTAGGTTTGTAGCTTAATTGGCTTGGTGTAAACGTAAACATTGTCCCTAGTGGGTGAGATCGTGTTAATGTGCGGGGATCGCTGGTCGGCGCGGACCCGGTGGGCCGAGGGGCCTGTTTCCACGCTGTATCTCTAAACTAAGCTGAACTAAACAACACAGATTACAATCAAGCCGTCCACAGTGTACAGATACAGGATAAAGGGAATAACATTTTTTAGTGCAAGTTAAAGTCTGGTTACGTGCAATTAAAGATAGACCCAGGATCTCTAAAGTAGATGGGAGGTCAGGATAAGGTCTAATTAAGAATAGTCCGTGGGTCTCCAATGAGGTAATTGGGAGGTCAGGACCGCTCTCTCGTTGGTGAGAGGACGGTTCAGTTGCCTGATCACAGCTTGGAAGAAACTGTCCCTGAATCTGGAGGTGTGCATTTTCACACTTCTGTACCTCTTGTCCGATGGGAGAGGGGAGAAGAGGGAGTGACCGGGGGGTGAGACTGGTCCTTGATTATGCTGCTGGCCTTGCCGAGGCAGCGTGAGGTGTAGATGGAGTCAATGGAAGGCAGGTTGGTTTGTGTGTGTGATGGTCTGGGCTGCTGGCCTTGCCGAGGCAGAGTGAGGTGTAGACAGAGTCGATTGAAGGGAGGTTGGTTTGTGTGCGCGACGGTCTGGGCTGCCTCTACAACTCTGCAATTTCCTGCGATCTTGGACAGAGCTATTCCCAAAACCATGCTGTGATGCATCCCGGATAAAATGCTTTCCACGGGGCCTGCGTAGAAGTTGGGGAGAGTTGTTGGGAACATGCCGAACTTCCTAAGCCTTCTCAGGAAGTAGAGGCGTTGGTTTGCTTTCTTGGTCGTTGCTTTGATGTGGATGGTGAGGGACAAGTTGCTGGTGATATTAACTTGTAAGAGGACACTTGATGCCCAGGCAACTCGGACTCCCACAGCCTGGACAACTGGACAATGAAGTAGGAATCACGCAGCCTGGACAATTGGGCAATAGGACGATGGACTCATACTCATGCAGCCTGGACAACTGGACAATGAACGAGGACGTACGCAGCCTGGACATATGGACAAATCGTCAGTGGGTTCCCTGAACCGAGCCGTTGAAGAAGGGGAAGAGGCCCCCCTCGAACGTACAATCGCGGAAGGAGTGGAGGTGAGCAGTGTCAGGGTCCAGGGTCACAGCAACTGAAAGAGTCAACAGAGGTGGCGTTCAGGTTAAGGACATAGAAACAGAGACAATAGGTGCAGGAGGAGGCTGGGACTATCACAACATTTCCAGGTAAGATGGCAAGACTTTCATATGAAGAAAGACTGGATAGACTCGGCTTGTACTCGCTAGAATTTAGAAGATTGAGGGGGGATCTTATAGAAACGTACAAAATTATTAAGGGGTTGGACAGGCTAGATGCACGAAGATTGTTCCCGATGTTGGGGAAGTCCAGAACAAGGGGTCACAGTTTAAGGATAAGGGGGAAGTCTTTTAGGACCGAGATGAGAAAAAAAAATTCACACAGAGAGTGGTGAATCTGTGGAATTCTCTGCCACAGAAAGTAGTTGAGGCCAGTTCATTGGCGATATTTTAGAGGGAGTTAGATGTGGCCCTTGTGACTAAAGGGATCAGGGGGTATGGAGAGAAGGCAGGTACAGGATACTGAGTTGGATGATCAGCCATGATCATATTGAATGGTTCGAAGGGCCGAATGGCCTACTCCTGCACCTATTTTTTATGCTTCTTTGTTTCTAAGTCATTTAGACAGGTACATGGATATGACAAGTTTAGATGTATATGGGCCAAATGCGGGCAGGTAGTACTTAGTGTAGGTGGGGCATGTTGGTCAGCGTGGGCAGGTGGGTCTAGTGTAGAGGGAGTACAGCGTAGGTTCACCAGGTTAATTCCAGGGATGGCGGGAATGTCATATGCCGATAGAATGGAGCAGCTGGGCTTGTACACTCTGGAATTTAGAAGGATGAGAGGGCACCTTATTGAAACATATAAGATTACTAAGGGTTTGGACACGCTAGAGGCATTAAACATGTTCCTGATATTGGGGGAGTCCAGAACCAGCGGCCATACAGTTTAAGAATAAGGGGTAAGCCATTTAGAACGGAGATGAGGAAACACTTTTTCACTCAAAGAGTTGTGAGTCTGTGGAATTCTCTGCCTCAGGGGGCGGTGGAGGCAGGTTCTCTGGATGCTTTCAAGAGAGAGTTAGATAGAGCTCTTAAAGATAGCGGAGTCAGGGGATGTGGGAGAAGGCTGGAACGGGGTACTGATTGTGGGTGATCATCCATGATCACATTGAATGGCGGTGCTGGCTCGATGGGCCGAATGGCCCTACTCTTGCTCCTATTGTCTCTTGGCTATTGACATGTAGGTCAGTGTGGGCAGGTAGTACTTAGTGTAGGTGGGGCATGTGGGTCGGTGTGAGCAGGTGGGACTAGTGTAGATAGGACATGTGGGTTAGCATGGGAAAGTTGGGCCGAAGGGCCTGTTTCTGTGCTGTGGACTATGAAAGTCATTAAAACAGTTGAGCAGAGACTCGGTGAGCAGAAGATCTTACCAGCAGCGTTTCTGATTCTGTCCATGCCTGAAACTGCAAGGAAGGAGCATTCAAGTTAATGAATTCAATGTGATTACAATCTGTAAATACCTGTAGGCAGGTAAGTCGTGTCTTTGACCATGAGGTCTAACAGCACCAATCCTGAAACTTACCAGCTTTGGGGAGAATCTGAATCCTTCCTGAAACACAAGAGACCACTTATTAGAGGATTGACACAAAGTGCTGGAGTAACTCAGCGGGTCAGGCAGCATCTGTGGAGAACATGGATAGGTGACGTTTCACAGAGTGCTGGAGTAACTCAGCGGGTCAGGCAGCATCTGTGGAGAACATGGATAGGTGACGTTTCACAGAGTGCTGGAGTAACTCAGCGGGTCAGGCAGCATCTGTGGAGAACATGCATAGGTGGCGTTTCACAGAGTGCTGGAGTAACTCAGCGGGTCAGGCAGCATCTGTGGAGAACATTGATAGGTGACGTTTCACAGAGTCCTGGAGTAAATCAGCGGGTCAGGCAGCATCCCTGGAGAGAAGGAATGGGCGACGTTTTCGGGTCGAGACCCTTCTTCAGACCGGTTAGGGAGAAGGGAAACGAGAGATATAGACGGTGATGTGGAGAGATAAAGAACAATGAAGGAAAGATATGCAAAAAAGTTACGATGATAAAGGAAACAGGCCATTGTTAGCTGTTAGCTGGGTGATAATGAGAAGCTGGTGCGACTTGGTTGGGGGAGGGGGTGGAGAGTGGGAATGCCAGGGCTACCTGAAGTTAGAGAAGTCAATGTTCATACCACTGGGCTGTAAGCTGCTCAAGAGAAATATGAGATGTGTTAGAGAGTCACCTGGTGCCACTTGTAACCTTCACAAATAGCATGTGGATGCACAGATCCTGCCTCACTCACACACACACACACACGCACACACAGAGGCAGACACGCACACAGACACAACACAGACACAGACACACACACACGGACACACACACACACACATACAGAGACAGACACACACACGGGAGGGGAGTGGGGCAGAGAGAGACAAACTGTTGATCAGCATCTTACCCAGATCATCATGCAATGTATATGTAGCAAAACATAGACAGAGGTTACTCAGCGCCTCTTCCTGCTTCCCTCCCCGCCGCCCCATCCCTCCCTGCTCCCCCTGCCCCCTCCCATCCCCTCCCTGCTCCTCTTTCTTCCCCTCCCACCCCTCGCGCCCCTCCCCTCCCCTCCCCTCACTGCTCCCCTTCTTCCCCTCCCCCCCCTTCGACCCGGGACCCGGGATGGGGTCCGGACTCACTGAGTGGGAGAGCCGGCCACGACAGGGCTCCCCGGCGGCTCGGTATATCGAGCGGATACGCCGAGGTCAATCCTATCTGGACGGGACGAATAGCCTAATCCTGCACCTGTTGTCTATAATTGTGAACCTTCAGCCTTGTGACAGGCGAGGTGGTAGGGGGGGGGGTGGGCTTCTCAGGAAGCACAATGTTCCCGATGTTGGGGGAGTTCAGAACCAGAGGCCACACAGTTTAAGAATAAGGAGTAAGCCATTTAGAACGGAGACAAGTAAACACTATTTCACCCAGAGAGTTGTGAGTCTGTGGAATTCTCTGCCTCAGAGGGAGGTGGAGGCCGGTTCTCTGGATGCTTTCAATAGAGAGCTAGATAGAGCTCTTAAAAATAGCGGTCAGGGGATATGGGGAGAAGGCAGGAACGGGGTACTGATTGGGGATGATCAGCCATGATCACATTGAATGGCGGTGCTGGCTCGAAGGGCCAAATGGCCTACTCCTGCACCTATTGTGTATTGTCTATAACCTAGTATCCTGGGACGGAGAAATCATGGGGCATCCTGGTTAGCATGGAGGAGTTGGGCCGAAGGGCCTGCTTCCGTGCCATGTGACTCTAAATGGGACTAGCCTAGATGGGGAACCTTGGACGGCATGGAGGGGTTGGGCCGAAGGGCCTGTTTCCCTGCTGTATGACTAAATGGGACTAGCCTAGATGGGGCACCGTGGTTAGCATGGAGGAGTTGGGCCTGTTTCCGTGAAAATGAAGGATCACATCTCGAGAGCTTCAGGGATAAATCCTGCTCTCTCTCCACAACAGGAAACAGAGTCCCCTTTACCCCCAACATTGGGGAGTCATTCAGTGCCCCTCCCTATCCGCACCCCCCCCCCCACACACACTTCCACCCCGCCCCCCACACTTCCCCCCTCCACCCCCAAACCTTACCCAGTTCCTTCTTCAGAGCCTCTGTAAAAGATTGAAAGTAAAATTAATCGTGGCGCAGCGGTAGAGTTGCTGCCTTACAGCGGATGCAGGAGTAGGCCATTCGGCCCTTCGAGCCAGCAACGCCATTCAATGTGATCACGGCTGATCATCCACAATCAGTACACCGTTCCTGCCTTCTCCCCATATCCCCTGACACCGCTATCTTTAAGAACCCTATCTAACTCTCTCTTGAAAGCATCCAGAGAACCTGCCTCCACCGCCCTCTGAGGCAGAGAATTCCACAGACTCAGACTGTGAGAAAAAGTGTTTCCTCGTCTCCGTGCGGGTTTGTAGGTTAATTAGCTTGGTGTAAATGTAAAAATTGTCCCTATTGGGTGTAGGATAGTGTTAGTGTGCAGGGATCGCTGGTCGGCGCGGACCCGGTGGGCCGAAGGACCTGATTCCGCGCTGTATCTCTAAACTTATCTAAACTAGCAGAAGCCTTTCACTGTACCTCGTTACACGTGACAATAATCTATACTAAGCCAAGCTGAACTAGGCTGTGGGGCAGGCAGCATCCGATGAGGTGGACTGACCGGCCCAGTTTCGGGTCGGGATCCTGCCTGGCTTTGGGGGGTCTTGGCCAGCATGGGACCCTCCGCACTACAGGGGAGTGTGTGGCGTCAGAGGGGAGGGGGCAGGGAGAGAGACATAGAGGGACGTGGGGGGGTGTGGAGGGTGGTGGGAGGGGGAGGGGTGGTGTGAGGGGGAGTGGGGGGGTGAGGGAGGGAAGGGGAATAGGAGGGAGGAGCGGGAGGGGGGGTGAGGGAGGTGGGAGTGGGTGGTGGGAGGGGGAGTGAGGGGGGTGAGGGAGGGAAGGTGAATAGGATGGGGGAGTGGGAGGGGTGAGGGTGGTGGGAGGGGGAGGGGGAGGTGGGAGTGGGAGGGGGAGAGGGATGGGGCAAGGGAGGAGGCGAGTGAGGGCGGGACGCAGGGGGCAGCGCTCTGACCCTTCCCCTGACCCACCAGGGGGAGGCGATGATGAGAGGCGCCGCCAAACTTACTGCTGCTCGTCGGCCTCTTCTCGAGATCTGCCGGAGGAAAGGGATAGCATCACCGTCAGAGGGGCCGAGTGGCCATGCACGTTAAACGCTCTAACCCTCACTCTAACCCTAAACAGCCTCCACCGCCCTCTGAGGCAGAGAATTCCACAGATTCACAACTCTCTGGGTGAAGAAGTGTTTCTTCATCTCCGTTCTAAATGGCTGACACCTAATTCTTAAACTGTGGCTTCTGGTTCTGGACTCCCCCAACATCGGGAACACGTTTCCTGCCTCTAGCGTGTCCAGTCTCTTAGTAATCTTATATGTTTCAATAAGATCTCCTCTCATTGTTCTAAATTCCAGAGTGTACAAACTCAGTCCCACCATCACACGAATTAACCTGGTGAACCTACGCTGGACTCCTTCAATAGCAAGAATGTTCTTCCTCAAATTTGGAGACAAAAACTGCACACAATACTCCAGGTACTGCATGCGTCAAGGTACTGCAGATGTCAGGGTACTGCCGCGTCTGCAGGTATCTCCCTGCAGGTCAGTGGGGGAGAGGGTCCAGTGGGCACCTCCCTCGTATGTGTCGCTGCAGCCAGCTGTACAGAAGCCCCAGTCCAACGAGCGCTGCCACAACAGCCAGGAAAGTGACCACAAATCCGTCCATCCACTTGGACGTCCGAGGGAAGAACTCATCTGCAGGAGGCAGGAGCGAGTCAAAGGTCAGGATACAGGACATCCCCTGGGGTCATGCACCCCTCTTGCCCTCCCCTCATCCACCTCCCCCTCCCACCCCAGCACCCCCCTTCCCCCGCACCCCATCCATTGACTTGGCCACCTAGTCTGTGGCAATGAATTCACCAGATTCACCGCCCTCTGTCTAAAGAGATTCCTCCTCATCTCCTTCCTAAAGACACTTCCTTTAATTCTGAGGCTGTGGCCCTCTAGTGCTAGACTCTCCCACTAGTGGAGACATCCCCACCACATCCACTCCCTCTTCTCCCCTCTGCCATCAGGCAAAAGTTACAGAAGTGTGAAAACGCACACCTCCAGATTCAGGGACTGTTTCTTCCCAGCTGTTATCAGGCAACTGAATCATCCCACCACAACCAGAGAGCGGTCCTGACCTCCCATCTACTTCATTGGTGACCCTCGAGCTATCTTTGATCAGACTTTACTGGCTTTCCCTTGCACTAAAACGTTATTCCCTGATCATGTATGTGTACACTGGAAAGAACGACTTCCGGTTGCGCCATGGAGCACTAAGGGCGCTGCATTGAGCTCCTCTCCCGTAAAAATCGCTAAAAAGCCGTTTTCAGATACAGGACCGATTTTTAAAAACTCACCGGAGCTGCTTGGCGTCGCGTAAGTGACGTCATCAGAAATCTACGCGAAAAATCGGGAGTTTTAAATGAGGAGAGAAAACCTCACGAGCACCTAAGAAAACCACTATAAGTCTCCAGCTTGAGAAAGTTTGGGATACTCTGCAAACGACAGAAGAAAGCTCAGAAGGAGTCTTACAGCCAAGGATTTGTGCTTGAAATGGCTGCAAAAGGAGACAAGGAGAAGGAGGTGAAGCAAATGCTTTTAGATATGACTGCTACAATCAATACTACACTGGAAAAGATGCAGAGTATGGAGTCTAATATGGAGACCAAAATGCAGAGTATGGAGACTAATATGCAGAGTATGGAGACTAATATGGAGAGAATCTCTCAAAAAATTGATGGTGCTTGTGGTGAGTTAAAGGAGCTGAAGAAGCAGTATAAGGAGTTTGATAAAAAATTAAAGTCAGAATGTGCTAAAATGGAAAAAGACTATAATAAGAAATTTACTGATATACATGATAATATGGGAAAGTTTGATGAGCGAATGGAAGAGATGGAGAATGAAATTAAAGAGATGGCCACGGAAATAAAGAGTTTGAAAAAAGCACAGATATCTTAGGGGGAGCAGCTTGTGAGAATGACTGACAAATGTTTGGACTTGGAAGCGAGATCGAGAAGGCAGAATTTGAGAATGGTTGGAGTAAGTGAAGGACGAGAGGGCCGTGGACCTCAAATACGTACTTTCGTTGCTGACTTACTTAAAGATGTTTTTAAACTGCCGGAATACCCAAGAATAGATATCGTTCACCGAGTTGGACGTGTTCCAAAAGGGACAAGTGCTCCTCCAAGACAGATAATTGTGAAATTCTTCGACATCTCTTCAGTGGAATTTATATTGAATAAGATTACCCATGGGGAGAATCTGACATATCATGGGGATAATATTAGATTTTTCCGTGATTAACCCCCTGAGGTCGTCCAGAAAAGGAACTTGTTTACACAGACATGAAACATTCTGAAAGGAGTGCCCGATGTGAGATATGGGGTGGTTTACCCAGTAAAAATGAAGATTACTTATAAGGGCACTGAACGCTCATTTACAGATCCCAAAAAAGCTTTTAAGCACGCAGAGGATATCGTAAAGAAAACATCGGGGGAAGATATCGACAAGGAAGATGATTGAACTTTTAAACTTTTAAGACAGGGGTTTGAACTGGTTAAGATGGCGGAACTTTCCAGACAGTTACCAGATATGCTTATCTCTCTGGAATGTATTTTCGAGAGTACTGTCCATGTTTCACCTTGAATGAAAAGCTTAAAGATAAACAAAAGGACGTTGAAGATACAGAATTAATGAGGGAATGAGATAATACTGATTGGAATATAAAAAACTGTTGATTTAAGAAAATCTCTAATCATTATATTTTAATTATAATTAACCAATTATTTTAACAAATTTAATAATACTAATTATTTGTGAATGTATGTGGCAAATATGAATAAACCATGAGGCGGGGAAGGAGATAATGGGAGTGTACATAATTTTGATTTTATATATTTAAAATAGTTAAGGGAAAAGAACTAATATTGATGACATATACTTATAAATAGTAACTAATGAAAATGTTTATAACAATACTAACAAACTAATACTGTGTGGGAAGGAGTCAGGCGCAGTATACACTTGGAAAAGATCCAGAAGTTTTGTTTTGTTTAACCCCTGGGTACCTGCTTGTATTATAGTTAAAGAATGGGATATTATGTAAGAATTTTGGGTGGATATATATGGTAAAGTTTAGACTAGATTAAGTTTAGATAAATTGGAAAGGCATATATACTTATAGAACTGAACATACGTTGTGTTTTATATATATATATTTTTTTTAAATTTCTTTTTCTGAACTCTTTCGGTTTTTACTGGTGCTGGTTTGATAAATTTATATAAGAAAAGACAACATATGAAACGGTCTGTAGCTTTTCATGAGGCTCTGCTAAGGGGTTGGAGCTCAATGTACAACAACATCAATGGAAGTTCATAAATTTTTCGCCACCTTAGGTGGCTATTCGTTTTTAAGCTATCTTTTCTTAGATACCTTAACATCACTTTAAAAAAAAAATCACTATAAAGATTTCTATTTGCTTATTTTTTTTGTAATCAATTTTATATCACATTTTGTCTTTCTTTTTCTAAGGCACTATACAGGAAGGAGATGTAATATAAATCTAAAAACTCGGGATGACCACCCAACACCCAGAATTCTGAGGTATTTGGTTGCACCATATGATTCAAGAATACTATACTGATATATAATGCAAGACGATAGACAAATAAAGACTGGAGGAATTACATTTTGTAGTTGGAATATAAGGGGTGCCAATGAACCAATTAAGAGGGGTAAAATTTTTGCTCAATTTAAATCTTTGAAATGCGACATAATGTTTTTGCGGGAAACGCACATGAAACAACAAACACAGATGAGATTAAAGGCGAAGTGGATAGGTCAAACATACTATTCTTCATTTACTTCTAAATCTAGAGGTACGGCTATTCTTATTCGAAAAGGTATACCCTTTAAATTAAAGAATACTATATCAGATAAAGAGGGAAGGTATATTATAGTTTCGGGATAAATTTATGCAACCCCACTAACTATGATAAATATTTACGCTCCGAATTTTGACAAACCCCAATTTTTTAATAAAATTATAGATATAATATCAGAGTTTAATTACCAAAATGTAATAATAGGGGGGAATTCAATTGTGTTTTAGATCCATATTTAGACAAATCTGCAAAACAAAGGAGGGGTAATTTAATATTTAAGACTAGTGAACTTCTAAATACATATATAAAAAACATTAATATAACAGATGTATGGAGAACTGCTAATCCAGTTGGAAGGGAATACTTGTTTTACTCATCGATACATAAAACTTATTCACGAATTGATTATTTTTTAGTGGATATGAAATTAATGCCATATACAATTGATCCAACATACCACATCAGTAGTATTTCTGATAATTCCCCGTTGACATTTTTAGTAAAATTCGAGGGAATGCCGGGTAAAAAATCTTTTTGGAGGTTTAATACACAAATTTTAAACGACTTACAAGGTTATCAATATTTAAAACAACAAATGAAACTTTTTTTTGAGACAAATGATACACCAGGTATTTCGCCTTCTTTATTATGGGAGACTTTCAAGGCATTTATTAGAGGAATTATAATTTCATATCAAATTTTTCAAAATAAAAAGAATAAGACAGAACAAATGTTGCTAGAACAAGAAATTAGACAGTTAGAGTTAGATAATGCCAAAGATTCTACTACAGATAAACATAATAAGATAATACTACTGAAATTTAAACTTAATCGAATTTTATCGGCAAGAATAATAAGATTATTCCAAATTACAAAACAGGAACATTTTGAATTTGGTGACAAACCACATAAGCTTTTAGCTCGTCAATTGAAAAAACAAGACAAGGAAAATACTATAACTAAAATTAATTCACAGAAAGGTGAATTACTAATATTACCTAAAGATATTAACAATAGATTTGCTCAATTTTATCAAAATTTATATACATCTAAAAATAAAATAGAAGATAGTAAAATTATAAATTTTTTAGATAACTGTAATCTTCCAAAACTTGATCTTTCGGAACAAGAGGAACTTGGAGCTCAGATTACACTCGAAGAAATAGGTGAAACAATAAAATCGTTGAAAAATGGTAAGACACCTGGACCAGATGGTTTAATAATAGATTTTATAGAAAATTTGATGAGATAACGACTCCATATTTATTTAATTTATATACTCACACTTTTAAAGAAAATAAACTACCTGAAACATTAGCAGAATCAACTATTACGCTTATTCCAAAAAAAGATAAAGATTTAGACGATCCGGGCTCATATAGAGCTATATCACTTTTAAATACAGACCAGAAATGTTAGCAAAGACTTTAGCAAGAAGATTGAGTAAATATATTAGTAAATTGATAAACCCAGAGAAACAATTGATATACCCAAAAGACATTCATTTAATAATTTGAGACGTCTGTTTAATATAATGTACTCACATAAAACGGAGGAAGAAGATATATCAATTGTTTCTCTGGATGCAGAGAAAGCATTTGATCAGGTAGAGTGGCAGTATTTATATAAAGTACTGCAAAAATTTAATATGGGAGAGAATTTTATTGCATGGGTAAAATTATTATATGACAAACCGATGGCAAGAATATTAACCATTAATATGTTATCTCAAAAATGTCAATTATCAAGGGGCAATAGGCAGGGATGTGCGTTATCACCCCTGCTATTTGCCCTTATGATAGAGCCCCTGGCTGAAAGTATAAGAATTCATCCGAATATCCAGGGATACAATACTAGGGACTCAAATAATAAAATGTCATTATATGCAGACGATATACTTCTATATATTACAAATTCACAAACGAGCATATCAAATTTAATAGAGGAATTCGGGTCCTTTTCTGGATATAGAATAAACTGGAATAAAAGTGAAATCATGACGTTAAAACCTCAAGAATCTACACACTTATTGAAATTCCCCTTTAAAATTGCAACAGAAAAATTTAAATATTTGGGTATTCAAATTACTAGAAAATATAAAGCGTTATTCAACGCTAATTTTATGCCTTTATTAAATAAACTCAACACGTTGATTAAATTTTGGAAAATCCTTCCTTTATCATTAATAGGTAGAATAAACGCTATAAAAATGATCTTTCTACCACAATTATTATACCTATTTCAATCTATACCATTATATATACCAAATATATATTTTTTTAAATTAGTCTCTAATATTACTAATTTTATTTGGGATTATAGATCACACAAAATTAAAAAAAAAAACACTTATGTAAACCAAAAGATGTCGGGGGACTTTCACTCCCGAATTTGTTGTATTACTATTGGGCAGTGCATATTAAGAATATAATTTACTGGTTGGACAGTTCTACCCAACAGACAGAATGGATAAGAATGGAGAAAGAGGATTGTTTTCCTTGTAATATAGGAACGATCCTCTTCTCCCCGAAAAAACTGAACAACACAATATATAAGAAGAACCCAATTATACACGATACAATAAGAATTTGGAAACATATGAAATGATCTTTAAATTTAAGAAATCTATCATTTTTAATGCCAATAGCGAATAATCCTTTATTTAAACCATCTCTTATTGATAAAACATATAACCAATGGGAAAGAATGGGAATTAAAAGGATCGGTGATATGTATGAAATGTGAAATCTATTATCATTCCAAAAATTACAATTAAAATTTAAACTGAAAAATAACCAATATTTTAAATATCTCCAGATTTGCGATTTCATGAAGAAATACATACAAGGATATCAAAAAATAACTTTTGATTTACTGGAAGAAGCAATGAATATTAAGGCTGACTCACAGAAATTAATATCATATTTATATAATAGTATTTTAAATATAGACTTACCATCGACAGAGGTACTTAGAGAAGAGTGGGAACGGGAATTAATCATAAAAATTACGAAGGTTACATGGGAAAAGTATTTGATATATATACACAAATGTTCGATTAATGCAAGACATAATTTAATTCAATTTAAAATTTTACATAGATTATATTTTTCAAAAACTAGATTGAATACATTTTATCCAAATATATCCCCCATTTGTGATAAATGTCTATCCCAAAACGCAACTATAACGCACTCTTTCGTTTCCTGTATAAAACTTCATAAGTTTTGAAGTGATATTTTTGAAATATTTGCAAAATTATTCAAGATAAAAATGGAACCTAATACTGAAATGATTATATTTGGAGTAATGGAAGATGGGAATAAATTGAACTCATGTCAAAATTTATTTTTTAATTATGGTTTAATAATAGTAAAAAAACTAATACTTAAATTCTGGAAAAATACACCAATACCAACGCTTAAAATGTGGATTTCAAGCATGTTGGACACCGCACATCTTGAGGAAATGCGATTCCTCCTAATAGATAAATCAGACCAATTCTTAACGAGTTGGTCTCCATTTGTCGTCTTTTTGGAAGCATATGGTGCAACATAATTGTAGAAGCTAACTGTTCCAGGACTGGGCGAGGGATGGTCAAGATTATAAATAATGATCTCCTTATTTTTATTTTTTTATTTGCTACTCTCTTTTTTTCTATTTTCTTTTCTTCAATTTTCTTCTTTCACTCTTTTTTTTCTTTTTCACGCACTATATATCTCACGCTTTTCTATCTTTTATTATCTACTTTCTTTTTCTTTTCCTTTATTATAATACAAAAATAAGAAGCTGTACATAAAATGTATTATGTCAATATATATTAGGCACTTTGGTGCCATATATATATATATTTTTAATTAGAAGTACAATTGTATACAATCATATTTTCATAATGCATATTATGTACAGCTTCTTCTTTTTATAATAAAGGAGAAAAAGAAAAATAAGTTAGATAATGAAAAATAGAAAAATGTGAGATATATAGTGTGTGAAAAAGGAAAATAGAGAGTGAAAGAAGGAAAGTTAAGAAATAGAAAATAGGAAAAAGAAAGTAAAAGAAAAAAAAGAAAGAAAAAGAAAAAAAAAAGAAGTAAGGAGATCTTATTTATAATCTTGACCATCCCTCGCCCAGTCACGAGTTAGCTTTTACAATTGTGTTGCACCATATGATTCCAAAAAGACGACAAATGGAGACCAACTCGTTGTGAATTGGTCAAATTTATCTATTAGGAGGAATCGCATTTCCTCAAGATGTGTGGTATCCAACATACATGCAATCCACATTTTGAGCGTTGGTATCGGTGTATTTTTCCAAAATTTCAATATTAATTTTCTAGCTATTATTAAACCATAATTAAAAAATATTTTTTGAGATAGATTCAATTTATTCCCGTCTTCCATTACCCCAAATATAATCAATTCATTATTAGGTTCCATTTTTATCTTAAATAATGTTGTGAATATTTCAAAAATATCACTCCAAAATCTATGAAGTTTTATACAGGAAACAAAAGAGTGTGTTATAGTTGCATCTTGGGTTAAACATTTATCGCAAGTGGGGGATATATTTGGGTAAAATTTATTTAATCTTATTTTTGAGTAATACAATCTATGTAAAATTTTAAATTGAATTAGATTATGTCTTGCATTAATCGAACATTTGTGAATATATGTCAAATACTTTTCCGATGTAACCTTCGTAATTTTTATCGTTAATTCCCGTTCCCACTCTTCTCTAATTACCTCACGCAGGTAAATCTATATTTAAAATACTATTATATAAATATGATATTAATTTTTGTGTATCAGCTTTAATATTCATTACTTCTTCCAATAAATCAGGATTTATTTTTTGATATCCCTGTATATATATATGTCTTCAAGAAATTGCAAATCTGAAAATATTTAAAATAATGATTGTTTTTCAGTTTAAATTTTAATTGTAATTGTTGAAATGATAGTAAATCTCCCATTTCATACATGTCCCCGATCCTTTTAGTTCCTAAACTTTCCCATTGTTTAAATATTTTGTCCATCATAGATGGTTTAAATAAAGGATTATTCACTATCGGTGTTAACAGTGATAGGTTTCTTAATTTTAAGGATAATTTTATTTGTTTCCATATTCTTATTGTATCCTGTATAATTGGGTTCTTCTTATATATTGTATTGTTCATTTTTTTCGGGGAGAAGAGGATCGTTCCTATATTACAAGGGTAACAATCCTCTTTCTCCATTTTTATCCATTTTGTCTGTTGGGTTGAACTATCCAACCAGTAAATTATATTCTTAATATGTATTGCCCAATAGTTTGGTGCCATATGATTGTACTTCTAATAAAATAAAAATATTAAAAAAAAAAAAAAATGTATCTGTGCACTGTGAATGGCTCGATTGTAATCACGTATTGTCTTTCTGCTGACTGGTTAGTACGCAACAAAAGCTTATCAATGTACCTCAGTACACAATAGACAATAGGTGCAGGAGTAGGCCATTCAGCCCTTCGAGCCAGCACCGCCATTTACTGTGATCACGGCTGATCATCCACAATCAGTACCCCGTTCCTCCCTTCTCCCCATATCCCCTGACTCCACTATCTTTAAGAGCTCTATCTAACTCTCTCTTGAAAGCATCCAGAGAATTGGCCCCCACCGCCCTCTGAGGAAGAGAATTCCACACACTCACAATTCTCTGTGAGAAAAAAATGTTCCCTCGCCTCCGTTCTAAATGGCTTAACCCTTATTCTTAAACTGTGGCCCCTGGTTCTGGACTCCCACAACATTGGGAACATGTTTCCTGTCTCGAGTCTGTCCAAACTGAAGAAGGGTTTCGGCCCAAAACGGTGCCTATTTCCTTCGCTCCATAGATGCTGCTGCACCTGCTGAGTTTCTCCAGCACTTTTGTCTACCTTCGATTTTCCAGCATCTGCAGTTCCTTCTTAAACCCTTAATAATCTTATATGTTTCAATAAGATCCCCTCTGATCCTTCTAAACTCCAGAGTATACAAGCCCAGCTGCTCCATTCTATCAACATATGACAGTCCCGCCATCCCGGGAATTAACCTGGTGAACCTACGCTGCACTCCCTCAATAGCAAGAATGTCCTTCCTCAAATTTGGAGACCAAAACTGCACACAATACTCCAGGTGTGGTCTCACTAGGGCCCTGTACCACTGCAGAAGGACCTCTTTGCTCCTATACTCAACTCCTCTTGTTATGAAGGCCAACATGCCATTCGCTTTCTTCACTGCCTGCTGTACCTGCATGCTTACTTTCAGTGAGTAATGAACAAGGACACCCAGATCCCGTTGTACTTCCCCTTTTCCCAACGACGCCATTTAGATAGTAATCTGCCTTCCTGTTTTTCTACCAAAGTGGATAACCTCACATTTATCCACATTAAACTGCATGTGCCATGCATCTGCCCACTCCCCCAACCTGTCCAAGTCACTCTGCATCCTCATAGCATCCTCCTCACAGTTCACTCTGCCACCCAGCTTTGTGTCATCTGCAAATTTGCTAATGTTACTTTGAATCCCTTCATCCAAATCATCAATAATCTGCCTTCCTGTTTTGCCACCAAAGTGGACGACCTCACATTGATCCATCCCCATGTCCGACGGTGAGCTCTGACCTGGTACGTGGAAGTCGGTGGAGACAGTCTGCTTGGTGTCCGCTCCGGATATCAGACACTGGTAATCGCTGCCACAGTGGGCCGTCACCTCCACGATGCTCTTCACGTTGAAGAAACTCTTGGCGTTCTGCTCGCTCGTGGTTATGGGCTGCCGGGACATCTCCCTGCCCTGGCGCAGCCTCCACACCACCGTGGGCTGGGGGTACCAGCGCTGGGAGTCACACACCAGCTGCACCCCGCCCTCCGTGTACTCCAGCAGGTTGACGGAGGGGAGCTCGCCCAGACCTGTGGAGACAGCACCCATGGGTGGCCTGGGTCAGGCAGTGGGGGGAGGGGGGGAGGGGTGGAGGGGAATTCCAATGGGTGCCCTGGGCCAGGCTGGGAGTGGGGTACCAAATTCCCATTGGCCAGTTGGAGAGAAAAAACAGCATCCATGGGTGACAATAGACAACAGGTGCAGGAGTAGGCCATTCGGCCCTACGAGCCAGCACCACAATTCAATTTAATCATGGCTGATCATCCCCAATCAGTACCCCATTCCTGCCTTCTCCCCATATCCCCTGATACCGCTATTTTTACGAGCCCTATCTAGCTCTCTCTTGAAAGCATCCAGAGAACCTGCCTCCACCGCCCTCTGAGGCAGAGAATTCCACAGACTCACCACTCTCTGTGAGAAAAAGTGTTTCCTCGTCTCCGTTCTAAATGGCTTACGTCTTATTCTTAAACTGTGGCCCCTGGCTCTGGACTCCCCCAACATCGGGAACATGTTTCCTGCCTCTAGCGTGTCCAAGCCCTTAACAATCTTACATGTTTCAATAAGATGCCCTCTCATCCTTCTAAACTCCAGAGTGTACAAGCCCAGCTGCTCCATTCTCTCAGCATATGACAGTCCCGCCAACCCGTCCACGTGATAGATGTGGCCCGCCATCCGGTCACAGACATGTGTAACCGGCCCCGATGCAGAACAAGGTTGCCCACCCCTGATCTAAGGAAAGACATTGAAGCAAAGACAAACATGAATCCTTCAACACAAAGCATGCCAACCAAGTGGGCACATCTAGGGTGTAATGTTGTGACAACTCACTCAGTACGCCCAGTTCAACGTTGGAATCGTGGTTGATGTCGGACTCGAACTCCACGAAGCAGTTGAAGAAGCCTCGGTCCAACAGGTGGACATTCTGCAGCAACAGCGACACGTTGCCCAAGGCAAAGCTTTGGCTGAACAGGTGGGTCCGGCCCTGGAAGCTGGCGTCCTGCTGCTCATTCTCATCCTGCCCGTAGCGGTAGAGGTGAACCAACGCTCCCTCCTTAGTCCAACATATCTCCTTGATCTTCACGTCCAACACCGGCGTCACCTGGCATTCCAGCACCACCTGGGAACCCACCTGTACCTGGATCAGGTAGGTGGAGCAGATCACCTAGAACCCGTCTGAATGAATGAGTTTATTGGCCAAGTATTCACATACAAGGAATTTGCCTTGGTGCTCCACCTGCAAGTAACAACATGACATACAGTGACAATTACGAATGACACATAAAACATTAAACATTAATAATAAAACATTATCGATTAAACATGTGAATTAAATAAAGTACCAGAGTAAAAGGAGGCTACAGATTTTTGGTTTTTGAGTAGAGCTATTACTCGTGGAAAAAAAGCTGTTTTTATGTCTGGCTGTGGCAGCTTTGACAGTCCGGAGTCGCCTTCCAGAGGGAAGTGATTCAAAGAGTTTGTGTCCAGGGTGAGAGGGGTCAGAGATGATCTTGCCCGCTCGCTTCCTGGCCCTTGCAGTGTACAGTTCGTCAATGGAGGGAAGGTTGCAGCCAATAAACTTCTCTGCTGATCGGATGATTCGCTGCAGCCTCCAGGTGTCGTGCTTGGTGGCTGAGCCAAACCAGACCATGATGGAGAAGGTGAGGACAGACTCTACAATGGCTGTATAGAATTGGACCATCATTGCCTGTGGCAGATTGTGCTTCCTCAGCTGCTGCAGGAAGTACATCTTCTGTTGGGCCTTTGTAACTGTGGAGTCGATGGTGGCCCCCCATTTAAGGCAGCGAATTGTGGACGCAGCCCAGACCATCACACACAAACCAACCTCCCTCCCATTGACCCCATCTACACCTCACGCTGCCTCGGCAAGACCAGCAGCATCATCAAGGACCAATCTCACCCCGGTCACTCCCTCTTCTCCCCTCTCCCATCGGGCACTTGCGGGCACCATATCTGAGGAAGGATGTGCTAGCCTTGGAGAGGGTCCAGAGGAGGTTTACAAAAATGATCCCAGGAATGAGTGGGTTAACCTAAGATGAGCATTTGTCGGCACTGGGCCTGTACTCGCTGGAGTTTAGAAGAATGAGGGGGGACCTCATTGAAACTTACAGAATAGTGAAAGGCTTGGATAGATTGGAAGTGGAGAGGATGTTTCCAATAGTGGAGAGTCTAGGACCAGAGGCCACGGCCTCAGAATTAAAGGACGTTCCTTTCGGAAGGAGGTGAGGAGGAATTTATTTACTCAGAGGGTGATGAATCTGTGGGATTCATTGCCACAGACGGCTGTGGAGGCCACAAGTCAGTGGATATTTTAAGGCAGACATTGATAGATTGTTGATTCGTACTGGTGTCAGGGGTCACGGGGAGAAGACTTTTGTCACCTGTACTAATCAAGAACCTGTTGATTTCCGCTTTGAAAATAGACAACAGACAATAGGTGCAGGAGTAGGCCATTTGGCCCTTTGAGACAGCACCGCCATTCAATGTGATCATGGCAGATCATCCCCAATCAGTACCCCGTTCCTGCCTTCTCCCCATATCCCCTGAGTCCACTATCTTTAAGAGCCCTATCTAGCTCTCTCGTGAAATTATCCAGAGAACCAGCCTCCACCCCCCTCTGAGGCAGAGAATTTCACAGACTCACAACTCTGTGAGAAAAAGTGTTTCCTCGTCTCCGTTCTAAATGGCCGACCCCTTATTCTTAAACTGTGGCCCCTGGTTCTGGACTGCCCCAACATTGGGAACATGTTTCCTGCCTCTAGCGTGTCCGATCCCTTAATAATCTTATATGTTTCAATAAGATGCCCTCTCAGCCTTCTAAACCCCAGAGTGTACAATCCCAGCTGCTCCATTCTCTCAGCATATGACAGTCCCGCCATCCCGGGAATTAACCTGGTGAACCAACGCTGCACTCCCTCAATAGCAAGAACGTCCTTCTTCAAATTAGGGGACCAAAACTGCACACAATTCTGTGAGCTTTGACATTAGGTGTGCCTCCCTAGTGCCACGTGCGCACGATGGCAGCCCCGCCAACAGTCTGTCTGTCTATTTATTTTTACGCTGTGTTTAATGTTTGCGTCAATGTTCTCCGGTTTGTTTTATGTGACCAATGACTTGGCCTCCACAGCAGTCTGTGGCAATGACTTCCCCAGATTCACCGCCCTCTAGGTGAATACATTCCTCCTCGTCTCCTTTCTATGGATGGATGGATACAGGTCGGGGGAAGGGGTTATGTTAGGCACTAAAAGGCCAGAGTTGGAAGGACAAAGGCCGTGAGACAAGGGCCCAGATCGATGGCACAAAGTTCCCCTTGGTGATGTGTCCGAAGATCAGGTGCAAGATTCGGAATGAAGACCCCTCCCCAATTTCCCCATTGGGGAAGAAATGGGCGGAGGGGAGATTGGGAGGGGGGGTGATGGAGGCAGGGAGTGAAGGGGAGATGGGCGATGGGGAAGGGTGGGTTGTGGGGAGGGGTCCATGGTGGTCGGGGGGGGGGTAAAGAGGGGGCAAGGGGAGCTTGAAATGGGGGGAGGGGAATTGGGGATCGGGAGGGGTGGGGGTTGGTGACTTTGTCGAGAAACAGACCAACACATTTGACGGCCATTCTGAAGAAGGGTCTCGACCCGAAACGTCACCCGTTCCTTCTCTCCACAGATGTTGCCTGACCCGCTGAGTTACTCCAGCACTCTGTGAAACGTCACCTATCCATGTTCTCCACAGATGCTGCCTGACCCGCTGAGTTACTCCAGCATATTGTGTCCACATTCGGTGTAAACCAGTCTCTGCAGATCCTTCCTACACATTTGATGCGGCAATCAGACTCCCCCCACCATCACCCCACCCCCCTTCCCCCACCCCAGCCGTGCCACACCTGATGTGACCGGGGAACACAGTTGACCCTGGGTGACTCACCTGTCGAGTGCCAGGTGAACCCGGCTAGAAGGACAAGCAGGAACCACCAGGTGGCCATGGGCTGGCTCACGTACACCGCTCCGGCACTCCGGCACGCTGCACCGTCTAGAACAATAGACAACAGGTGCAGGAGTAGGCCATTCGGCCCTTCAAGCCAGCACCGCCATTCAATGTGATCATGGCTGATCATCCCCATTCAGTACCTCGTTCCTGCCTTCTCCCCATATCCCCTGACTCCACTATCTTTAAGAGCTCTATCTAACTCTCGCTTGAAAGCATCCAGAGAACCTGCCTCCACCGCCCTCTGAGGCAGTGAATTCCACAGACTCACAACTCTCTGTGTGAAAAATGTTTTCTCGTCTCTGTTCTAAATGGCTTACTCCTTATTCTTAAACTGTGGTCCCTGGTTCTGGACTCCCCCAACATCGGGAACATGTGTCCTGCCTCTAGCGTGTCCAATCCCTTAATTATCTTATATGTTTTAATAAGATACTCTCTCATCCTTCTAAACTCCAGAGTATACAACCCAGCCGCTCCATTCTATCACCATATGACAGTCCCGCCATCCCGGGATTTAACCTGGTGAACCTACGCTGCACTCCCTCAATAGCAAGAATGTCCTTCCTCAAATTAGGGGACCAAAACTGCACACAATACTCCAGGTGTGGTCTCACTAGGGCCCTGTACAACTGCAGAAGGACCTCTTTGCTCCTGTACTCAACTCTTCTTGTTGTGATGGCCAACATGCCATTAGCTTCCTTCACTGCCTGCTGTACCTGCATGCTTACTTTCAGTAACGGATGAACAAGGACCCCCAGATCCCGTTGTACTTCCCCTTTTCCCAAATTGACACCATTTAGATAATAATCTGCCTTCCTGTTTTTGCTACCAAAGTGGATAACCTCATATTTATCCACATTAAACTTCATCTGCCATGCATCTGCCCACTCACCCAGCCTGTCCAAGTCACCCTGCATCCTCATAGCATCCTCCTCACAGTTCACACTGACACCCAGCTTTGTGTCATCTACAAATCTGCTAATGTTACGTTTAATCCCTTCATCCAAATCATTGATGTATATTGTAAATAGCAGCGGTCCCAGCACAGAGCCTTGTGGTACCCCACTAGTCACTGCTGGTCCCAGCAGTGAGCCTTGTGGTGGCCCAATGCAGAGGTTGGCACCCGGGATCACAGGCCAATCTACTCGCCCCCACCCACCACCCGCCCTGAAACCCTGTCCCCACCCCCCCCCCCGAATCCCCATCATTCACCCCAAATCCCACCACCCCAATCCGCAAACCCCACGCGCCTTGAACCCCAGTCCCCCACCCCCACCCTAAACCGCAGCCCCCACCCTGGGGTGCTACCCATCCCACCCTAGGATACTACCCACCCCCACCCTAGGGTGCTACCCACCCTCCCCCCTCCAGTCCCACACAGAGTCTCTTGCCCAGAGTAGGGAATCGAGGACCACAGGACACAGGTTCAAGGTGAAGGGGCAAAGATTTAATAAGAATCTGAGGGGTAACTTTTCCCACACGAGAGCTGGGGGGTGGGGGCGGGGGGGTTGTTGAGGCAGTGGGGTAGTTGGGGGGGTGTTGTTGAGGCGAGGGGGGGAGTTGAGGGGGGGGTGACATTGCCACAGACAGGGACTATCACAACATTTAAAAGAGGTTTAGACAGGTACAGGTTAAATTGAGTGAAATGGAATCGTCGCTTTTCACTCAAGTTTCCCTGTTCCTCAGTTGGTTAAGTGACACTAAACGCGAACTTGACCTTGGCTCGGACAGGTTTAGAGGGATCTGGGTCAAACGGTGGGACTAGTGTAGATGGGGCATGTTGGTCGGTGTGGGACTAGTGTAGATGGGGCATGATGTTCGGTGTGGGCAAGTGGGACTAGTGTAGATGGGGCATGTTGGTCGGGGTGGGACTAGTGTAGATGGGGCCTGTTGGTCGGGGTGGGACTAGTGTAGATGGGGCATGTTGGTCGGGGTGGGCAGGTGGGTCTAGTGTAGATGGGGCATGTTGGTCAGGGTGGGACTAGTGTAGATGGGGCATGTTGGTCGGGGTGGGACTAGTGTAGATGGGGCATGTTGGTCGGGTGGGACTAGTGTAGATGGGGCGTGTTGGTCGGGTGGGCAGGCGAGTTGGGGCCGAAGGGCCTGCATCCACGCTGCATAATTCCAGGTAACAGCTTCTCCTGGGAGTTACTGAAACGGGAGGGGGAACCGCAGCCTCTCTGGGCGTTGGCGCAGAGGCCGCTTCCTTGGTTATCGTGTGGTGAACGGCAGTGGGGGGGGAATGGACAGATCTGTCAGTGTCCACGACCCCACCCCCCCGGCCCCTCACTCACCCCCAAGTCGAGCTCCCACCGCCGCTGTCGCCCCTCTATCCCCGCTCTCTCTCCCTCTCTCTCTCTATCCCTCACTCGTCGATTTCTCGCCTTCATTAGTTTCACTTTGTAAGCCCCGCCTTAAAGGGGATGTGCAGAGAGACAGAGAGAGAGAGAGAGGCACAGAGAGAGAGAGTGACAGAGAGAGAAAGAAAGAGAGAGAGAGGGAGAGACAGAGAGAGATGAGAGATAGAGAGAGAGATGAGAGAGACAGGGAGAGAGACAGAGAGAGAGAGACAGAGACAGAGAGACAGAGAGAGAGACAGAGAGAGAGACAGAGAGAGAGACAGAGAGACAGACAGAGAGACAGACAGAGAGACGAGAGAGAGACAGAGAGAGAGACTCAGCGGGTCAGGCAGCATCTGTGGAGTACATGGATAGGTGACGTTTCACAGAGTGCTGGAGTAACTCAGCGGGTCAGGCAGCATCTGTGGAGAACATGGATAGGTGATTTTTCACAGAGTGCCGGAGTAACTCAGTGGGTCAGGCAGCATCTGTGGAGAACATGGATAGGTGACGTTTCACAGAGTGCTGGAGTAACTCAGCGGGTCAGGCAGCATCTGTGGAGAACATGATAGGGTGATGTTTTGGGGCCGGGACCATTCTTCAGACTTTAAACTCCAGGAAATGTAACACTGGACCCGCTGCAGAAACACGACAGCGCCCTGTCTGTCTCCGGGCCTGATCCATCCTCTTCATTTGTTGCCCCCTTTCAGCCTGAAGAAGGGTCCCGAGCTGAAATGTCACCTATCCATGTTCTCCACAGGTGTGGGTTCGAGAGCATTGTATAATGACTGTACCATCCTATTCGGCCCTTCGTGCCAGCTGTCATATGTTGCATATGAAGGACATCCTTGTGATTGAAGCAGTGCAGCGTAGGTTCACCAGATTGATCCCTGGGATGGCGGGACTGTCATATGAGGAAAGATTGAAAAGACTAGGCTTGTATTCACTGGAGTTTAGAAGGATGAGGGGGGATCTTATACAAACATATAAAATTATTAAAGGACTGGACAAGCTAGATGCAGGCAAAATTTTCCCAATGTTGGGCGAGCCCAGAACCAGGGGCCACAGTCTTAGAATAAAGGGGAGGTCATTTAAGACTGAGGTGAGAAAATACTTTTTCAACCAGAGAGTTGTGAATTTATGGAATTCCCTGCCACAGAGGGCAGTGGAGGCCAAGTCACTGGATGGATTTAAGAGAGAGTTAGATAGAGCTCTAGGGGCTAGTGGAATCAAGGGATATGGGGAGAAGGCATGCATGGGTTATTGATTGGGGACGATCAGCCATGATCACAATGAATGGCGGTGCTGGCTCGAAGGGCCGAATAGCCTCCTCCTGCACCTATTGTGTATGTTTCTATATTATAATGATTGCTTGATGTATTGTAACCTTTGATTGTACTTTTGATATGTTGTATTATGCATTTTGCTGAATAAAGTCCTTGAAAAAAAATAGAGAAGAGAGTGACAACATATGTGTGGAGCAGCACGCACCTCCTCTACCTGGGGGTCTACCTGAGTCCCACTGAGGGGGCTTGGCCAGTGAACTGGCAGGATATAGAGGCGAGAGTCGTCGCCCGGCTGGGGCATTGGTCAGGCCTCCTTGGTGTGCTCTCTTAATGGGGTAGAGCATTGGTCATAAACCAGCTGGTGGCCTCTATGTTGTGGTACCGGCTGGCCACTCTGGTCCCACCCTCTTTATTTGTCATCATGATCCAGAGGAGGTTGGTGAACTTCTTCTGGGGAGAGAGGAATCATTGGGTCTGAGTCTCCCATTGGAGGAGGGCGGTCAGGCACTGGTTTGCGTCTGTACCCAGGTGGCGGCTCTCCGTCTCAGGACCCTGCGGGTGTTGTGGGCCGAAGGTACTGGTTTCCAGACGGCTATTAGAGACATTGTGGGCCGAATGGATTCTTGGGCTGGCAGCTCAGTCACTGAGGCCAGGCAGCTCAGTCACTGAGACCTGGCAGTACAATCACACGGGCCTGGCAGGCTGGCAGCTGAGAAACTGCCAGAAATTCTGCCCAAAACAGGTGACAGACTGTGAGAGAGAAGAGGGAGTGGGTGGACTGAATGGATTATTGGGCTGGCAGTTCAGTCACTTACGGCTGGTGGGCTGGCAATTCACTTACTCACGGCTTGTGGGCTGGCAGTGCAGTCAGTCACGCCTGGTACGCTGGCAGTTCACTCAGTCACCCCACCTACCTTCACCCCCCCACTCTGCTCCTTGCCATTCCCCTCCCACCCACACATTCAGTGCATCTCCCCACAACCTCCCCCCATTCACTCTTAGTGGTTCTCCCACAGAGCAGCCATTCCTGCCTATTAGGTTCACATTGTGATGAAGAACAGGCAGGCATGAAAAGTGGAAAAAGGACATTAAAGTTTAAAATGTGAATAACTCTTAAAATATAAGAACAATTTAAATGTTAGATGAGAATTATTAAGTTATTTCTTCTTGTGTCTCTTGTTGTGTTCTGCTGCTCACTGCCTCTTGATGACTATTTCCTGTTGATAAAAAGAGACATTCATCCCAAACAATGACTTTCACTTGCCTCATGAAATGTGCCGTCTTAGAGTTCTTCTCGATGTTGCAGAATGTATCCTCGGCCACTTGGATGGGTATCTTGAATGGAGAATGTGTAGTTCTTCCACCAGGCATTAACGTAGCTGCTATCCCAGAGGATGCTACAGCAATAGCCACATCACCTTCACCTCTAACTTTTCCTGACATGATGTCGAAAAAGCAGCCTAAAGACAATTTCAGTTGTTAATGAACACTGAAGAATTTGTGCAAAACATTTTTTTGAGGCGGGGGCCGTCAGGGTGAGGTGGGGGGTGGTAAGCGTCGTGCAGCCAAGGGAGGGGCACAGCTTCAGGCGGGGGCTCTCGTGAGCTGATGAGAAGGGGGGGTCCTCCAGCGGGGGATGTGGGCGGCTTCAGTAGGGGGCAGGAGGGGCCGCATCCTATAGCCAGGCGGAGGGCAGCGTCTTGAGGTGGGGGATGTCAGTGGAGGAGGGAGGGGGGGCGGTGAGCGACTTACTCATGACCTCTGGACTCACTCACTGCCTTGGGATTAACTCATGGCCTTTGGACTGACTGACTGATTCATGGCTTGTGGACTGACTGATGCCCGACTTCTGGAGTCACGTCCGACTTTTGTAAACTGAAAACTGTAACATCTACATTGAGGAACAGCTTCTTCCTGACAGCCATCAGGCTATTAAACATAACAAATAAGCTCTGAACTACAAAAGACTATATTATTTGTGCTATTTGCACACACACACACACAGTCACACACATATTCACACACACATATTCACACACACATATTCACACACACACACACATATTCACACACACACACATACATACAGGAAGATTGTTCCAGATGTTGGGGAAGTCCAGAACAAGAGGTCACAGTTTAAGGATAAGGGGGAAGTCTTTTAGGACTGAGATGAGAAAATCATTTTTCACACAGAGTGGTGAATCTGTGGAATTCTCTGTCACAGAAGGTAGTTGAGGCCAGTTCATTGGCTATATTTAAGATGGAGTTAGATGTGGCCCTTGTGGCTAAAGGGATCAGGGGGTATGGAGAGAAGGCAGGTACAGGACACCGAGTTGGATGATCAGCCATGATCATATTGAATGGCGGCGCAGGCTCGAAGGGCCGAATGGCCTATTCCTGCACCCATTTTCTATGTTTCTATGTACACACACACACACACACACACACACACACACACACACACACACACACACACACACACACACATATTCACACAGAGAAACACACACACACACACACATACACATCCATACACACATATTCACACATACACACACATATTCACACATGCATACATACATTCACACATATTCACACACACACTCACACACATACATATTCACACACACACACATATTCACACACACACACACACACACACACACACATACACACACACATACATATTCACACTCACACACATATTCACACACACACACACATATTCACACACACATACACACACACACATACATATTCACACACACATATTTACACACACACATATTTACACACACACATATAGAGATACACATAGAGACACACACATACGCACACATACATACAAGCACACCCATACACACACTGAACTGAACTGAACTTTATTTATAGATCACTTTAAAAACAACCATTGTTGCAACAAAGTGCTGTACATGACTAATCATAAATATAAAACAAAACAATAAAAACATTAAAAGACAGTAAAAACAATAAAAAACAATAGAAACACTAAAACAGGAGCAAAGTCTCATGCAGGGTCAAAAGCCAAGGAATAGAAAAGGGTTTTAAGACTGGATTTGAAAATGGACAGTGAAGGGGCCTGTCTAATGTGCAAAGGTAGAGAGTTCCATAATGTCGGAGCAGCAACAGAGAAGGCTCTATCCCCTCTGAGCTTCCGCTTAGACCTCGGTACCTCCAGGAGCAGCTGATCAGCTGACCTGAGGCACCGAGCAGGAGCGTAGGGATGAAGCAGCTCAGAGAGGTAAGGCGAGGCGAGTCCATTTAACGATTTAAAAACAAATAAACGAATCTTAAAATGAACTCTAAAGTACACAGGCAGCCAGTGGAGGGAGGCCAGAATAGGCGTTATGTGCTCCCTCTTACGTGTTCCAGTTAAAAAGCGAGCAGCAGCATTCTGAACCAACTGGAGACGTGCAAGGGATGATTGGCTAACTCCAAAATAAAGTGCGTTACAGTAATCCAGCCGAGACGTGATGAAGGCATGGATTACTGTTTCAAAATGCTGTCGTTCAAGAATGGGCTTCACCTTTGCCAGCTGCCTTAAATGAAAGAAGCTGGACTTAACTACCGCGCCTATTTGACGATCTAATTTAAAATCACTGTCCATCTTAAAACCCAAGTTCAAAACTGTTGGCTTCACATACAGTGCCAAGGGACCCAAGTCAACAGGGGGAGGTTCACGGGGGCCATTGGGACCAAACACTATCACTTCTGTTTTCTTTTCATTAAAATTTAACATATACATACACACACACATATATATATTCATACACACACACACATAGTCACACACACATAGTCATACACACACATACATAGTCACACAGTCACACACACACACATATATTCACACACACACATATTCACACACACACACACATATCCATTCACACACACACATAGTCACACACACACATATTCACACACATATTCACACACACACATAGTCACACACACATAGTCACACACACACATGCACACACACACACATAGTCACACACACATATTCACACACACATATTCACACACACACATAGTCACACACACATAGTCACACACACACATGCACACACACACACATATTCACACACATATATTCACACACACATATTCATTCACACACATATAGTCACACACACACAGTCACACATTCAGTGCATCTCCCCACAACCTCCCCCCATTCACCCTTAGTGGCTCTCCCACAGAGCAGCCATTCCTGCCTATTAGGTTCGCATTGTGATGAAGAACAGGCAGGCATGAAAAGTGCAAAAAGGATTTATTAAAGTTTAAAATGTGAATAATTCTTAAAATATAAAAACAATTTAAATGTTAAAGATGAGAATTATTAAGTTATTTCTTCTTGTGTCTCTTGTTGTGTTCTGCTGCTCACTGCCTCTTGATGACTATTTCCTGTTGATAAAAAGAGACATTCATCCCAAACAATGACTTTCACTTGCCTCATGAAATGTGCCGTCTTAGAGTTCTTCTCGATGTTGCAGAATGTATCCTCGGCCACTTGGATGGGTATCTTGAATGGAGAATGTGTAGTTCTTCCACCAGGCATTAACGTAGCTGCTATCCCAGAGGATGCTACAGCAATAGCCACATCACCTTGACCTCTAACCTTTCCTGACATGATGTCGAAAAAGCAGCCTAAAGACAATTTCAGTTGTTAATGAACATTGAAGAATTTGTGCAAAACATTTTTTTGATGCGGGGGCCGTCAGGGTGGGGTGGGGGGTGGTAAACGTCGTGCAGCCAAGGGAGGGGCACAGCTGCAGGCGGGGGCTCTCGTGAGCTGATGAGAAGGGAGGGGGTGTGTCCTCCAGCGGAGGATGTGGGCGGCTTCAGTAGGGGGCAGGAGGGGGCGCATCCTATAGCCAGGCGGGGGGCAGCGTCTTGAGGTGGGGGATGTCAGTGGAGGAGGGAGGGGGGGCGGTGAGCGACTTACTCATGACCTCTGGACTCACTCACTGCCTTAGGATTAACTCATGACCTTTGGACTGACTGACTGACTCATGGCTTGTGGACTGACTGATGCCCGACTTCTGGAGTCACGTCCGACTTTTGTAAACTGAAAACTGTAACATCTACATTGAGGAACAGCTTCTTCCTGAACCATCAGGTTATTAAACATAACAAATAAGCTCTGAACTACGAAAGACTATATTATTTGTGCTATTTGCAAACACACACACACACACACACACACAGTCACACACATATTCACACACACACACATATTCATTCACACACACACATATTCACACACACATATTCACACACACACATACATACAGGAAGATTGTTCCCGATGTTGGGGAAGTCCAGAACAAGGGGTCACAGTTTAAGGATAAGGGGGAAGTCTTTTAGGACCGAGATGAGAAGATCATTTTTCACACAGAGAGCGGTGAATCTGTGGAATTCTCTGCCACAGAAGGTACTTGAGGACAGTTCATTGGCTATATTTAAGAGGGAGTTAGATGTGGCCCTTGTGGCTAAAGGGATCAGGGGGTATGGAGAGAAGGCAGGTACAGGACACTGAGTTGGATGATCAGCCATGATCATATTGAATGGCGGTGTAGGCTCAAAGGGCCGAATGGCCTACTCCTGCACCTATTTTCTATGTTTCTATGTTACACACACACACACACACACACACATATTCACACAGAGACACACACTCATAAACACACACACATACACATCCATACACACATACACACACACACATATTCACACATAGACACACACACATATATTCACACACACACATATTCACACACACAAACATAGTCACAGTCACACACACATATTCATTCACACACACACATATTCACACAGACACACATACATACAGGAAGATTGTTCCCGATGTTGGGGAAGTCGAGAACAAGGGGTCACTGTTTAAGGATAAGGGGGAAGACTTTTAGGACCGAGATGAGAAGATCATTTTTCACACAGAGAGTGGTGAATCTGTGGAATTCTCTGCCACAGAAGGTAGTTGAGGCCAGTTCATTGGCTATATTTAAGAGCGAGTTAGATGTGGCCCTTGTGGCTAAAGGGATCAGGGGGTATGGAGAGAAGGCAGGTACAGGACACTGAGTTGGATGATCAGCCATGATCATATTAAATGGCGATGCAGGCTCGAAGGGCCGAATGGCCTACTCCTGCACCTATTGTCTATGTTTCTATATTACACACACACACACACACATATATTCACACACACACACACACACATATTCACACAGAGACACACACTCATAAACACACACACACATACACATCCATACACACATATTCACACATACACACACACATATTCACACACACGCATACATACATTCACACATACATTCACACACACATATTCACACACACACATATTCACACACTCACACACACACACATATTCACACACACACACACATATTCACACACACACACACATATTCACGCACACATATTCACGCACACACATATTCACACACACACATATTCACAGATACACACATATTCACACACACACACATCCATACACACACATACATATTCACACACACACATATTTACACACACACACACAAATAGAGATACACATAGATACACATACGCACACATACATACACGTACACCCACACCCATACACACACACATATACACACACATATATATTCATACACACACACATATTCACACACACACACACACACTCATTCACACACACACATACATAGTCACAGTCACACACACATATATTCACACACAGATTCATTCACACACACATATTCACACACACACACATATTCATTCACACACACACATAGTCACACACACAGTCACACACACATATTCACCCACACATATTCACCCACACATATTCACACACACATAGACACACACACATAGACACACACACACATATATTCACACACACACATATTCACACACACAAACATAGTCAGTCACACACACATATATTCACACACACATATTCATTCACACACACACATATTCACACACACACACATACATACAGGAAGATTGTTCCCGATGTTGGGGAAGTCGAGAACAAGGGGTCACTGTTTAAGGATAAGGGGGAAGTCTTTTAGGGCCGAGATGAGAAAATCATTTTTCACACAGAGAGTGGTGAATCTGTGGAATTCTCTGCCACAGAAGGTAGTTGAGGCCAGTTCATTGGCTATATTTAAGAGGAAGTTAGATGTGGCCCTTGTGGCTAAAGGGATCAGGGGGTATGGAGAGAAGGCAGGTACAGGACACTGAGTTGGATGATCAGCCATGATCATATTGAATGGCGGTGCAGACTCGAAGGGCCGAATGGCCTACTCCTGCACCTATTTTCTATGTTTCTATGTACACACACACACACACATTCACACACACATATATTCACACACACACACACTCACACACACATGCACATACATATTCACACACACACATACACACATAAACACACACATATACACATATTCACACACACACATATTCACACACACACATATTCACACACACATATATTCACACACACATATATTCACACACACACACACACACACATATATTCACATACACTCATATTCACACACACATATACACACACACACATATTCACACACACATATTCACACACACACACATAGTCCCACACACACACACACATTCATTCACACACACACACACAAAGCTGCTTCCTGTTATGCCCAAGCAAAAAAAAACATTTCAATAGTGAGATAGGATGTATTTCCTGAGAAGGTGGTAGCTTCTGTAAACAGAAGCCTTCTGGTTGGTAGCTGACATCATGATTACATTGTTAAGACAGAATTGTAAATGTTGACTAAGTTCCTGTTGTTTCGAAGTTTGTGATCAAAAATTTGTGATTGATAGAACCACGAGATGACAATTATTGTATTAGAAACAAGAATACTTTGAATGGGTATACTCTGTGATTTATTTGTGTTGGACGTCATTGTTGCTACTCTGTATAAACATGTGACTACTTCCAAAATACTATAAATTGATGCTGTATGTCTTTGTTCATTAGAGTGGTGGCTCAGGAGGGTTAAGTATCTGTTGGATACTTTACTTTGTATCCCTGGCACTCGCCGGCTAATGAATGAATACTTTATTGTCATTATAACATGTAAACATGTACAACGAAATGACCAGTAAAGCTTGTGTTGGTGTACCTAACCTATTGTGAGTTGTCTGTTTTAAGAAATGGACCTTAACAGAGACTTGTGGTTGTTGGGTCACTGAAAGAGAGGGGATTCACAGGTGGATTTGATGGGTTTGGACAACGAAGAGCACACTGATTTCATTGTTAACCAATGAAGTACTTCACTGAGGAACTTGACAATGTGAGACTTGACAGTGTAAGGCTGGTCCAGAAAGTAAAGGCAGGTGGGATCAAAGGCGAGCTGGTAAATTGGATCCAAAATTGGCTTGGTGGTTGGAGGTTGAAGGTAGCGGTAGAAGGATGATTTCCTGCTTGGAGGTCTGTGACTGGTGAAGTGCAGCAGGGATAGGTGCTGCAACCTTTGCTGTTTATGTTATATTTTCACAGCTTGGATGTGAATGTAGGAGGTGTGATTAGTAAGTCTGTGGAGGACGCAAAAATTGTGGATAGCGGGGAAGGTTGTCAAAATGTGCAGCAGGATATAGGCTAGATTATTAAAACCTTATTGACATGCAGGGATATCAGAGCAAGAGAGTGCATGTTTATCATGAGAGCAAGGCATTTTAAAGTGGATCTGAGTTGCAAGTTTTCTTTACACTGAGAGTGGGTGATATCTGGGACATGCTACAGAGGAGGTGGTGCAGTGAGATACAATCACTATATTTGAAGCACTTATATACGTGAGGTGTATAGGAATACCGATGTAATGTGGGCAAATCGATTAGTATATCTGGGGAAAAGGTGGACATGGAGACGATGGGACGAAGGGCCTGATTCTGTAATGTACAACCATGGCTGAATAACTGAGTCACCACAGCCACTGGTCCAGGGAATTCCAAAGGTTCCCCAGTCTCTGTGTGCAGTAATGTCTCCTTATCTCTGTCCTACTTGGTGCCGCCCACATTCTGAGATGGTGCCCGTTCTCCAGACCCCTCAGACAGGGGAAATATCATCCCTGCATCCAGCCCACTGAGCCCTGAAAGAACTTTGTGTTTCACTGAGATCTCCTCCTATACACCCAAACTCTTGAGTACACATGCCTAGTCTACTCAATCTCACCCCACACAGCAAACTCATTGTCCCAGGAACAAGTATTGTTAATCTTTGCTGCGTTGCCTCTGTGTCAAGTCTGTCAAGGAGCATAGGAACACAAGAAAACAGGAGCAGGATTAGGATCTGCTCCTCAGGCTTGCCCCTCCATTCAATGTGATCATGGCTGATCTAAGGTGGCACCAATTCCTCTTCTGTGTGTGTTCCCCATAATTTTAATTTTTCCATCTAACAAATATTTATATTTAGCCAAGTTGCAGATATACAATAACTCAGCTTTTCACCACCATCTTGGGCACAACATTCCAGATATTCACTGCCCTCTGAGAGATGCAACTTCTACACATGAGAGGCTGCTCTGGAAGGTTGGATCTCATGGAATCCGGCGTGAACTAGCCGATGGAATACAACATTTACCTGAAGGTCGCAGACAGAGGATGTTGGTCGAGGGTCGTTTTTCAGACTGGAGACAGAGTCCACTGTTGTTCCTTATTTATATACATGATTGGGTGTGTATGTAGCTTGCACGGTTTGTCAGTTTGTAGATGGAACTAAAATTGGTGACATTGTGGAGAGTGAAGAAAGTTATCTGAGAGTAAATGGGATCCCTGTGAACTGGGCCAATGGGCTCAGGAACGGCAGGTGGGATTTATTCTTGTGAAGGTGAGCTGATGGACTTTGCTGAGACAAACCAGGGCAGGACATACACAGTAAACAGGGAACTTTATAGAACTGAGAGATCTCGGGCTGCAGGTACACAGTGCCATGGAATATGCAACAGTGACAGGCAGGGTGGTGAAGAATGTGTTTGTCACTCATGCTTATAGGTCAGGATATAAAATACAGTGTTTGAAACAATGAGGTTGTCAGCAAATGAGAGAGGTTGCAAAAGGATTTATGATAATTTCATTGTCTGAAGGACTGGGTGATAAGGAGACGTTGGACAGGCAAGGTCATTTTTCTTTGGAGCCCATCAGGATACTTTTATAGACGTGTATAAGATCTATATAAGGTGCACAGATAAGGTGAATAGCCACAGTATTTTACCCAAGGCAGGAGAGTCTAAACCTCTGACTATGATGTTTCCCAACTGATGAGTTTAGTGGTAGATCAAATCTCCAATTTCCCTTCAGTCCACAATAGAATTAATCTTTGCATCTAGGTATAGCTTAAAGATGTATAGGAATGAACTGCAGATGCTGGTTTAAACCGAAAATAGACTAAAAAAGCTGGCGTAACTCAGCGGGAAAGGCGGCATCTCTGGAGAGAAGGAATGGGTGACGTTTCGGTTCAAGACCCTTCTTCAGACTTGTTATGGATAATGGCAACAAGAGTTATAGGCGATGATGTAAAGAGATAAAGAACAATGAATGGAAGATATGCAAAAAATAACGATGAGATGAAACAAGCCATTGTTAGCTATTTGTTAGGTGAAAACGAGAAACTAGTGTGACTTGGGTGGGGAAGGAAAGCGAGAGAGAGGGAATGCCGGGGCTACCTGAAGTTAGAGAAATCAACATTTCATACCACTGGGCTGTAAACTGCCCAAGCAAAATACGAGATGCTGTTCCTCCAATTTGCATTCCTCCTCCCTCTGACAATGGAGGAGACCAAGGACAGAAAGGTCTGTGTGGGAATGGGAAGGAAAATTAAAGTTTTAGCCACCGAGAGATCAGGTAGGTTCAGGCAGACTGAGCGAAGGTGTTCAGCGAAACGATCGCCCAGTCTGCGTTTGGTCTCATCGATGTATAAGAGTCCACATCTTCAACAATGGATACAGTACATGAGGTTGGAGGAGGTGCAAGTGAACCTCTGCCTAACCTGAAAGGACTGTTGGGGTTCCTGGACAGAGTTAAGAGAGGAGGTATAGGGACCGGTGTTGCATCTTCTGCGGTTGCAGGGGAACGTACTGGGGAGGGGGTGGTTTAGGTGGGAAGGGATGAGTTAACCAAGGAGTTGCAGAGGGAATGGTCTTTGCGGAAGGTATAAAGGGGATGAGATGGGAAAATGTGGCTAGTGGTGGGATCCTGATGGAGGTGGCTGAAATTTTGGAGGATCATGTGCTGTGCGTGGCGGCTGATTGGGTGAAAGGTAAGGACAAAGGGGACTCTGTCTAAGTTGCGACTAGGGCGAGGGGGAACAAGGGCAGAGCTGTGGGGTATCGAGGAGACACGACTGTGGGCCTCATCTATGATGGGAGAGGGGAACCCCCGTTCTCTAAAGAATGAGGACATCTCAGACTTCCTGATATGGAACACCTCACCTTGGGCGCAGATGCGGCATAGCCGGAGGAATTGGGGATAGGGGATAGAGTCTATGCATGAAGCAGGGTAGGGAGAAGTGTTGTCGAGATAGTTGTGGGAGTCACTTGGTTTGTAATAGACATCTATCGACAGTCTATTTCCCGTAATAGAGACTGTGAGATCAAAAAAGGGGAGGGAGGTGTCGGTGATGGTCCAAGTAAATTTGATTGCAGAATGGAAATTAGTGGTGAAGTTGATGGTCCATGATTTCTGCATGGGTGCAGGAGGTAGCACCGATGCAGTCATCAGTGTAATGGAGATAGAGTTCGGGGATGGGGCCTTGGACTTGGAGGAAGTGGCGGATTCGAAGGAGGTTCTTAAGAGTGCGAACAAGCTCCGCTAGGTGGAGTAGTGTTAGTAGAGGGAAATTGGATGGTTCTGCGGTCGAGGAAGAAACGGTGGACTTTAAGGCCTTCCTGGTGGGGGATGGAGGTGTAGAGTGAATGAACGTCCATGGTAAAGATGAGGGGGTGGGGGCTCTGAAAGCAGAAGTCATTAAAGGGACGAAGGGCATGTGAGGTATCTTGGACATAGGTCGGTAGGGATTGGACCAGGGGGGATAGGATGGAGTCGAGGTACGTGGAAATCATTTCAGTAGGGCAGGAGCAGGCAGAAACAATGGATCTGCCAGGGCAGTTGTGTTTATGGATTTTGTGGGGAAGTTCACACCGGGCTGTGCGCGGCTGGGAAATTATAAGGAGTTAAGTGTCAGGTGTACGGCATAAAGATGACAGAAACAAGAATAATGGAAAATGTATAAGCTTTACCTTGCTTGAAATCCTCAGATATTTCTTTGAATATGGTGTTGAACGAAACAGAGCAATGAAACTTTTCAATCGGCAAGGCTTCATCTACCACCGACAGTGGTTTGGCTTCATCACGAACCCTGGAAATATTTAACAGCTGGTTATAAACTGAGCATTAGAAATGTTTTGCATTGTTCCACAAAAACTTACAATGTTTCCATCAAGACAATGTCCTACCTTCGCTTGCGCCCAGCTTCCTCCTGAAAGAAATAAAACACAAATCTCAATTGATTGAGATGGACCATCCTCATCCCGACAGCGGGAATTTCACCAAATTTCTGTAACCCTCTGATAAATCCCATTTCCCAACTCTTATCGCCACTGTCATGCAGACAGAAAGCGGATATTGCCGCCGAGATGTAGAACGATGGGGGAAAGCACAAGGAATGTTCATAAGAATGACGCCATAACTGAGAGGATGGAACTTAATGAAAAGACTGGGCAGGTTGTGGGATTTCATCCAGAGAAGATGTCAGGAATGATGAGACAGAATTTAATATTATCGGTGGAGCTAAATGGGTGGGGATGAAAAAATATCTCAAATCGAAAGGGAGACCAATAAATAAAGCTGAAATGTAACGCGGTCTTCAATAAATACTGAAAGGAATGCAGTCATGAGAACATGGACCGTGAGGCCACAACTGGAGTATTGTGTCCAGTTTTGGTCTCCTAATTTGAGGAAGGACATCCTTGTGATTGAGGCAGTGCAGCGTAGGTTTACGAGATTGATCCCTGGGATGGCGGGGCTGTCATATGAGGAAAGATTGAAAAGACTAGGCTTGTATTCACTGGAGTTTAGAAGGATGAGGGGGGATCTAATAGAAACATATAAAAGTATAAAAGGACTGGACAAGCTAGATGCAAGAAAAATGTTCCCAATGTTGGGCGAGTCCAGAACCAGGGGCCACAGTCTTAGAATAAAGGGAAAGCCATTTAAGACTGATGCGAGAAAAAACTTTTTCACCCAGAGAGTTGTGAATTTGTGGAATTCCCTGCCACTGAGGGCAGTGGAGGCCAAGTCACTGGATGGATTTAAGAGTGAGTTAGATAGAGCTCTAGGGGCTAGTGGAGTCAGGGGATATGGGGAGAAGGCAGGCACGGATTATTGATTGGGGACTATCAGCCGTGATCACAATGAATGGTGGTGCTGGCTCGAAGGGCCGAATGGCCTCCTCCTGCACCTATTTTCTATGTTTCTATGTTTCTATGACCTAAGTTGCACTGGAGGGACTGAAGCCAACAGCAGATATAAATTTAAGGACAAGCGGGATAAACACATTAGGGCTCCTGGAATTTGGGAGATTGTTACCGGGTGTTGAGAGTAGATGGGAGCGATGATGAGTGGAGCAGAAAACTTGACTGGATACAATGGGCCGAATGGCCTGTCTATGATGTAGAATAGGATGTCATTCTATGGTGAAACAAGGTGGACAAAACAAACAGAGCAAATTCCACCAAGGTGACCACCCACTGCTGATGGGAACTGGATATAGATGATCAATCTGATGTGTGCGCTACGTTCTAGATTTCAATGTTAATCCCCACAATGTGGTCATGGCTGATCTAGCCCAGGACTGAACTCATCCTCTTTACCCCATTCCCTTCAATTACAATCCCCAAATTTTCTAAAATGTATCTTCCTCAGGTTTAAATCTGTCTAACATGTTAAACCTCTCAGAGTCTCTTGGTTGGAGAATCCCAGAGATTCTGTGGTCCTTGGGATCAGATATAGGATCACCCATCATTGTTCTAAACGCTACAGAATACAAACGCATCCCTACATTCCGGCCAGGCAGTCCTGAGATCCCATAGATTATACAGGAGACCAATTAGTTTGGGAACAACAACAGCTGAAACAGATTAAACATTTACCTAGTTCTGAATTACTGATAAATGCAGCATTTATTTCTGAAATGTCACCAACAATTTGTGACTGTGCACTTTCACTTCACCATACTGTAGTGTAACCCCTCACCTTCAGAAACACCAGACTGTCTTTTTGATCCATCTGTTGCTGCAACTTTAAAAGTTCCTCCTGAATATATTTTAAATTCTCTTGAATCTCTCCAAGATTTTTCTCCATTGTATTTAGAATCTTCTTCTCTTCCCCTCGGATATTTCTCAATGAGAATCTTGTGATGTTCAGCAAATTGGAATGTGATCTTTGACTGAAGGTTGTGTGACTGTTCCTGTGAAATGAAAGGTGAAGATCAATATATAATGTCACTGATTGTGTTTCATCACGACTTTGACCGTGACATTTGTCCTGTGCATTTTTTATTTGCTTTGGCAAATCAATTATTTGTCCAAATGCTTCTGAAATATCGTGATGGTAATCTTAGAACCCATCAATCCCCTACCCCAATACAATTCCCTGCTGCCAATTCCTTTTCACGTGCCCATTAATTCCCATTGATCCACCCACCACCCACTTTCCCAGGGATAATTTACAGTCACCGATTGACCATTGAACCAGCGTGTATTGGGGACGTGGAAGGAAACCGATGCGGTCACAGGGAGAAGGCGTGAACCACACGGGCAGCACCCGAGGTCAGGATCGAACCCGCTCGCCAGAACTAGGCGACAGCAGCACTACTTGTGTCACTGCGCTGCCCTATTATTACACGCATCACAGGGATCAAATCTACACAAGATCAGGAAACCGAAACTGGAAAGCCTCACCAGAACTCCAGAAATCTTCTGCTTCTGTTGCTGCTCCATTCGCTGGATCTCTGATTCCTTTTTTGTGAGATTCGAAGGAAGATTTCACCTGATCCTGGGATTGTGTTTGAAAATCAGAGAATTAAGCTGTTGAACAATAAAGAAGGAATTAAAATGATGTGATTAAAATCGGTTTGCATTTACCTTGTATATTTGAACAGCTTCTTTAACCGGCATGAAGTTGTGAGACTTGTGTTCCCGCGCATCTCGACCAACCACACAGATCAGCTTCTTGTCTGTTTCACAAAACAGCTTCAGTTCTTCCTGATGTTCCTCGCACTGAAGTTTACTTTCCTTCTCTGTCTGATTCAGGCTCAGTGTTCGAGCTTTCTCAGACAGTCTCGCCAAGGCCCGATTCACTTTGAGGGTGCGGTCTGTAAACTCCTCTCTACATTCCGGGCAGGAGTTTCTCCCCTCCCTGTCCCAACTCTGTGTGATACAGGAGCGGCAGAAGTTGTGCCCGCACTCCAGTGTCACCGGATCGGTGAAGAAATCCAGGCAGATGGGACAAATTGCCTCCTCGGTTAATCTCTCGGAAATGTCTTTCGCAGCCAATTTAAATTCTGCACTTCCTGGTTCAAAGTGTTTTCCACTGCGCGCGCTGCGGTCTCGGGGGAATGAATGTTATTTGGCTGCAGGTACACAAAAATGCTGGAGAAACTCAGCGGGTGCAGCAGCATCTATGGAGCGAAGGAAATAGGTAACGTTTCGGGCCGAAACCCTTCTTCAGACTGATAGGGGGTGGGGAGAAGAAAGGAAAAAAGGAAAAAAGGAAAAAGGCGGAGGAGGAGCCCGAGGGCTGGGGGAGGGGAGGAGACAACCAGATGGCTGATGAAGGGGAGGGGACAGCAAGGGCTAGCAGAATTGGGAGAATTCAATGTTCAGGCCCCCAGGATGTAGACTGCCCAAGCGGAATATGAGGTGCATTTCCTCCAATTTACGGTGTTGCTCGCTGTGGCCATGGAGGAGACCCAGGACAGAGAGGTCAGATACGGAATGGGAGGGGGAGTTGAAGTGCTGAGCCACCGGGAGTTCAGGTTGGTTATTGCGGACCGACCGGAGGTGTTCGGCGAAACGATCGCCAAGCCTCCGCTTGGTCTCACCGATGTAGATCAGCTGGCATCTAGAGCAGCGAATGCAATAGATGAGGTTGGAGGAGATGCAGGTGAACCTCTGTCGCACCTGGAACGACTGCTTGGGTCCTTGAATGGAGTGGAGGGGGGAGGTGAAGGGACAAGTGTTGCATCTCTTGCGGTTGCAAGGGAAAGTACCAGGGGAGGGGGTGGCATGGGAGGGAAGGGAAGAATTGACAAGGGAGTTACGGAGGGAGCGGTCTTTGCGGAAGGCAGACATGGGGGGAGATGGGAAGATGTGGCGAGTGGTGGGGTCACGTTGGAGGTGGCGAAACTGACGGAGGATCACTTGTATGTGACGGCTGGTGGGGTGAAAGGTGAGGACTAGGGGGACTCTGCCCTTGTTGTGAGTGGGGGGATGGGGAGAGAGAGCAGTGTTGCGGGGTATGGCAGAGACCCTGGTGCGAGCCTCATCTATGGTGGAGGAGGGGAACCCCCGTTCCCTGAAGAATTATTTGGCTGCAAGTGTTCAGTGTCCTGGCCACTCCCAACTAATCAAATGAGGGAGGAGTCAGTTAGACATTAAACCGGCCTGAATATAGACGAAAGCGCAGAATTTGGGTGGATGCAGTCACTTGCCCAGAGTGTGGGAATCGAGGACCAGAGGACATGGGTTCAACGTGAAGGGAAAAAGTTTGCTAAGAATCCGAGTGGTAACATTTTCACACAAAGGGTGATGGGTGTATGGAACAGACTGCCAGAGGAGGTATGTGTAAGAAGGAACTGCAGATGCTAGTTTAAACCGAAGATAGGCACAAAAAGCTGGAGTAACTCAGCGGGACAGCCAGCATCTCTGGAGAGAAGGAAAGGGTGACGTTTGCGGTCGAGACCTTTCTTCAGATAGACGCCAGAGCAGGTAGTTGAGGCTGGGACTATCCCATCGTTAAAAAAACAGTTAAATGGATAGGACAGGTTTGGGGGGATATGGACCAAGCACAGGCAGGTGGGAATGGTGCAGCTGGGACATGTTGGACGGTGAGGGCAAGTTGGGCCGACGGGCCTGTTTCCACACTGTATCACTCTATGACTCTAGACTGACACAACGTGCTGGAGTAATTCAGCGGGTCATAGAAACATAGAAATTACGTGCAGGACTAGGCCATTCGGCCCCTCGAGACGGCACCGGCATTCAATATGATCATGGCTGATCATCTAAAATCAGTATACCATTCCTGTTTTTTCTCCCATATCCCTTGATTCCGTTAGCCCTGAGAGCTATATCTAACTCTCTTGAAAACATCCAGTGAATTGGCCTCCACTGTCCTCTGTGGCAGAGCATTCCACAGATTCACAACTCCCTGGGTTTTTCCACATCTCTGTTCTAAATGGCCTACCCCTTATACTTAATTTATGACCCCTGGTTCTGTACTCCCCCAACATCGGCAACATGTTTCCTGCATCTAGCCTGTCCAATCCCTTAAGAATGTAAAATGTTTCTATAAGCTCTCCCTCTCATCCTTCTAAATTCCAGTGAATACAAGCCCAGTCGACCCATTCTTTCATCACACAGTATGTCAGTCCCGCCTGCAGGATGCGACCACCCTGAACTTCTCGTTGCCGGTCACTGTAATTCTCAATCCTAATCCCACTCCGACTTATTGGTCCTCTATAACTCTGTTAAAATAGGGGATATATCATAATTTTGTATAGGAAGGAACTGCAGATGCGGGTTTAAACCAAAGATAGACACAAAATGCTGGAGTAACTCAGCGGGACAGGCAGCATCTCTGAAGAGAAGAAATGGGTGACGTTTACCTAAATGTCTTAAAAAATAAAAGGTCGGGAGTGGACAATTGTCGAGACAAAACACCGAGTGCTGGAGGAACTCAGCGGTTCTGGCAGCATCTGTGGAGGGAATGGACAAGCGAGCCTTCAGAATGATGGGGGAGGGGAGGAAGATGGAAAGGGAGTTGGGTTGGGTCTAAAGAAGGGTTCCGCCCCGAAACGTCACCCGTCCGTTTTCTCCAGAGTCGCTGCCTGACCCGCTGAGTTACTCCAGCACTTTGTGTCTATTCCATGGGGCGGGACCGAGCCTGGCAAGTGGAGGAAGAGGAGGAGGGATTTGGCAAACGAGCCTTCATCAGTCAAAATGTCATTTAGCTCAGCGGGTCGGGCAGCATCTGTGGAGGGAATGGACAGGCAACCCTTCAGACTGATGAGGGAGGGTGGGAGAGAAAGCTGGAACAGAGAGTGTGTGTGGTGGGGGGGGGGGGTAATGCCTGTCAAGTGATAGGTGGAAGAAGGAACTGCAGATGCTGGTTTAAACCGAAGATGGACACGAAAAGCTGGAGAAACTCAGCGGGACAGGCAGCATCTCTGGAGAGAAGGAATGGGTCGAAGAAGAGTCTCGACCCGAAACGTCGCCCATTCCCTCTCTCCAGAGATGCTGCCTGTCGCGCTGAATTACTCCAGCTTTTGTGTCGATCTTAAGTGATAGGTGGATACTGGTGAGGCGTTGATCAGTGGGTGGGTGGAATAAGTGACAATGACTAGAGGTGTAAATTAGGCAAAATTATGTCAGATGAGGAGAGAAGAGGAGTGAAATGTAAAGCCAGATGGAGGGAGAGATGTGTGGGAGGGATGGGGCGTGATTGGGGGATGGATAACATGGAAATGGGCGTCTTGGAGATGGGAGGTGAGCGGGTTGAAGAGGGGAAAGGAGCAGGGTGACTGGGGAGGGGTGGGAGATGATGACAGAAATATGTGCTCAAATTTCCAGTCATCTCCCCACCCCACCCCTCCCTCTCTTTCCCCTTTCCCTCACCCGACAAAATCAGAGTGGTCATCTGATCTTCTAGAGGTGTATTGATCTTACAGAGGTGTATAAAATCATGAGAGGAATAAATCGGGTAGACGCACAGAGTCTCTTGCCCAGAGTAGGGGAATCGAGGACCAGAGGACATAGGTTCAAGGTGAAGGGGAAAAGATTCAATGGGAATCTGAGGGATCTTCAGGAGGCGCTGTCTCAAAAAGGCAGCCAACATCATCAGAGACCCGCACCACCCTGGCCACGCTCTCATCTCGCTGCTACCATCGGGAAGTAGGTACAGGAGCCTGAAAACTGCATCGGCCATACATCCATCAGGCTATTAAACTGTCCAACCTACAAATACACTCCAAACTATATACACGTGGGGGAATTATGTTTTGACTTTGCACTACTATTTTCTATTTATTTATGTGTGTTTGTTTTTATATACACTGATATTGTTTGTGTGTATCCTGGGTTTTACAGAGCCGTGTGCTGCTGCAAGCTAGTATTTCATTGTATCGGGACATATGGCAATAAATCATTCTTGACACAAATATTTAGTTTAGAGAAAGATGGGAAAGATTGAATTTTTTTTCGCCTTCCATCACAGTGAGGGATGTGGAGGAGTCACTGTGGTGGATGTTTATGTTTAAATGTATTTTGTGTGTTCTGTTGCTTTTTATTGGTATGACTGTACGGCAAATCAAATTCATCGTATGTTGCAAAACAGACTTGGCTAATCCTTCGGCCCACGGAGTCCGCGCCGACCAGCGATCCCCGCACGTTAACACTATCCTACAAAGACGAGGGACACTTTATATTTACACCAAGGCCAAATAAACTACAAACCTGTATGTCAAGAGTGTTTTATTGTCACATGTCCCAGATAGAACAATGAAATTCTTACTTACTTCAGCACAACAGAATATCATAAATGTTAAAATACAGAAAATCTCAGAGAAAACCCACCAGGTCACGGAGAGAACGTATAAACTCCGTACAGACAGCACCTGTAGTCGGGATCGAACCCGGGTCTCTGGCGCTGTGAGGCAGCAACTCTACCGCTGCCCCACCTTGCACCGACTGTTGTATTACAACCGCCTTTAAATCACAAAATGATGTTAATGTCGTGGGCAGCTTGAAGCACCAGCTCATTGGCTGTCAAAGCAAAGTTAACACCAATTTCCTCCCTCCTTGGTTTGACCCCATTCTTCCAACGGTCCGTTCCGAAGAAAACGAATCTGTTGTGTGGAGAGCAAATGCTGCAAACTCGCTATAAATTCAAAGAGACTCGGCGGACTATAGGACCCGGAGCTCAGGACCCGCCGCCCGCGGCTGCTGCTGAACCCGCGGGAAGGACGATTGTTTCAATCTTTATATTTCCACAAAAGTAATTTCTGTTCCGTTGCCGGACGCGGTTAACGCGTTAAAATGAACGGATCGACAGACAGCTCTGATTTCAGTTGCTGTTTATTTCACTCTTCCCACATTTACATTCACCCTGGTTTTATTTCCGCGCTCACTCACTGGGGTTTGTTTCACGACGCGGAATTTGGGGATTAAATGGGAGCCGTTCGTTCAGCGCCGACCTGTTGTCCACCGGGTTTCTGCCCCGCAGCCCCTGGCTGAGCCCCGCTCCTGACGCCGGTCCCGGGACCCGACACTTTTACACACCCGGAGCGGAACCGGAGCAGATTCTCAGCAACTTGCCTATATCACAAGGCCAGAAGAAAGGATACAGTTTCTCCGTGAATTTATTCCCAGTGAAGGTGTAGAGATGGGACTTGGTGTCCGCGTCGTAAAATGAAACTGTCCCGGACTCGTAACTGAGATAAACTCCCACCCTCCCGGGGATGGGACGGGCGGGGAGAGGGGGATGGAGGGGAGGTGAATGCATCAAACCCGTCATCCCACCGCCTGATCCTCCAGACTCCAGTCTCCGGGGTCACTGTGACCCGTCCCTTCCTCTCCTCAGACTCTGAGGCGACTCCCAGACACCACCACCGACTCTGGGCAGGAGGCGGGCCGACTTGTTACCTATTTCCTTCGCTCCATAGATGCTGCTGCACCCGCTGAGTTTCTCCAGCATTTTTGTGTACCTAAGAATTTGGACGTCGCACGGCATCGGGCGGTGACGTCATCACGCAACGCCTCGCCGGGCGGTGACGTCATCGCGCAACGACACGCGCTAGGCGTACGCCGTAAAGACGCTGCGTACGGCGTCGAGACGTTGCGTACGGCGTCCAGACGTTGCGTACGACGTCGAGACGTTGCGTACGACGTCGAGGCGCTGCGTACGGCCTCAATGCGGCTGCGGGCCGACAGGCCGTTGTCGCGCAGGATTTTCGGAAAGTGCAAGATTGTTGGAGCCCCGCGCGATGTCGGGACCAGCCCCGCACAACTCCATACGCCTCCGGCGATCGAAGTGGGACCGGCCCCGCGACGCCGTACGCCTCAAGCGGCCACGTTTGGTCGTGCTAGACACATACTATCGCATGCTGGTGGGACAGGCCCTTTACTTATTTTGCCAGTAGATGGCGAGGGAGAGGCAGATTGGAAGATGAGGAGACGGATGTGAGTGGTAATTACAGGTGGTTAAAGAGGATGTAGAGATGTGGGGTGGAGTTGCCGTGATCATACTGAACGGGAGTGGACTGGGCGGGCGAGGCAGTCTGCTACTGTTTACTTGCTTTCTTTAGTGGAGGGTGGATTTGATGCGTCTGTACAACCAAAAACACTCTGTTCTCATGGTGAAGCAATATATGAACGTCACTGAGGGACTTGACAATGTTTCACATGTAAGGCTGGTCCAGAAAGCAAAGGCAGGTGGGATCCAAGATGAGATGGTAAAATGGACCCACAATTGACTTGGTGGCTGGAGGTAGAAGATAGCGTAGAAGGATGATTGTTCTGCCTGGAGGTCCGTGACTGGTGGTGTGCAACAGAGATCGGTGCTGCAACCATTGCTGTTTATTTTATGTTTTCATGGCTTGGATGTGAATGTAGGAGGTGTGACTACTAACTTCGTGGATAACGGGTAATGTTGTGTATAGCAAGGAAGTCTGTCAAAGTCTGCAGCAGGATATAGGCTAGATCATCGAATCCTTCTTGTCATGCAGCGATATCAATACTGGAGGATGCAGTTTTATTCACACAAAGAGTTGTTAATACCTGGAATATTTTGCCAGAGGAGCTGATGGAATGAGATGTGATCACTACATTTAAGAGGCATTGCGATTTAGCAAACGAGGTGTAGAATAATACGGTTCTAAATGGGATTTGTGTGGCTGGGAAAAAAGGTGGACATGGACGCGATGGGCCGAAGGGCCTGACTCTGTAATGTACAGCCATGGCTCTCTGCTCCAAGAGCACTGAATGACTGATTATCTATAGCCACCGGTGCAAGGAATTCCAAAGGTTGCCCAGTCTCTGCGTGCAGTAATGTTTCCCTGTCTCTGTCCTAAATGGTCCAGCCCACATTCTGAGAGGATGTCCGCTGGTTCCAGACCCCTCAGACAGGGGAAACATCCTCCCTGCATCCAGCCCACTGAGTAGGGCAAGAACTTTGTGTTTCCCAGACATCTCATCAAATACAATTGAACTCTCAAGCACACAGGCCGAGTCTACTCAATGTCACCCGCACAACAAATATCATTACGGAACCAAGTATTGCCAATCGTTGCTACACTCGCTTTGTGCAAAGGTTATCTTTGTACAAGTAGAAAAAAACAAAAGACAGGAAGAAAATAGGTGCGGAGTAGGCTCCGCCTCTCAGGCCTATCCTCTGTTCAATGTGATGATGGATGATCGAAGCTGGCTCCAGTTCCTCTTCAGTGTGACTTCCCCATAACCCTCAATTTAATGATCTTTCCAATATCCAAGTATTTTCCCTTCACCTATATCCAAAAATCTGGCCTGTTGCCATCAATTAGGTCACACAATTCCAGATATTTATTGCTATGTTGGAGAAACAACTTCAACCCTCTGCGTGGTACGTGGTCTGGATGTTTGGTTCTGATCGAATCCAGGGCGAGTTACAGAATGGAGCACAACCGTGGTCTGAAGGTAGAAGACAGAGGGTGGTGGAGAAATGCTCTTCAGACTGCAGGCTCTCGCAAAGGGTGTGCCACAGAGCTCGACTCTATCTCCTTTGTTGGTCGTTATTTATACGAACGCTTTGTATGAGTATGTGGGTGCCACGGTTAGTAGGTTTGTGGAGGACACTAAAATTGGTGGCGTCATGGAGAGTGAAGTAGGTGACCTGAGATGAAATGTGAACTTAATTAGCAGGTGTAATGGGCTGAAGAATGGAAGACAGAATATTCTAAAGTCTAAAGATTGAGGGCATCAGTTTAAGGTGAGATGGTAAAGTTGGAAAAGGCATTGAAGGTCAATGTTTTCAGACAGTGGACGGTAGAGAGATAGAACGATATGCCAGAGGCGGAGGTGTAATGTTTGCATTTGTGGTTCTTAAATGTGTAATCAATAAGAAGAATGGAAACTGAACGAGTTTTACCTTGCTTAATGGCACAAGTTTCTCTCCACAGCGTGTTCAACACAAAGTGGTGATGAATCTTTTCAATCGGCAAGGCACCATCTGTCACTGACAATGTACGAACTTCATCACTAACCCTACAAATATTTAACAGCTTGTTAGAATCTGAGCTTCAACAATTTCGGAGCTGTTCGACAAAACATGCAGCATTTCAATCAAGAGCGTGTCCTACCTTCTTCTCTGACCAGCTGCCTCCTGAAAGAAATAAGACACACATCTGAATAACTGAGACAGAACATCCACATCCCGACAGCAGAAATGGCACGCAGATTGCCACAAGATTCCTATTTACCAACTCTTATTGCGGTAGCCACACAGACATATAAAGGATATTTCCGTCGGGACAAAGAACCACGGGGGAAACACACGGAACGTACATGAAAATGATGCCATCATTGAGAGGGTGCAAGTTACGGGCATGAATGAGAAGGTGGTGGGTGTTATCTGAAGAAGGTGCCAGGGAACGTAGGGATGGGGCGATTTAAGATTATCTATGGATTTAAATGGGTGGGGGGACAAATAATATTGCTACTTTTAGGGGGGTGGGAGATTGGAACCTTCACGTGGAACCCTGTTTCGACAAATGCACTCAACATGCACAATCAAATAAGATCAAATAGAACAAGTTGTCCTACAACTTTAGGCTGTGCACGCCATACGCAAGAAGAAGCAGCTACTTTTAGGGAGACCAAAATTCAAAGATGAAATATGGGATGGCCTTTAATAAATCCCATTAGTCATGCAGCAAAGGGAACGTGGAACTCATTCGCACAAAAGTGGCCGAAGCCAATATTGGAGATATATTGAAGAGGAAGCAGGATAAGCACAAGATATTTCCCCGTATTTGCCCCATCCGCTGCATGTTCAATTCATGGTGACAGATGATAAATGATGATGTGTGCGCCACGTTCTAGATTTCAATGTTAATCCCCACAATGTGGTCATGGCTAATCTTGCCCAGGGCAGAACTCCCCCTTTTTTCCCCATTCCCCTCATGTTCAATTCCTGGAAATTTCAAGAAAAAATGTCTCTCCTTCTGGTTCAAATACTGCTCACAGTTTCAATCCCCAAAAGTATCTGGGTTGGAGAATTCCAGAGATTCACTGCTCTCTATCCAGTCGTGTACCTTGGGGACAATGGTGAAACGACTCTTCATTCTTTTCAACTGCAAGGAATATCGATCCAACCTCTGCAGATGAGACAAGCCCCCCTCATCCTGCAATTATCCCGGTGATTCGCTTTTGTTTTGCCTCCAATGCTGTAACATCATTTCATGGTTAAGGTCATGTAATCTACGCAAAATGCTCTCTATGTGGTTCGGATAATTGTGACTACCACCCCCCCCCCCTTACAAGATTCTACAAGTATATTATCAGCAGAAGAATAACCGGGGGAACTATTCCCCTTTAAGAGCAAAAAGGATAACTTGGGATGGAACAGGTCCAATTAAGTGCTGTTAAGGAAGACAAATTCCAATGAGTGTCCTAGGCTAAAATTATTCGACTGCCTTCACGGGGATGTTCTAACACCACAAACTCCTTTTCCTCTCACGCTGACCACACAGAAGACTTTCCCAATTGGTCTTATGATTCCTGCAGATTTTCCATCTATTCGGGGAAATAATACACGCTCACTAACTCAGTGACAAGATCACAGCGATTCTTTCTCAAGGAGTTTGCAGGCTGTCCTGAGACCCCATAGTTTATGCAGGAGGCCATTGAGTTTTGGAACAACAGCAGCACATCACTGGAACAGACGGAACATTGACCCAGCTCTGAATTACTGGTAAATGATGCATTAATTTCAGAAATGTCACCCACCATGTTGTGACTGTGCAGTTTCACTTCGCCTAACTGTAGTGTAACCCCTCACCTTCAGAAATATCCCGTTGTCTTTTTGATCTATCTGTCCCTGCAACGTTGAGAGTTCCTTTTGGATGGAATTTAAATTCGCTTGAATCTCGTGAAGCCTTTTCTCCATTGCGTTCCGAATTTTCTCCTCTTCTTCCCGGATATCTGCGAGTACACGTCGCTCTTTCTCAGTGAAAATCTGGTGCAGTTCAGCAAACTGGGATGTGATCTGTGACTGAAGGTTGTGTGACTGTTCCTGTGAAATGAAAGGTGAAGATCAAGATATAATGTTACTGTATTGTGTTTCCTCACGATATGCGAGGGGATAGTTGGCCATTCAACCTTGTGGCATGGAGCACAGAAATAAGCCATTTGGCCCAACATGTCCATGCTGCCGACCGTAGTGATCTAGTATAGTCCCACATTCACTTGGATTTAATCCATATCTTTAATTACCGTGGTAATTCAAATCCTTGTCCAAATGCTTCTGAAATGTTGTGAAAGTAATCTACACACCCACCCTTCCCACCCCAACAGTCCAATTCACTGCAGTTTATTCCAGTTCGCCTGCCTGTTCATTTCCACTCATTCGCCCACCACCCACTTTCACGAACACAACATACAGTTACGGTCTGGTCATCAAACCCGCCTGACTTTGGGATGTGGAATGAATCCCACGCTGTCAAAGGGAGAACGCGTGAATAACACGGACAGCACCGAGGACAAACTGGAACCACGGCACCAGAACAAGGAGACACCAGCAAGGCGTATTTGTTATACCTGACTCAACCACCTCCTATGGCAGTGCGTTCCATGCGCCCTGTGTGAAAAAGATGCCCCTTAATTCGTAGGAAATCTTTCTCCTCACACATTAAACCTATGTACTCTGATCCTTGATTCCGCTGCTAAGGATAAAAGTGTACAGTTCACAAGATAGAGAGGTAGAATTAGGTGATTCGACCCATCGATTCTACTCCGCCACTCAATCATAGCTGATCTCTGCCTCCTAATCCCATTTTCCTGCCTTCTCCCCATAACCCTGACACCCTTTCCAATCAAAAAATGGTCTCTCTCTGCCTCAAAAACTTCCAATGACTTGGCCTCCACAACCCTCTGCGGCAATGAGTTCCAAAGATTAATTACCCTCTGACAAAATATGTTTAGTTTTTTTTAGTTTAGAGATAAAACGCGAAAACAGTTTCGGCCCACCGGGTCCGCGCCGACCAGCAATCCCCACACATTAACAATTTTTACATTTACCAAGCCTATTAACCTACAACCCTGCACGTCTTTGGAGTGTGGGAGGAAACCGAAGATCTCGGAGAAAACGTCACGGAGAGAACTTACAAACTCCATGCAGACACCACCCATAGTCGGGATCCAACCCGGGTCTCCGGCGCTGCATTCGCTGTAAGGCAGCAACTCTACTGCTGCGCCACCATGACCGCTTTTCTAAGTTATCTCTGGGTGAAAAAGTTTTTCCTCATCTCCGTTCTAAATGGCTTACCCCTTAATCTTAACCAGTCGCACCTTGTTCTGGAATCCCCCAAAATTGATAACACATTTTCTGCCTCTAGCATGTCAAAATCCTTAATAATCTTATATGTTTCAATAAAATCTCCTCTCATCCTTCCAATTTTAAGTGTATACAAGCCCAGCCGCTCCATTCTATCAACATATGACAATCCCGCCATCCCAGGAATTAACCTGGTGAACCTACGCTGCACTCCCTCAATAGCAAGAATGTCCTTCCTCAAATTTGGAGTCCAAAACTGCACAGAATACTCCAGGTGTGGTCTCACTAGGGCCCTGTACTACTCTTTCCTCCTGTACTCAACTCCTCTTGTTGTGAAGGACAACATGCCATTCGCTTTCTTCACTGCCTGCTTACCTGCATGCTTACTTTCAGGAGGCTAGTCGTATAAGCCGAGCCTGTCCAGGATTCTTGCAGGCCTAACTGGTGCCCAGGATTCATTGGTCCCACCCAGCCTCTTCCCCTCTCTGGATTACATGACTTCCCAAAAACCAGGTGTCCAGAGGTTAATCTGCAAATCCTCAAGTTTAACACCAACAATGGAAGTCGAAACAAGGTTTTCTCCCAGGTGGGCCACTTACTACAGTGTCGACTATTTTAGACACTGTATTTTCACTTTTTAATTTTTTTTAATGTTATTATTAATATCACATAAACTCACATTTGTGTTTTGTGTTTAGTGATAAGCGTAAAGGGGGACATGCCAACAAAACTTAGAAAGTCAAAGGTTCCCCCAATACCCAAAGACCTTGGATATGGATGCACCACAAGATTTAAAGGTACTATAATTAATCAAAATGCTAGATCCTAAACAAAAGAACCTAGGAGGAGTCTCATTCTGTAGTTGGAATATAAGAGGTATTAACGAACCTATCAAAAGGGGTAAGATACTAGCTCAGCTGGACCTGTACAACTCTGACATTATTTTCTTACAAGAAACTCATCTAAAATCTCATGATCAAGTTAGGTTGGGGGCGAAATTGATAGGTCAAACATACCATTCTTCATATACTTCGAAATCTAGAGGTACGTCAATCATTATTAGAAAAGGTATACCATTCAAAGCAAAGAATACCATAACAGATATTGAAGGGAGATATTTAATAGTTAGTGGAGAAATTCATGACACTCCAATTACTTTGGTAAATATATACGCGTCTAACTTTGATAATCCTCATTTCTTCAATAAAATTCTGAACATAATCGCAGAGTTTAATTATCAAAATGTTATAATAGGAGGAGACTTTAACTGTGTTTTAGATCCGTATTTAGACAAATCAAGCCAAAAACAGAGAGGGAATACGAAATCTAAAACCGGTGAACTGTTAAATACGTATATAAACAATACTAATATAGCAGATGTTTGTAGAACTGTTAATCCAACTGGCAGGGAATACTCGTTTTATTCAATGGTACATAAAACATACTCACGTATAGATTATTTCCTGGTGGACACAAAATTAATACCTCACACTTTGAACCCAACATACCATACAAATTCGATTTCAGACCATTCACCACTAACTTTCTTTTTAAAACTGGAAGGAATGTCTAATAATAAACTGTTTTGGAGATTTAATTCTCAAATCCTAAAAGATCCTCAAGCGAGTATATATTTAAAAGAACAAATGGACGCCTTTTTTGAAATAATTGATACTCCAGATATATCGCCTACTGTATTATGGGAATCTTTTAAAGCATACATTAGAGGTATTATAATCTCATATCAAGCTTTTCAAAATAAAAAGAATAAGAATGAACAAAGACAGTTAGAAGAACTTATTAGACAAATGGATATAGATAATGCTAAATATCCATCAATAGATAAACATAATAAAATAATAATTTTGAAATTTAAATTAAATAAACTATTATCTGCCAAACTTATAAGACTTTTTCAAATTACAAAACAAGAGCACTTTGAATTTGGGGATAAACCGCATAAACTTTTGACCCGCCAGCTAAAAAAACGAGAAAAAGAACATACGATACTAAAGATCAAATCAGACAGAGGGGAATTACTAACCATGCCGAAGGATATTAATAAAAGATTTGCGCAATTTTATGCGAGTTTGTATACATCTAAAACGACAACTGACCCCAATAAAATTACAGAGTTTTTGGATAATTGTAATCTTCCAAAGTTAGAGTTGAAGGAACAAGAGGATTTGGGTGCACAAATTTCAATTAATGAATTAGAAGATACAATAAACTCAATAAAGAATGGAAAAACACCAGGTCCTGATGGATTTACTAATGAATTTTATAAAAGCTTCTGTTAAAATTATACCACGATTACAAAAAATGTACCAATATGCTTTAAAAAAACAAATACTACCTGATACATTAGCTGAATCAACGATTACACTAATACTTAAAAAAGACAAAGATATAGAAGAACCGGGTTCATATAGAGCTATAGCATTGTTAAACACAGATCAAAAAATATTAGCGAAAACATTAGCTAGAAGATTAAGTAAATATATTAGTAAACTAATAAACCCAGATCATACGGGGTTTATCCCTAAGAGATATTCATCTAACAATATGAGACATTTACTCAACATAATGCACTCACATAAATCTGAAGAACAAGAATTATCAATTATTTCTCTGGACGCTGAAAAAGCATTTGACCAAGTAGAATGGAATTATATGGATAAAGTATTACAAAAATTCCAACTGGGAGAGAATTTTATTCTATGGATTAAATTATTATATAATAAACCTACAGCTAGAATATTAACTAATAACATATTATCCTCGAAATTTCAACTATCAAGGGGAAATAGACAAGGATGCTCATTATCACCACAGTTGTTTGCTCTTATTATTGAACCGTTAGCAGAAAAAATTAGAATACATCCTGATATCCATGGGTATAATACTAAATATTCAAATAATAAAATATCTTTATACGCGGATGATATATTACTGTACATTACAAAACCTCAAATCACTATACCAAATATATTAAAATTTAATTGAAGATTTGGATCTTTTTCTGGATACCGAATAAATTGGAATAAAAGTGAAATTATGTCAATAAAACCGAAAGACTCAACACATCTTTTAAAATTCCCTTTTAAAATAGCTACAGAAAAATTTAAATACTTGGGAATCGAAATTACTAGAACATATCAAGGTATGTTTAAAGCAAATTTTGATCCTCTACTTAATAAATTAAACACACTAATTAAATTTTGGAAAACGCTCCCGATGTCTTTAATAGGCCGAATAAATTTTATACCTATTTCAATCGATTCCTATATACCTACCAAAGAAGGGTTTTTTTAAATTGGACTCAGATATCACTAATTTTATATGGGACTATAAATCACATAGAATACAAAGAACTCACTTGAACAAACCTAAAGTATTAGGGGGCTTAGCACTACATAATTTCATGTATTATTATTGGTCAGTAAATATTAAAAATATGATTCAACTGATGGATAACTCTGCCCAGCAAGTGGACTGGATTGTAATGGAGAGAGAGGATTGCTCCTCTGGAAACATTGGAGCGATCCTCCTCTCACCAATGAAACTGAATAACATAAATTATAATAAAAACCCAATTATACATAGCACAATCAGAACTTGGAAACAAATAAAACAAAATTTAAAATTAAGAAATTTATCACTTTTATCTCCCATAGTTAATAATCCTTCGTTTAATCCCTCTATTATAGATACATCTTTCACACACTGGGATAGACTAGGAATTAAAACGTTCAGTGACCTGTATGAAACTGGAAAATTACTATCATTTCAACAATTACAAATAAAATATAAACTCGGAAATAATCAATATTTTAAATATTTTCAAATATGCGACTATTTGAAAAAATATACAAAAGATCATTATAATAGCCCAGCAGATGTATTGGATGATGCAATGCAGATAAAAGCTGAATCAGCAAACTTAATATCATATTTGTATAATATTATCTTAAATGTAGAAATAACATCTACGGAAGGTATCAGAAGAGACTGGGAACAAGAATTAGCTATTAAAATTTCAAAGGAAAGGTGGAATGAACACTTATTAAACGTGCATAAATGTTCGATTAATGTAAGACACACTTTAATACAATTTAAAATTTTACATAGATTATATTATTCCAAAACTAAAATCCATAAAATTTTCCCAAATGTATCATCCAT
>JAXLNO010004084.1:0-94374 GCA_038087875.1 Malacoraja senta | reverse complement strand
GTGTTTCCTCATCTCCGTTCTAAATGGCTTACTCCTTATTCTTAAACTGTGGCCCCTGGTTCTGGACTCCCCCAACATCGGGAACATGTTTCCTGCCTCTAGTGTGTCCAAGCCCTTAACAATCTTATATGTTTCAATGAGATACCCTCTCATCCTTCTAAACTCCAGAGTGTACAAGCCCAGCTGCTCCATTCTCTCAGCATATGACAGTCCCGCCATTCCGGGAATTAACCTTGTAAACCTAAGCTGCACTCCCTCAATAGCAAGAATGTCCTTCCTCAAATTAGGGGACCAAAACTGCACACAATGGCCTACTCCTGAACCTATTTTCTATGTTTCTATCCCCAAAATGTGGCGGGATTTTTCATGAAATCTAAATTTATGAGGAGACAAAATGATCCAAAATTGCAATGGGCATAGTGGCGCGTGTGTTGCACGGTTAATGATAATGTAGACAACTTTCCACCCAGCCCTAGTGGTCTAGAACTGGAATCAGAGGCTAGACTAGTGGCTTCCCAGGGTTAATCTAGAAATCACTGAGGTGGTTTGGAGAAGTGTCAGTTCCATTGAAGGCCTTAATATTTCTGGGAAAAAGCAATCAATTTACAGATTTGTGCTTTTTTCTCCAGAAGATTATGAAGAACATTTCACTTGGTGTCAAAGGTCATTTGAGGGGGGGGATAGCGAACGGGGGGTGCCAGGTAGCTGGAGAGCGGGTGTAGCAGCGAGAGAGAGGGGGCAGATGCGAGTGGGAGACAGGGGGAGAGACCGGACCGGCGGAGAGATGGTGAGAGATGGCGGAGAGAGAAGAAGGGGGGGGGGGGGATATAAAAGACGTGTTTGTGTTTTGCTCACAGATGTGTTTAGTTTAACATTCCGCGGGGTTTGCAAGTTGGTTGCAGAGGCGGGCAATGTCCCCCAGTCCCTCCAGTCCGGGATGGGGGGGTGGAGGAATTGTCCTAGCGCCGGGGAGTTCTTGCGGAGCCGGGGTGTCCGGGACCTGCAGTGAAGCCGCGATAGCGAGTTCCTCTCCCCATCCCTCTCCCCATCCCTCTCCCCATCCCTCTCCCCATCCCTCTCCCCATCCCTCTCCCCATCCCTCTCCCCATCCCTCTCCCCATCCCTCTCCCCAACCCTCACCCCATACCTCTCCCCATCCCTCTCCCCATCCCTCTCCCATCCCTCTCCCCATCCCTCTCCCCATCCCTCTCCCCATCCCTCTCCCCAACCCTCACCCCATACCTCTCCCCATCCCTCTCCCCATCCCTCTCCCCATCCTCTCCCCATCCCTCTCCCCGCCGCCTCGTCTTTACCCGCGGACAGGTGTCGCTCTGTAGGAAGGAACTGCAGATGCTGGTTTACACCAAAGGTAGACACAACATGCTGGAGTAACTCAGGGACAGGCAGCATCTTTGGAGAATAGGAATAGGTGACGTTTCGTCGAGACCCTTCTCCAGAGACGTTGCCTGACCCACTGAGTCACTCCAGCATTTTGTGTGTATCCCCGTTGATGACTGGTGCTCGGCTTTTTGCCGGCACCGGGGGGTGGGGTTAACTGACAGCCACTGGATAAGGCGAGAGGTGCAGCTGACGGTCTCCGGCCCGTCGGGGAACGGGTTCCTCGGGAGTTGGGGCAGAGTTGAGCTGGAGTTAGCGCTTCTTCTCCGCGCTGGCTGTAAGCCTGGGGCCGCCACTGCTGTGGGCCGGTGTCCCGTCAGTCCAGGGTCACCCCGTTCATCCCCGGTCGCCCCCGGACAGGGATGGGACACTCGGGAGGGGACGGGAACAGTAATGAGATTCCGCTCATAAATCTGCCTCCTGCGGTTATGCAGGAGAGGGGTGCAAGGTTTGCCCCTGTATAATAACCCTGTTTAACCCGGGAAGGCAGCCCGAGTGAGAATGGAACCCATACACCCAGGCTGTGATTCATTAGATTGTCACTGCTTAGACCAGTGGAGAAGGGAGAACTATATAACTCCAGTAGCAATTCAACAGTGCTTGCAGCGTCGGAGACCCGGTTCGATCCTGAGTACGGATGTAACGTAGGTCTGTATACAGGCAGCAGCTCATCTGCTGAGAATGTTTATCTCCAGTGACCTAGAATAGAATGCTATTTATTGTCATTCAAACCTAGGCTTGAACGAAATATCATTACTACAGTTTTTTACATTACAAAAAAAACCAAGACCCACACTTAACACAGTTTACATAAACAACCATCACAGTGAGTCTCCAACACCTCCTCACTGTGATGGAAGGCAAAGTCTTATCTCTTCCCTTTATTCTTCACCCGCGGTCCAGCAGTCCAACTGCAGCGTCTAGGCGAACTGGGGCTCCGGTGTTAAAGCCCCTGGCGGACGATGGTAAGTCCTGTGGCCATTTAGCCACGCCGGGCGATGTTAGGCCCCGGCTCCGTGTCCTTTAAACCCCGCGGTTCAAGCCGTCCAACCCGCGGTCCAACTGCAGCGTCTAGGCGAACTGGGGCTCCGATGTTAGAGCCCCCGGCGGGCGATGGTAAGTCCCGTGGCCGCTAACCCGTGCCGGGCGATGTTAGGCCTCGCTCCGTGTCCTTTAAACCTCGCGATTCCAGCGGGAGAAGTTGCCGTTGCGGGAGCTCCGAAAAGCTGTCTCCCACCAGGGACCTGGAGCTCCCGATGTCCCTGTCCACCGGGCCCGCAGCTGGAGCTTCCGAAACTCCAAAATCGGGTCGCAGCCGAGCGCCACCACAGCTCTCCCCGCTCCAAAGTCAGCCAGCTCCGCGATGTCAGGTCCCAGGCTCCGCGACTGGAGCCCTCAGGTTGGTCCCGGCCAGAGGCCGCCGCCGGCTCCACAATGTTAGGCCCAACGACATCGGAGATCCGACAGGGAAAAAGTCGGGTCTCCGTACAGGGAAGAGATTAACGGTTTCCCCAACATCCCCCCCTCCACCCCCCACATATGCACAGCTAAAAAATAATAAAAACTAAGCTCAAGACATACATTTAACAAGACAACATTTTTAAAAAAAGACGGACGACTGTAGTTGAGCCGCTGCCGTTAGGCGCCGCCACTCCCACCTGCCTATGACCTGGGCATGCTGTCGGAATACCAAACTCGCTTATTAGAATGGCCTAAAAATCTGTTGTAAATATTCTCTTCAGGAAGATATTAAGGATCTTTTTTTTTTGCAGTTGTAGTCCCTAGTGTGATGTCTATATTTGAACACACTATTGTATAACCAACATAAGCTTACAGGAACAACTAGGAAGTGTAGATGCTGATCTACTAAAAATAAAAAGTTGCTGCAGTAACTCAATGAGTTAGCAGCATCTCTGAAGCACATCGATAGGTGACATTTCGGGTCAGAACCCTTCTTCAGACTGATAAAGGAAGCTACCTATATCAATAGCTCAATCACTTAACATGGGATGCAAGGTAAAAGCTGATACATTTCCAGCACATCACAATGCACATTAATCTAGTATAGAGCACTCTCCGAGACAAAGTTATGGTCATAGAGTGATACAATGTGGAAACAGGCCCTTCATCCCAACGTGCCGACACCGGCCAACATGTCCCAGCTACACTTGTCCCACCTGCCCGCGTATGGTCCATATCCCTCCAAACCTGTCCACGTACCAGGAGACTCTATGTGTCTATCCGATCTATTCCTCTCATGATTTTATACACTATAAGATCACCCCTCATCCTCCTGCGCTGCAAGGAATAGAGTCCTAGCCTGCTCAATTTCTCCCTGTAGCTCAGGCCCTCGCTTCCTGACAACATCCTCGTAAATCTTCTCTGCACCCTTTCCAGCTTGACAACATCTTTCCTATAACATGGTGTTCAGAACTGAACACAATACTCTAAATGCAGCCTCACCAACATCTTATACAACTTATGTCACCACTTACATCTCACTTGAAATCCAGACTGCCGTTGGTTATTTAGACTTCCAGACTGAAATCTCAGGTCTATGGCTCAGTGATTTGTTTATTCTTGCTAGTTCATGCCTTTGCTGAGTGACACAATATATTTTCTTTATACGGAATAAAGTGTACCAGACAGTGATACAGTACAAGTACGAAATGTGTACTAGACTTAACAATATTGTTCTTAATTTATTCTTACAAAACATTTAATCTTCTATTCATGAAAAAATTCCTTTTCTTTTAAACGCCATCTTTTACAGATGATCTATTCTTGTCACAAAAATTTCTCTCCCTGATAATGCTTAGGCCGTACAATATGATATCACTAAGTTGACTTGCCTGTCATTTCATTTTGTGGTAAGTTGGTCCAATGTTATGCTGATCTGGTTTTACAGTGCCCTCCATAATGTTTGGGACAAAGACCCATCATTTATTTATTTGCCTCTGTACTCCACAATTTGAGATTTGTAGTACAAAAAAATCACATGTGATTAAAGTACACATTGTCCAATTTTATTAAAGGGTATTTTTTATACATTTTGGTTTCACCGTGCAGAAATTGCAGCAGTGTTTATACATAGTCCCCCCATTTCAGGGCACCATAATGTTTGGGACACAGCAATGTCATGTAAATGATATTAGTCATGTTTAGTATTTTGTTGCATATCCTTTGCATGCAATGACTGCTTGAAGTCTGCGATTCATGGACATCACCAGTTGTTGGGTGTCTTCTCTGGTGATGCTCTGCCAGGCCTGTATTGCAGCCATCTTTAGTTTATGCTTGTTTTGGGAGCTAGTCCCCTTCAGTTTTCTCTTCAGCATTTAAAAGGCATGCTCAGTTGCGTTCAGATCGGGTGATTGACTTGGCCACTCAAGAAGTGACCTTTTTTAGCTTTGAAAAACTCCTTTGGTGCTTTAGCAGTATGTTTGGGATCATTGAGTTACTCCAGCTTTTTGTGTCTATGTTTGCTAATGCCACTGATGTTATTCGTGTTGTTGTGGGTATTAAAAATAGAAATTGCTGAAGTACTCAATGTCTTTGGCACTGTAATGCAGTGGTAGAGTTGCTGCCTTACAGTGCCAGTGACTCGGGTTCGATTTTGACCATGGGTTATGTCTGTGTGGAGTTTGTATATTCTCCCTATGACCATGTGGGTTTTCGCCGGGTGCTCCAGTTTCCTCCCACATTGGAAAGATGTGCAGCTTTGTTGGTTAATTGGCCTCTGTAATTTGTCCCTAGCATGTAAGATAGAACTAGTGTACAGGTGATTGTTGGTCAGTGTGGACTTGATGGGCCGAAGGGCCTGTTTTCACACTGTATCTCAAAACTAAACTAAACTTAAATCTTGGAAGAAGAAACAGAATTCAAGTTTCAGGTTTGTTTACTCTTCATAAATACAATCTGATCTGCTAAATATTTCCAGCATGTTTTGTTATTATTTCAGGTCTTGCATATCAGCAATTCTTTGCCTTTCTTTTTTTTTTTTTTTTTAATTTTTATTTATTAGAAGTACATTACATTACAACCACATACATTAATACTCGTCATTTATATCTTCTTACAATTAATGTACTCCCTTTATTTATTTTTTTACACTAGAAAAAGAAAAGATTGAAAGAGAGAAGAAAGTGAAGGAAAAAGTGCAAGTGTAGAAAAGTGTAGAAAATGTAACAACAAAAAAGGACGAAGACCCTATAAGAGCGAAATTAAAAACAAAAAGAAAAAGAGTTAAGAAATAGGCCCTAAGAAAAGAAAAGAGAAAGAGAAAAAAAGAGAAACAAATGTTTTTTTTTGAGCATCACGTAAATAGGACATACCAACTCTTCAACTATCACCCCCCCTTACCTGACCTCAATTTTTTATTTTTTTTAAAGTACTTTTGCACCCTATGTTTGTAATAATTCTATAAATGCAGACCACGTCAGGTGGAAGTGATCTGGTTTATCTGCTAGGAGGAGTCTTATCTCTTCAAGGTGTAATGTTTCAAACATATTTGAAATCCACATATTTATAGTTGGTATTGGAGCCTTCTTCCAAAATTTTAGAATTAGCTTTTTTCCAGTTATTAACCCATAGTCCATTAATTTCTTTTGAAACACATTTAGTTCTGGATCATCTTCCGTTATTCCGAAGATAATCCATTCTGCTTTGGGTATCAGTCTTGTTTTAAATAACTTTGTAAAGATTTCAAAAATTTCATTCCAAAATTTTTGAATTTTTGTACAGAAGACAAATGAGTGCGCTATAGTTGCTTCTTGGGATTGACATTTATCACAAATAGATGATACGTTTGGGAAAATTTTATGAATTTTAGTTTTCGAATAATATAATCTATGTAAAATTTTAAATTGTATTAAAGTGTGTCTTACATTAATCGAGCATTTATGCACTTTTAATAAGTATTCATTCCAACTTTCCTTTGAAATTTTAATAGCTAACTCTTGTTCCCAGTCTCTTCTGATACCCTCCGTAGATGGTATTTGTACATTTAAAATAATATTATACAAATATGATATTAAGTTTGCTGATTCCGCTTTTATCTGCATTGCCTCGTCCAATACATCTACTGGATTATTATAATGATCTTTTGTATATTTTTTCAAATAGTCGCATATTTGAAAGTATTTAAAATATTGATTATTTCCGAGTTTATATTTTATTTGTAATTGTTGTAATGAAAGTAATTTTCCAGTTTCATACAAGTCACTAAGCGTTTTAATTCCTAGTCTATCCCATTGTGTATAAGCTTTATCTATAATAGAAGGACTAAACGAAGGGTTATTGACTATAGGTAATAAAAGTGATAAGTTTCTTAATTTTAAATTTTGTTTTATTTGTTTCCAAATACGGATTGTACTATGAATAATTGGGTTCTTATTATAGTTTATGTTATTCAATTTCATTGGAGAGAGGAGGATCGCTCCAATGTTTCTAGAGGAGCAATCCTCTTTCTCCATTACAATCCAGTCTACTTGCTGGGCGGAGTTATCCATCAGTTGAATCATGTTTTTAATATTTACTGACCAATAATAATACATAAAATTAGGTAGTGCTAGACCCCCCAATACTTTAGGTTTATTCAGATGGGTTTTTTGTATTCTATGTGATTTATAGTCCCATATAAAATTAGTGATATCTGAGTCGAGTTTTTTAAAAAACTTCTTAGGTAAGTATATAGGAATTGATTGAAATAGGTATAAAATTTGTGGTAAAAAGATCATTTTTATTGCCTTTATTCGGCCTATTAAAGACATCGGGAGCGTTTTCCAGAATTTAATTAATGTATTCAGTTTATTAAGTAGGGGGTCAAAATTTGCCCTGAACATACCTTGATATGCTCTGGTAATTTCGATTCCCAAATATTTAAATTTTTCTGTAGCTATTTTAAAAGGGAATTTTAAAAGATGTGTTGAATCTTTCGGTTTTATTGACATAATTTCACTTTTATTCCAATTTATTCTATATCCAGAAAAAGATCCGAAGTCTTCAATTAAATTTAATATATTTGGTATAGTGATTTGAGGTTTTGTAATATACAATAATATATCATCCGCGTATAAAGATATTTTATTATATGAGTCTTTAGTATTATATCCATGAATATCAGGGTGTATTCTAATTTTTTCTGCTAGCGGTTCAATAATGAGAGCAAACAGCTGTGGTGATAATGAGCATCCTTGTCTATTTCCCCTTGATAGTTGAAATTTCGAGGATAATATGTTATTAGTAAGTATTCTAGCTGTAGGTTTGTTATATAGTAACTTAATCCATAAAATAAAATTCTCTCCCAGTTGAAATTTTTGTAATACTTTATCCATATAATTCCATTCTACTTGATCAAATGCTTTTTCAGCATCCAGCGAAATAATTGATAATTCTTGATCTTCAGATTTGTGTGAGTGCATTATGTTGAGTAGACGTCTCATATTATTAGAAGAGTATCTCTTAGGGATAAACCCTGTCTGATCTGGGTTTATTAATTTACTAATGTATTTACTTAATCTTCTAGCTAATGTTTTCGCTAATATTTTTTGATCTGTGTTTAACAATGCTATAGCTCTATATGAGCCAGGTTCTTCTAAATCTTTATTTTTCTTAGGTATTAATGTAATCGTTGATTCCGCTAATGTATCAGGTAGTATTCGTTTTTTAAAAGCGTATTGGTACATTTTTTGTAATCTTGGTATTATTTTATCATAAAAGCTTTTATAAAATTCATTAGTAAATCCATCAGGGCCTGGTGTTTTTCCATTTTTTAATGAGTTTATTGTATCTTCTAATTCCTTAATTGAGATTTGTGCACCCAGTTCCTCTTGTTCCTTCATCTCTAACTTTGGAAGATTACAGGTATCCAAGAACTTTGTGATATTATTGGAATCAATTATCGTTTTAGATGTATACAAATTCTCGTAAAATTGCGCAAATCTTTTATTAATATCCTTCGGTGTTGTTAATAATTCCCCTTTATCTGATTTGATCTTTGGTATAGTATGTTCCTTTTCTCGTTTTTTTAGCTGGCGAGCCAAAAGTTTATGCGGTTTATCCCCAAATTCAAAGTGCTCTTGTTTTGTAATTTGAAAAAGTCTTATAAGTTTGGCAGATAATAATTTATTTAATTTAAATTTTAAAATTATTATTTTATTATGTTTATCTATTGATGGATCTTTAGCATTATCTATATCCATTTGTCTAATAAGTTCTTCTAACTGTCTTTGTTCATTCTTATTCTTTTTATTTTGAAAAGCTTGATATGAAATTATAATACCCCTAATGTATGCTTTAAAAGATTCCCAAAGTAAAGTAGGCGATATATCTGAAGTATCATTTGTTTGAAAAAAGACCTCCATTTGTTCTTTTAAATATATACTCGCTTGTGGATCTTTTAAAATTTGAGAGTTAAATCTCCAGAATGAATTATTCTTAGACAATCCTTCCAGTTTTAAAAAGAAAGTTAGTGGAGAATGGTCTGAAATTGAATTTGTATGGTATATTGCATTAGATGTTTGGGGGATTAATTTTGTATCCAGCAGAAAGTAGTCTATACGTGAGTATGTCTTATGTACCATTGAGTAAAACGAATATTCCCTGCCAGTTGGATTCACAATTCTCCAAACATCTGCTATATTAGTGTTATTTATATAGGTATTGAGGAGTTCCCCAGTTTTCGATTTCATATTCCCTCTCTGTTTTTGACTTGATTTATCTAAGTACGGATCTAAAACACAGTTAAAGTCTCCGCCTATTATAACATTTTGATAGTTTGACTCTGCAATTATATTGAAGATTTTATTGAAAAAGTGGGGGTTATCAAAGTTAGGGGCATATATATTTACCAAAGTAAGTGGAGTGTCATGGATTTCTCCATTAACTATTAGGTATCTCCCTTCTATATCTGTTATAATATTCTTTGCTTTAAATGGTATACCTTTTCTTATGATAATTGACGTGCCTCTAGATTTTGAAGTGAATGAAGAGTGGTATGTTTGACCTATCCATTTCGCCCTCAGCCTAACTTGGTCCTGAGGTTTTAGGTGTGTTTCTTGTAGGAAGGTAATGTCAGAATTATACATTTTTAGCTGAGCTAATATCTTACCCCTTTTGATAGGTTCGTTAATACCTCTTATATTCCAACTACAAAATGAGATTCCTCCTAGGTTCTTTTGTGTGGTGTCATGCATTTTGAATAATTATAGTACCTTTGAATCTTGTGGTGCGTCCATGTCCCAGGTCTTTAGGTATTGGGGGAGTTTTTGAATTATTAACTTTTGCTGGTATGTCCTTATTACTCTTATCACTAAACACAAAACACAAACAAGTGATTTTATGTGATAAAAAAAAAAACTAAAAAAGTGAGGCTACAGTGTCTGATATAATCGGCACTGTAGCGAGTGACCCACCTGTAGGTGGGAAAAAACCTTGTTTTGACTTCCATTGCGTTGTTACTCAACTAGCTCCGCTCTCTTAGTTAATCATAACATATTAAAATATTAAAACGAGGCCTCACATTCAGATATATAATACAATTTTACCCTGATATTTCCTTATAACATATATATATATCAGAGTTTAATTATTAAACCAATATTTTTGATTTCAATAAGAATCAACTGTTGGTTGAAGGGGTTAACGAGACGTGCTCCTGGACATAAGCCAGGAGCTCGTTTCTCATCCCCTCCTCCCGCTTATAGACAAGGTTACAATTTATTAAAAATTCATATTAGTATGTTAGTTCTTTATTTTTTTGCCTTTCGATTGCTATTATACTTTCTGCTCCAACATCTATGGTCCAGATGATTTGGTTCCTTCTTATCTGTTGACCTGTCTTAGTCTCAATGATGCATGATCTTTGTACAATGGCTTTATCCTGGTGCATATTTCCATATTTGGATCTTGTACGTGCACTGCCTATAGTCTCCGCAATCAAATGATGGTTTAGCAATGGTTGTTGGACTTTTGGCTTCTTCTTACCTGTACATCGATCAATCATTGTCACATTTCTCATTTGGTCTTGAGGAGGATGATTCTTGATTGGTAATGTTGTCTTGTGCTTGATGCTCTTCAGGAGGTTGGCTGGTGATTTCATGTCAATCTTGAAAGGTGTAGCACGGAATGACAAAAATGCAGGTTGTGGATCTTTTTGTGACCTTGGCCTAAGAAATGGAAGTGACTCCATGTGTTCTGGTTTCCTCCCTCATAATTAGGTAATTGGACTAACATCATTTTTCTGAGAATTGCAGAGACACAATGGGCTTAATGGCTTCCATTTCATCATGTAAAAATCTGAGAAATTTGCTTGAGTGCAACCTGTCTACCATCAAAACCAGGAAAGACTAATGTGGAATTTCATGTCATAAAGGCAGTAATAGGCCATTCGGCCCATCAAGTCTACTTTGCCATTCAATCATGGCTGAATTATCTTTCGCTCTCAACCCCGTTCTCCTGCCTTCTCTTCGTAACCTTTGACACCCTTGCTAATCAAGTACCTGTCAATCTCCGATTTAAAAATACCCAAAGATGACCTCCACAGCCATCTGTGGCAATGAATTCCACAGATTCACCACCTTCTGGCTAAAGACTAAAACAAATTTCTCAGATCCATGCACAACTGTCAATAGGAATGGGTGACGTTTTGGGTAAATCTGAAGAAGGGTCTTCACATCCCTTCTCTCCAGAGATGCTGCCTGTTCCGCTGAGTTATTCCATCATTTTGTGTTCATCTTCGATGCAAACCAGCATCTGCAGTTCCTTCTCACACAACTGCCAATAGTTCTCTTTATAGGTTGGGCGAATCTAATTTCTGATGATTTGAGTGCATTCACTGCAAATACGATCAACTTGCCATCTTATATCAGAACTGCCAGACCTTTAGTAGAATAATTTACCTTTAACCTACTATGTTTTCTTATGCTGTAATATGACGGGTATGTCTTTATGCACACCATTTCCTTGAGTTTATGGAAATTCAATTTATGATATTGTGACTACTTGTATTCTGCATTATTTTCAGCAGTTCTCTAGGGCTTGCTATTCCTGATCCCTGGTGGGCTGGTGGGGGGGGGGGGGGGGGGAGGGGGGAGGAAGATAATGTTAAAGATATTGTAGGTACACAAAAATGCTGGAGAAACTCAGCGGGTGCAGCAGCATCTATGGAGCGAAGGAAATAGGTAACGTTTCGGGCCGAAACCCTTCTTCAAACCCTTCTTAAAGATATTGTACCTTGATTGTGAAAGAATATGCAAATTGTTATCACACAGTAACAATGTGTTCCTCGAGCCTATTTACATCTTGGAATATCAAATGTTGCAGGTAAGAGTGAGCCTCAATGATTCCTCGAGTGTGAAAACAACTGGAATCTGTTGTCATTTGCGAGAAATTTAACAAAGTTGTTTTGTCAATTGAATTTAGCATCGCTTTACACTAATTTAGGAGGCAGCAGGTGATAGCTGATTATTTGTCTGTTCACCATTACTTCTTATTTCCCCCCCCCCCATATAGATAATTATTAACCATCTAAGTGCAGATTACAACTGTGTAAATCAATCACGAACCCAAATAATCACAAAGCACCAAGGCATGTTTATTTATGAGCATCAAAGAGGGTGAATTACATAAAAACATTGGAGGCAAGATAAGAACAGAAACAGTCAACCCCTTGAGCCTGTTCTGCTTTTCAATTAGCTCTGAACCTCGCCTCCATTTACCCGCCTTTGATCTATATCCCTTGACACCATTGCCTAATTAAACTCTTTCAATCTCAACTTTGAAAATTTCAATCGAACCAATACCCATAGTCTTGATTTTGCTCCTGAAAGACGTAGTTCTAATTTAAGATCCTAACCTCTTGTTTTAGCTGGCTGCTCTCGCTGAAGTGGCCAATTCTGCATCTACTCTCTGAAATAATGTCATTATTTACATATTTTAATTAGGCCTTTGTTCAGTCTCCGGCACACACCACCCCAAACATGTCAACATTATCCAATCACTGAATCTCTGACCTTGCAGTTATCTCTTCATTATTATCCATTATTTCCCTTTCACTACCAAGATACCTTTAATCTTATGTGGGTGTCATAGTGATGCACCAGTGGTACTGTTGGGCTGAAGGACCTGTTTCCGTGCTACATGACTCTTTGACTCTATGTATTCTAATTACTTCTCTGGAGAGAGTCCAATATAGCTGCAGCTTACACTTTGCCAGTTCACCGTTTTACCTTCTTCACCAGAGCAAGGACCAAGGCTCTAGTCCCACTTCTCTTAGCCTTTAACTTTGTTGCACTCAGCTGCTCATATTCTATTCTCTCCTATTATTTCTTCACCTCTGACAGACCATCATTAAGCACAAAGTGCCGGAGTAACTCAGCGGGTCAGGCAGCATTTCTGGAGAACATGGATAGATGTTTCAATCTCAACCTAAAATGTTACCTTGTTCTCCAAACCAATATCTAGAATTGGTTATCACAGTTCCTTGTGTCTCCAGCCCAATATTTAGAATTGGATAAATAGAAATTTCCTCCACCCAAATACATCGAGTGTCTTTGGTTCCTACCACATTTCCCTTGCCATCAAATCCATTCTTTTCTTTGACACATGTTTGACTCTCAACCAAATTGCTTGAATTCTTGGGGTTATATTAAATTCAGTGATGAGCTTTGGACCACATGTCCTTCGAAATGCTAGGGTGATCTATTCCTAAATTCTGTGCATTACATTAATTTGTGCCAGGATTAGCTATTTTGCTGGTGGAACTCTTATCCATGAATTGCAGCCATTAGGCCTGACTATTCCGTCACATTCCTGGCTGGTCTCCACAATCTACAACCCAAAGCTCTGGTGTTGGTGTCCTAATTTGCAAAGTGAGAATCGTATGTGATTAAAATTTCCTAAATTGTTTATTGATACCAAATTGGAAGTGTGGTAGAAATTTGAGGGGGAGTCTATTAAACTGCAAGAATATTGAGATAGGCTGGCTGAATGGGCACGCAAGTGGCAGATTAAATTTAATGCAGAGAAATGGGAAATGATACACCAAGGCTGAAGGAATAAGGTGAGAGAAATAGATGAGATGGTGTAGTTCTAGAGGGTATAGAGGAACTGAGAAACAGAAAGGAAAACAGTGCTGGAGTAACTCAGTGGGTCAGGCAGCATCTCTGGAGGAAATGGGTAGGCAACGTTTCAGGTCGGGGCCCTTCTTCAGACTGATTATAGTAGGGGTATAAGGCTGAAAAAGAGATGGAGGCGGGACAAAGCCTGGCAAGTGATAGGTGGTTACAGGTGAATGGGGGCTGATTGTTAGATGGGTAAATGAAGTGTCCTCTTAGAAACATAGAAACATAGAAAATAGGTGCAGGAGTAGGCCATTCGGCCCTTCGAGCCTGCACCGCCATTCAATATGATCATGGCTGATCATCCAACTCAGTATCCTGTACCTGCCTTCTCTCCATACCCCCTGATCCCTTTAGCCACAAGGGCCACATCTAACTCCCTCTTAAATATAGCCAATGAACTGGCCTCAACTACCTTCTGTGGCAGAGAATTCCAGAGATTCACCACTCTCTGTGTGAAAAATGTTTTTCTCATCTCGGTCCTAAAAGATATCCTCTTTATCCTTAAACTGTGACCCCTTGTCCTGAACTTCCCCAACATCGGGAACAATCTTCCTGCATCTAGCCTGTCCAACCACTTAAGAATCTTGTAAGTTTCTATAAGATCCCCCCTCAATCTATTAAATTCTAGCGAGTACAAGCCGAGTCTATCCAGTCTTTCTTCATATGAAAGTCCTGACATCCCAGGAATCAGTCTGGTGAACCTTCTCTGTACTCCCTCTATGGCAAGAATGTCTTTCCTCAGATTTGGAGACCAAAACTGTACGCAATACTCCAGGTGTGGTCTCACCAAGACCCTGTACAACTGCAGTAGAACCTCTCTGCTCCTATACTCAAATCCTTTTGCTATGAATGCTAACATACCATTCGCTTTCTTCACTGCCTGCTGCACCTGCATGCCTACTTTCAATGACTGGTGTACCATGACACCCAGGTCTCGTTGCATCTCCCCTTTTCCTAGTCGGCCACCATTCAGATAATAGTCTACCTTCCTGTTTTTGCCACCAAAGTGGATAACCTCACATTTATCCACATTATACTGCATCTGCCATGCATTTGCCCACTCACCCAGCCTATCCAAGTCACCTTGCAGCCTCCTAGCATCCTCCTCACAGCTAACACTGCCCCCCAGCTTCGTGTCATCCGCAAACTTGGAGATGTTGCATTCAATTCACTCATCCAAATCATTAATACATATTGTAAATAGCTGGGGTCCCAGCACTGAGCCTTGCGGTACCCCACTAGTCACTGCCTGCCATTCTGAAAAGGACCCGTTTACTCCTACTCTTTGCTTCCTGTTTGCCAGCCAGTTCTCTATCCACATCAATACTGAACCCCCAATACCGTGTGCTTTAAGTTTGTATACTAATCTCTTATGTGGGACCTTGTCGAAAGCCTTCTGAAAGTCCAGATATAACACATCCACTGGTTCTCCCTTATCCACTCTACTAGTTACATCCTCGAAAAATTCTATAAGATTCGTCAGACATGATTTCCCTTTCATAAATCCATGCTGACTTTGTCCAATGAATTCACCACTTTCCAAATGTGCTGCTATCCCATCTTTAATAACTGACTCTAGCAGTTTCCCCACTACCGATGTTAGACTAACTGGTCTGTAATTCCCCGTTTTCTCTCCCTCCCTTTTTAAAAAGTGGGGTTACATTAGCTACCCTCCAATCCTCAGGAACTACTCCAGAATCTAAGGAGTTTTGAAAAATTATCACTAATGCATCCACTATTTCTGGGGCTACTTCCTTAAGTACTCTGGGATGCAGCCTATCTGGCCTTGGGGATTTATCGGCCTTTAATCCATTCAATTTACCTAACACCACTTCCCGGCTAACCTGGATTTCACTCAGTTCCTCCATCTCATTTGACCCGCGGTCCCCTGCTATTTCCGGCAGATTATTTATGTCTTCCTTAGTGAAGACAGAACCAAAGTAGTTACTCAATTGGTCTGCCATGTCCTTGTTCCCCATGATCAATTCACCTGTTTCTGACTGCAAGGGACCTACATTTGTTTTAACTAATCTTTTTCTCTTCACATATCTATAAAAACTTTTGCAGTCAGTTTTTATGTTCCCTGCCAGTTTTCTTTCATAATCTATTTTCCCTTTCCTAATTAAGCCCTTTGTCCTCCTCTGCTGGACTCTGAATTTCTCCCAGTCCTCTGGTAGGCTGCTTTTTCTGGCTAATTTGTACGCTTCACCTTTTGTTTTGATACTATCCCTGATTTCCCTTGTTATCCATGGATGCACTAGCTTCCCTGATTTATTCTTTTGCCAAACTGGGATGAACAATTGTTGTAGTTCATCCATGCAGTCTTTAAATGCCTTCCATTGCATATCCACCGTCAACCCTTTAAGAATCAATTGCCAGTCAATCTTGGCCAATTCACATCTCATACCCTCAAAGTTACCTTTCTTTAAGTTCAGAACCCTTGTTTCTGAATTAACAATGTCACTCTCCATCCTATTGAAGAACTCAACCATATTATGCTCACTCTTGCCCAAGGGGCCCCGCACAACAAGACTGCTAACTAACCCTTCCTCATTACTCAATACCCAGTCTAGATTAGCCTGCTCTCTCATTGGTTCCTCTACATGTTGGTTTAGAAAACTATCCTGCATACATTCCAAGAAATCCTCTTCCTCAGCACCCCTGCCAATTTGATTCACCTAATCTATATGTAGATTGAAGTCACCCATTATAACTGTTTTACCTTTGTTGCACGCATTTCTAATTTCCTGTTTGATGCCATCCCCAACACTTCTACTGTTAGGTGGCCTGTACACAACACCCACTAACGTTTTCTGCCCCTTAGTGTTTCGCAGCTCTAACCTTATCGATTCCACATCCTCCAAGCTAATGTCCTTCCTTTCTATTGCGTTAATCTCCTCTCTAACCAGCAACGCTACCCCACCTCCTTTTCCTTTCTGTCTATCCCTCCTGAATATTGAATATCCCTGGATGTTCAGCTCCCAGCCTTGGTCACCCTGGAGCCATGTCTCCGTGATCCCAACTATATCATAATCATTAATAGCTATCTGCACATTCAACTCATCCACCTTATTACGAATGCTCCCTGCATTGAGACACAACGCCTTCAGGCTTGATTTTAAAATGCTCTTACCCCTTATACAATTATGTTGAAAAGTGGCCCTTTTTGATTTTTGCCCTGGATTTGTCTGCCTGCCACTTTTACTTTTCACCTTGCTACCTATTGCTTCTACCCTCAATTTACACCCCTCTGTCTCTCTGCTCACACATTTAAGAAACCCACCTCCTCTTATTCTCTGTTTATTATTTTTTTCTTCTTTCCCCCCTACATGTTGGGTCTGAGTGCTTCCCTTCTCTGCCTCCTGCCTCACACACTGTCTACTAGCTTTCTCTATTTGAGTCACTCCCCCCAACCGTTCTAGTTTAAAGTCTCCACAGTAGCCTTTGCAAATCTCCCCGCTAGGATATTGGCCCCCTCTTCTTTAATTCTTCTCTAATTCTCTCTCCTCCAGTACCCTTTTGTCTCCTTTTCATCTCTTGCCTATGACCACCTATCTGCCAATTAAATCCCCCTTACCAATACTTGCCAGGCTTTGCCTGCTCCCACCTTTTTTCCAGCTTTCTCCCCCTTACTACAATGAGTGTGAAGAAGGATCCTGTCCTGAAACGGCAGATGTCCATTCCCTCCAGAGATGTTGTCTGACCCACTGAGGCAGAGGCAGAGGAAAGTTGTGTCAAACCAGTACATTGTCTGTTATATCACAAATGGAATATTGGGTCTGATTATGGCCACTACACCTGAGGAAGGAAGTTTAAGCCCAGAGAGGGTGCAGAGAAGATTGACGAGAGTAGTTTTAGGGATGACACGTTTCAGTTCCAGATCAAGAACAGATATACAAGAGCATTATAAGGTAAACACAGGTCATCCATTCTTACCACTGAATGGCTCAAAGATCAAAGGGTACTGATTTAGATAGGTGCAAAAAAGATAACAAAGGGTTTATGAAGACAAGCTTTGGTACCAAGAGAGATGTTTTGATCTGGGATTCATTTAAAACCTCTAAACAGCATTTTGGTTATAGACCATGGAGCATAGAACAGTATAGCACAGGAACATGCCCTTCTGCCCACAGTGTCTATGCCAAACATTATGTCAAGTTAAACTGATCTCTGCCTGCACTTGACCCTCATCCCTCCATTCCCTGCATATCCATGTATCTATCTAAAACTTCTTAAATGTGCTCTAAGCCTCTGGCAATGTGCTCCAAGCACCCATCGCTCTCTATGTGAAAAACATGCCCCGCACAATTCCTTTAAACATTGTCTCTCTCACCTGAAAGCTATGCCTTTGACATTTCCACTCTGGGAAAATTGTTCTGACTGTCTGCCCTATCTGTGCCTCTTATAATTTTACATACTTCTATCCACGTTTACATCCAAATCATTTATCGATATCATCAACAGGGGAGGTCCCAGTACAGAGACCTGTGGAACTCCATTGGTCGCAGACCTCCAACCAGAATAACACCCTTCCACCACTGTCTTCTGTGAGTCGGTTTTGAATCCAAACGAGTAAGTTACCTCTCCTGGTGTCCATTACTGTTATTCATCTAATGTACAAGTTCCTCGCCGATTTACAACTGGGTTCCATTCGAGGGAGCTCTTCGTAAACGGAGCAGTTTGCAAGTCAGAAATGCGGCGGTGAATTGAGCTCCCTCACAGCAGAAGATGTCGGTAGAGGTGGGTAGTCCCATGGGAATAGAGAGTCTGTAGAACAATTTAAATCTCCCTTTGCAATTTTTAATAATGAAGCTGATATTAAGCTTTTCTCAGACCAATAAAAATGTTATTTTGAAAGATTTTACTGTACACAAGGTTGTAAAAGCCTCTTGATGGTTTTAAATAGGACACTTTTGCTGGCCCAGATGGCATGTCTCTGCAGAGGATTCACAAAATGGACATCAATGTGTTAACTAGAATGCATTCCTCCTGGGTTTGACGTGGTAAATATCCAGCTGGTGTCAGGAACAGTCGGCAGCAGCTTCACAGAAGCTGGCAGATCCATCCCCCGCCCATCTGCCGAATGCTCGCTGGTATGACGGACGGTGAATAAGTTGGACATTGGTAAACTGGGGACGACTTGCAACTGTAACTCCGAGACAATTTTCCAACTGGACACAGTTCTCGCAGGGAGTTCAGTCCGAGAAATTACTCTCCATATTCCATGTCAGGGAGCTTGAATCTGAAGTTTATTTACACCTTGTTCAGTGCCATTTGATTACCACATGGGCGCTTCAGCCACATATTACCTCCAGTCAAATAGAGGCAGAAAATGTTGGAAAGCTCCCAGCTTCCTCGTCAAAAGTTAGTGTTACAGTTCGATGACCTTTCATTAGAGCTGGAAATTATTAAAGATGAAACGTTTTTAAACTGGAGCAAAGCTGGACAAAATGGAAGAGAAAAAGAACAATGTACAAAGTCCACAAAAGGGTGGAACGCATAACAAATTAAAAGGCTGAAGGGATGTTGGTGCAGGCTGTTAATGGGCACGTAAAACAAGGAAGTTTGAGGCCAGTGGAGCTGCAAAGTGCTGGAGGAACTCAGGAGGTTGGGTATCATCTGTGATAGGGAATGGACAAGCAACGTTTTGGGTCAGGATCCATCTTCGGACTCGAGAAGCTGCCTGACCTGCTGAGTTCCTCCAACACCTCGGTTTGCTCAACTAGGAGACCAAGGTAAGTACGAATGCTAATAGGAGATTAACATAGAAGGGAGCATGAACATTCTGGCATGTGAGAGGAGATGCTCCTGGCTTGGACAATAGAAAAGATAAAGAGATCAGTGAGACATAGACTGTTCCATCCACCAGCACATGGACCAACACTGTGGTGGCTTAGATGCAACTTAGAAAAGTTGTTGTGCTGAAACATTAAATCAGTTTCTTTCTCTGTTTTCAGTTGTCATTTTAATGCCTGAAATATGTAAGCATATAAATATTTACTGCACGATGATTGAAATTTGATTTTACACTAAGTGAAACTATGTTTACACCATTCATGGGTCATTCATCTCAACCTGACTGAACATTTCTGGTGCGATTTACCTGTCATGATTTCCATGTTAGGTCATGCATGGAAGGCTCTTTTAAAAAATCTTCAACAGGGCCTTAGTCTAAGTTATCCTTGGAATCATCATTGTTGAGCTTTTCCAGATGACTAGATTTTGTTGTGAAGCACTGGATTGTTACCCTTACAATTTACGTCCCAAATGTATCTCTTATCATTTACCCTAACTCTAATTCACATAGTGAGGACTATCTCAGACCCTGACCTCCGATCCTACTGACCTTCCGCTCCTGATGCTCTTACCTTCCAAGTTCCAGAGGATCCAACTGAACTCCTGGCCACTTGCCCTATGTCCAACTTCTCTGCCATCCAACTCCCCACTGGCTTTCATACTTCCTAAATCTTCTCCACGCTCAGAACTCAACCCAGACATTAGCCCTAATTTTTCAGCTAGATGCTGTCTCCTGGTGGAAATGTTTAAAGGAATTGTGCGGGGGATGTTTTTCACATAGACAGCGGCGGCTGCTTGGATCACGTTGCCAGAGGTGGTGGTGGAGACATTTAAGAAGCTTTTAGATAGATACATGGATATGGAGGGATGAGGGTCAAGTGCAGGAGGAGAAGATTAGTTTAACTTGGCATCATGTTCGGCATAGACACTGAGGGCAGAAGGGCATGTTCATAACAAGAGGAGTTGAGTATAGGAGCAAAGTTGTACAGGGCCCTAGTGAGACCACACCTGGAGTATTGTGTGCAGTTTTGGTCTCCAAATTTGAGGAAGGACATTCTTGCTATTGAGCGAGTGCAGCGTAGGTTCACAAGGTTAATTCCCGGGATGGCGGGACTGTCATATGTTGATAGAATGGAGCGGGCTGGGCTTGTATACTCTGGAATTTAGGATGAGAGGGGATCTTCTTGAAACATATAAGATTATTCAGGGTTTGGACACGCTAGGACAGGAAACATGTTCCCCATGTTGGGGGAGTCCAGAATCAGGGACCACAGTTTAAGAATAAGGGGTAAGCCATTTAGAACGGAGATGAGGAAAAACTTTTTCACACATAGAGTTGTGAGTCTGTGGAATTCTCTGCCTCAGAAGGCAGTGGAGGCCAATTCTCTGTATGCTTTCAAGAGAGAGTTGGATAGAGCTCTTAAAGATAGCAGAGTCAGGGGATATAGGGAAAGGCAGGAACGGGGTACTGAGTGTGGATGACCAGCAATGATCACAGTGAATGGCGGTGCTGGCTCGAAGGGCCGAATGGCATACTCCTGCACCTATTGTCTATTGTCTATTATCTATTGTCTATTCTATGGTCTATAACCAAAATGCTCTTTAGAGGTTTTAAAGGAGGAAAAAGTGTTAGGGAAACAGCAAAATTTAGGAAAGGATATCCTGAGACAAGGGTCTTAGCTAATGAAGGTACAATAAACTGATGGGTCAATTAAAACCAAGGATGGTCATAAGGTCAACATTGGAAGGGCACTGGTAGTATGGACTGGAGGACAATATGGAAGGGGGATGAGGGACAATGTCTACTTGCCAGATCTGATCCCCTCTCTTTCGCTCCACAGTTGGTATTCCATTTCTCGGCCTATGTCTATGAGCTCACTCACTTCCTGAATACCTGGCAACAAACCTAAATCCCATAGCTGGCCTCCGTTCTCCCCCACCCCCCCCGAATGCCTGAACGTGCCTTTTTGACCTCAGACCACCTTCCAAACACTTGAGTTCAGCCTTGGTACCAAGGGGCACACTTTTAAATAAGGAAAAGCGTAACTCCCTTCCAGTAATGCTGGCACATCAAAATGTTACATCACAGTAATTTCAATGATTATCATTTCCTTATTATATGTGGCAGTGTCTCAGATTGTCATTGATTAATCACTTCATTAAACAGCAGAGCCAAATCAGTTACTTTCTGAGCACTTGACTCCAAACTGCCATGCATTAATTGTGTGAAAGAAAAGACCTGAAATGGGTCAGTTGCTGGAAATGAATTCTCTTGCATTTAAGTGCAATCAGGTGTCACATATTTAAGGATTATTGATCTTAGAAAATTGGCTGATTACAATTTACACAATAAAGTGATATGTAATATTATATGCAACAATATGCCAATCTGACAAGCTAGAAAAGCAGAGTTGGTTAATTGTATGGTGGCGATGCAATGGTTAAGTTATTGACAGTAACCCAATACTGTCCTAGATAAACGATGACCTGAGAGCAGATCGCCACCACTGCAGCTGTGGAATTTCATTTATTTAATAAATTGGAATTCAAAAAAACTATAGGAACTAGTATTAATGATGATGACCACAAAACTATCAGATTGCCATTAAAAACATCTCTGGTTCATTCACATCCTTCAGGGAGGGAAAACTGCTATCATTGCCTGTCTGGTTTTATGTGAGTCCAGACTTACAGTATCATGGTTGACTCTTAAAATACATGTCTTCTGAAATGGCCAAGCAGGCCTTTAGTTCAGAAGCAATGAACAACGGGCAATAAATGATGGCCTTGCCAATGATATCCACGTCCACAAAAAAAATTCATCAGATGCCAATTGCCACCCTTTAATGTTATTACTTTTCAACAGTTAATATATCACAGTTTGTGGACATATTATTCACACTGATGTCTACACGTGAATTTAGTCCACTTGCTTGATACAGACTTTTGTAAGCAAGTGCATTGGTTCAGAAGCAGGATCATGGGCTCCAGATCACATGAAATCTCGTTCAATTTTCGAAGTTCTTCCATTTCATTTTAGTGGTTTGCGGTCATTTGCTGGCAAGTAAGAACTTGCTATATTCATGGCACATCATAAAAAGATTGAGAAGTTCTAATTTAGCCCAGTGAAAGAAAGGTACACATGAAAGAACAAGAAAGCTGATTCATAGCCCATTTTCCACAGGAAACGAGTCAGAGCAACCCCCCCAGAGAAAGAATGAACCAATAAAAGTATGCCATTGATAATTTGTTAAAGACAAATTGTGTACGACTATTTTGAGTTTTTGAGAACACAGCAGATAGGGTAGGTGTTGCCGAAATGAGCATTCAAATGAGCATTCAAAAGTCAATACATCAATTTGGGTAAGAATAAGGTAGACACAAAATGCTGGAGTAACTTAGCGAGACAGGCAGCATATCTGGAGAGAAGGAATGGGTGACGTTTCGGGTTGAGACCCTTCTTCAGTCTGAAACCAGCATCTGCAGTTCTTTCCTTTAAGAATAAACTGTTGAGTCAGAGGGACAGGGAATTCATCAGTAAAAAGGGTCCTGGCAGCGAAAAGTGATAGAAATCTCAATTGAGGGCAGTATATCACAATGCAAAAAGCATTTTAAATATGATGGTTTGAATTAATGACATAAAAGGTGATAAGTGGGTTTGAATTAATAGCCCAATAGTTCCGCCATGCAATACGTCCTTATCTGACATTTACGCTACCTTCCACTTGACCCCACAAACAGTCACATCTTCCCATTTCCCCCCCCCCCTTCTGCCTTCCACAGTGACCGTTGCTTCCGCATCTCGTTGGTTCACTCATCCATTCCCACCCAAACCGGCACATCCTCAGGTACATTCCCCTGTAACCGCAGGAGATGTAACACCTGTTCCTTCCTATAACCTCCTCTGCCAAATCCATCCAGGGACCCTGACAGTCCTTCCAGGTGAAACAGAGGTTCATGCGCATGTCTTCCAACCTCTTCTATTGCATTCAGTGTTCATAATGTGGCCTCCTTCACGTTTGTGAGTCCAATGTTAGATTAGCGACCATTTAGCCGAACACTTGGGCTCAATCAGCCAAGGCCTGATAGATCTGATTGCTAAATATTTTAATGCCCCATTCGCCTTCTGACCTTTCTGTCCTGGGCTTGCTCCATTGCCAGAGTGAGGTCACATGCAAATTGTACATTGCGCTCAGGTAACTTACAACCTACTGATGTGAAAATTGAATTCTCCAATTTTAGGTAACTAACCTACAAACAACCTTCCCCTGCCCATGCCCCACCCTCTCCCTTCTCTCCCTTTTTTCACCTCTCTCTTCCCTGTAACCCACACAGATTAGCACCCATTTCTTGCCTTCTCCCTCCCCTGTCCCCTTCCACCTATGTCCGAGATTTTTAGCTTTATCTCGGGTTATTATTAACGGGTCCCTTTTCAGAATGGCAGGCAGTGACTAGTGGGGTACCGCAAGGCTCGGTGCTGGGACCGCAGCTATTTACAATATACATCAATGATTTGGATGAAGGGATTCAAAGTAACATTAGCAAATTTGCAGATGACACAAAGCTGGGTGGCAGTGTGAACTGTGAGGAGGATGCTATGATAATGCAGGGTGACTTGGACAGGTTGGGGGAGTGGGCAGATGCATGGCAGATTAAGTTTAATGCAGATAAATGTGAGGTTATCCACTTTGGTAGCAAAAACAGGAAGGCAGATTACTATCTAAATGGCGTCAAGTTGGGAAAAGGGGAAGTACAACGGGATCTGGGGGTCCTTGTACATCAGTCTATGAAAGTAAGCATGCAGGTACAGCAGGCAGTGAAGAAAGCGAATGGCATGTTGGCCTTTATAACAAGAGGAATCGAATATAGGAGCAAAGACGTCCTTCTGCAGTTGTACAGAGCCCTAGTGAGACCACACATGGAGTATTGTGTGCAGTTTTGGTCCCCTAATTTGAGGAAAGACATTCTTGCTATTGAGGGAGTCAGCGTAGGTTTACAAGGTTAATTCCCGGGATGGCGGGACTGTCATATGCTGAGAGAATGGAGCAGCTGGGCTTGTACACTCTGGAGTTTAGAAGGATGAGAGGGGATCTCATTGAAACATATATGATTGTTAAGGGCTTGGACCCGCTAGAGGCAGGAAACATGTTCCCGATGTTGGGGGAGTCCAGAACCAGGGGCCACAGTTTAAGAATAAGGAGTAAGCCATTTAGAACGGAGACGAGGAAACACTTTTTCTCACAGAGAGTGGTGAGTCTGTGGAATTCTCTGCCTCAGAGGGCAGTGGATGCCGGTTCTCTGGATACTTTCAAGAGAGAGCTAGATAGGGCTCTTAAAAATAGCGGAGTCAGTGGATATGGGGAGAAGGCAGGAACGGGGTACTGATTGGGGATGATCTGCCATGATCACATTGAATGGCAGTGCTGGCTCGAAGGGCCGAATGGCCTACTCCTGCACCTATTGTCTATTGTCTATTATCTCACATTGTTTGCCTTTTCATCTCTGACCTTTGGCCAACCACCTGCTTATCAACCCGCCCTCTCACCTATATCCACCTATCACTTGCCATGGATTGTCCTTCCCCCAACTCTCTTCCAGCTTTCTCCCCCACTATAATCAGTCTGAAGAAGAGAACACAAAACCTCCCCTATCCATGTTCTCCAGAGATGCTGCCTGACCCAATGAGTTATTCCAACACTTTATATTTATTTTAGTAAACACGCATCTGCAGTTCCTTGTGTCGCCAGACGATCAGTTGGGAACTAAATGTTCCTATCTATTTAAAATGCCAAAATCAAGTATAATCAGGTTGTGAACCTTTTATGTGATGAGCTAATACTATTTTGATAGAGGCCCTTTAAAGAGTCTAGGATTATGGAAACAGATTGTAAAGACTATAATCCTAACGTTATATTCTGGGTAAAAAATTAAGTTTGCAATGATAGAAAAATTGAAAAGAAAGATTAATAGGGAGAGAGTTATGTAGCCCTGATAAATGGACAGGGAATTCATTAAGAATAAGTAAAGCTTGTAAAAAAGAAACTATGGAGAATTTAAATTTAAAAAATGTCAAGAGGATGTATTCATAGGATGAATTTGAGCCAGTTTCCTGCAATATAACCAAGTAAGGAGCAGGTTATTTTAGATGTTATTATACATGATAGTTAGGTGTTAATTAGTATTCTCTTAAGAAAGGATCCTCTTGGAAAAATGTGATCGTAACATCATAGAGTTTCATGATGAATTTTATACTGCATCCTTAAATTCATAACTGGAGTCTAAAACATATATAAAACCAATTACAGAGGTATGAAGAGAGTGGAATAAAGTGGATTAGGAAATTAGATTAAAAGGCAAACACTAGATGAACAATTATACACATTCAAAGAAATATGTGAAATTCTCAATTAATTTACAATTCATTGCATTGTATTAAATGCTACAAGGGAATAATTTTCTATCCAGTGCAGGCTAAAGAAGGTGTTTCTATATTTGGACAAAATAATTATGTTTTCATCCAAGACTGTACACTGGATGGATACAAGGAACTGCAGATGTTGGTTTACAAAACAAGACACAAAGTGCTATAGTAATTCAGTGGATCAGGCAGCATCTCTGGAGAACATGGATGGGTGATATTTTGGTTTAGGATTGTAACGTGATCTATCTATGTCCTCCAGAGGTGTGGCCTAATCCATTGAGTAGGTGACATTTAGGGTTGTGACCGTTCTTTAGAAATGGTTGTAATGACTGTATACTGGATGATAAGATGTTGGAAGAATCAATGCAAGATACGATACGATCTGATAGGATACGATAGAACTTTATTTATCTCAGGAGGGAAATTGGTCTGCCAACAGTCATAAAACACAACAAGATACATGAAAAAAGAAATTAATGTGACAAGTCAAAAGTCCAGGATTGGGGATGTGCAAAGATTGTGTGTGTGTGTGTGTGTGGGGGGGGGAGGGGATCAGTCTACCCCACGACAGAAAGGGGAGGAGTTGTACAGTTTGATCGCCACAGGGAAAAGGGATCTCCTGTGGTGTTCTGTGCTACATCTTGGTGGAACCATTCTTTTGCTGAAGGTGCTCCTCAGGTTGACCAGTGTGTCATGGAGGGGATGAGCTGTATTGTCCAAGATGCTCCGCAGTTTGAGGAGCATCCTCCCCTCCAGTGAATCCAACTGCACCCCGGGACGGAGCCAGTCTTCCTGATGAGCTTGTTAATTCTGTTGCCATACACAGCTTTCGCCTTGTTACCCTCAGCACACGGCAGCGAAGAAGATGGCACTGGCCACCACTGATAGGTAGAACATCTGCAGCATCTTACTGCAGACATTGAAAGAACAGAGCCTCCTCAGAAAGTACTATGCAGATTTGGTGTTGGCACAGGGTTGTACATGACAAAATTGAAACTATGCTTCCAGGTGCTGTTGCTAAGAAATAGCAAGTGTCTGAGAAACAGGAGGGGCCAGGAATAGGTTTGCGAGAAGACAGCAAAGATAATGATCCTGAAACCCCAACAGAAGCAAGTGACTGCTCAGACAGAAGGATTTGGACCCGTTAGAGGCAGGAAACATGTTCCCGATGTTGGGGGAGTCCAGAACCAGGGGCCACAGTTTAAGAATAAGGAGTAAGCCATTTAGAACGGAGACGAGGAAACACTTTTTCTCACAGAGTGGTGAGTCTGTGGAATTCTCTGCCTCAGAAGGCGGTGGAGGCAGGTTCTCTGGATGCTTTCAAGAGAGAGCTAGATAGGGCTCTTAAAAATAGCGGAGTCAGGGTATATGGGGAGAAGGCAGGAACGGGGTACTGATTGGGGATGATCAGCCATGATCACATTGAATGGCGGCGCTGGCTCGAAAAGCCGAATGGCCTATTCCTGCACCTATTGTCTATTGTCTATTGATTTCGATGTTTCGGACATGACCGAGAGGTCTGCTGAGATTAGACACAAAAAGCTGAAGTAACTCAGCGGGACAGGCAGCCTCTCTGGTGTGAAGGAATGCGTGACATTTCGGGTCGAGATCCTTCTTCAGACTGCTGAGGTGTTTTGGATGAAGCTTAGAAATAAGAAAAGTGCAAACACTCAAATGGGATTGTACTATAACCCCCCCCCCCACCAACAGCAAGTGGGTGGTAGAGGAATAGATATGCAGACAGCTTACTGAAAGATGCCATAGTAACAGGGTTGTCTTAGTGGATGATTTTAACTTTCCCAATATTGACTGGGACTTGCTCAGCGCCAAAGGCTTAGACGGGGCAGAACTTGTGAGGTGTATCCAAGAGGGTTTCTTGAAACAATATGTGGATACTCCAACTCAAGAAGGGAACATACTAGATCTTATTTTGGGAAATGAGCTTGGCCAGATGACTAATATTACTGTGGAAGAGAATTTTAGTGATAGCGATCACAAATCTATAAAGGGGCTGTCCCACTTGGGCGACCCAATTTGCGAGTTTAGAAGAGCGTCTTCGACCTTCAAACTCACAGCATGGTTGACATGAGGTCCTAGGAGGTCCTATGAGGTCGCTGGAACTCTCCTTCATGCTCGTGGGAAGTTCCCGAATACTCGTGGCCTCAGCTAGGTCGCGGAAAATGTTTCAGCATGTTGAAAATTTTTCCGCGAGTAAAATTTGGCCGGCATGGTTCTTTTTAACTCGTAGTGCAGTGGAGTGGGGTCGCTATTTAGTTACAGGCAGTCGAGGGCAGGCATAGGCAATCTCCTTCGCTGACCGGGCATTTTAGATTGGCTCATTGGAATTTTCAGGACCCAGGAAAACTTTTTTATACTTCTTAAAAGTGTCTCCACTCCTTCTCCCCTCCTTCTCTCCCCCCTTTTTCCCCCTTTTCTCCCCTTTTTCTCCCCTTCTCCCCCCCTTCTCCCCCCTTCTCTTCCCTTCTCTCCCCTTTTCTCTCCTTCTCTCCCCCTCTCTCCCCCTCTCTCCCCCTCTCTCCCCCTCTCTCCCCCTCTCTCCCCCTCTCTACCCTTCTCCCCCCCCCCACGCTCTCTAAAGGACTTACAATTACTGTGCAGCTGTTTTACCTTCCTCTTCATCGCGGGTGTGAATTTCGGACAGCGCTCCCCCGCTTTCCCTGGCCCCCGCCTTTGCGATGTGTTTGTGTGTGTGCGGTCGGTCGATCCAGCTTGCGGTTTCAACGCGGAAGGTCGATCCAGCTCGAGGCTTTCAAGGCGAGTGCCCTCGAGCTTGAAGGTCGAAGACACTCTTCTTAACTCACGGATTATGTCGCCCAAGTGGTACAGCCCCTTAAGTTTTAAGCTTGCTTTGAATAGGGAGAAGGGTGGACCTTGTGGGAAGGTGCTGAATTGGAATAAGGCAAACTCCAATGTTATTACGCAGCAGCTTTGAAGGATACACTGGGATCAATTGTTTTGAGAAAGTACACATCTGACAAATCAATGGTTCAATGGTTCAATGGTTTCTTTATTGTCAGGTTATGTGCAGTTAGGTAAGTGATGGTCTGAGCATCACATTTGGCACAGACATTGTGACCGAAGGGCTTTTTCTTGTGCTGTACTGTTTTATGATCTATATTCTATGTCCGTTGTGTTTACTTTCTGAGAATGATTTTTGCAGTGATGTTGAGTGCAAGGGTTCCCTTTTAAATATTAATGTGGGCTGTTTGCGGCTCATTAATTAAATACCATCAGATGCAAGTTTCTATTTTTGGCTTCAGCTACTTTGTAGACGTTCATGGTTCTGAAATGATTCAATCACTCTTTTATTACATCAAAAGAGCCTGGATCAGATTACCTTATCTTATCAGAGAGAGAGTTCTGTTGTGGAGAAGCTGCACTCTGGAAAAATATGAACCTATACTCTCTTAGGAGTCTGAGCGTTCTGCTTCTGGGGAGAGTAGTTGCAAAGAGCAAACCATCAAAATTGTGTATGTGCATTGTGATCTGTGATATTGTGAATGCAATAACTAAACGTGCATCCTGAGCACTGGTAACAAACTGTCTCAAGTCCCTGATGCAAAAGAATTGCACTTTTTGTTCACCTGCGGCTGATTCCATGCAGTACCCTTTGCCTACTTCACAAGATAGTTGGCAGGAGACAAAGTTTTCAGCAAATTAGATCTGCCACATTGTATGTTGTAAGTTAAATGTGGATTAGGAGAGTCAATGACATACATTGAGTAGTACACATGAGGAATTTTGCTCCGGCGCAAAATCTATCCTATAAATAATCTTTCAAGTGTCAATGGAGAAGATATTTTAAGTGGTAAATCATTGTCAATGCAATCTGGATGGGATACCAGATGCCTCAAGTAACAAAGAAGAAAACCTTTGAATTTTCATTGAGGTGTTCAAGTGGCTACACAAACATAATGTTAAGGTACAAACGTGCAGTCACACAGCAAAAATCAGTTTGTCTTGGGTTATGGCTGATGCAAAATAGCAAGGATAAACATCCAAGGAAAATGTGGAAGTGTCCCTCTTCATGGTACAGTTCGATGGCCCAGTTTTCACAGATTTTGAAACAATTGCAGCAGTTACTTTAGAATAACTATAAACCGTATCACAGCAATAAAAGACAGCACATGACCTATGCAAAAAACTCTTGAAAATGCATACTTGCTAGTGAACAATATGTACGTGGGAATTAACATGTTATTCTTCGGATTATGAAGTAGATCCTTAGACCATGTAAGTTACAATGGTCAAGGAAAAGCAATCTTGCTTACATCTTGTGCATTGAAGAGCGAGATAAATTAATTTCCCAGAGTGAAAATGTTTCAATAACAGTTATTGGCAGGCTTTTTACACCGGTAGCAGTTCTTTGTCCTAAAATGACAATACTAACAATGACTGCATTGAAAATCCAGCAGCGGGTCATTCTCTTATTCAGATTTCAGGAATGAAAACTGATTTTCACACACAGAATCCTTGGATAGTCCATCCAAAATAACTGTACACAAAACCTTTAATAGCATGGACAACAGCACATGTCCAGATGGAAACATTGGAGGACTGTGCTGCAGCCAATGATATCACATGTTGATGGAAGAAAATTGTGCTAAACTTGGATACGGAATTATCATGCCAAGTGTGTTAAAAAGAGAAGTTTTAGGAAAGCTTCACACCAAACATGTTAATATAGTGAACATGAAGATAATTGGTCGTTTTTTGTTGTTTATTGGCTGGAATTAAATAAGCATCTTGAAGAACTGGAAGGCTGGTGCAAGCCCTCAAAAATGCCTTTTTGGAGCTGGTTGGCTGAATAAACCTTTCCAAAGAGTACATGCTGATTACTGTGAGGAGATTTCTAACATATTAGTACTTGAAATTCATTGAGATGACACATTTTGGATTCAATACTACAACAGAACATGTACTGAAGAACTGAGATCCACTATTTGATGCTGTGGCTTAGGATAAGAACTGGAGTCGAATAACAATCCTGTTTTGTTCATTTCTATTTGTGGTGTTTCGTGAAACAAAAGATTGCTAAACACACACTTATTTTACCAATGTCAATTAGTGCAGATGTTAGATCAGTGACAATACCAAGGAGGCTTGGAACAGAGAGATTGGGTGTTCATGTTTAACAATAGGATTTTTGATAAGTTAATGTTTTGACAAATTTCAGAACTATGCCTCATTCCACAAAGGGTGGAACACTTGCTGAGTTACTAATATACTGTAGAAGGCTCAAATATGGTTCATCTTAATTGAAGTCAAGATGACTTCGATTAAGTCAAAACATTGAATGGAGACAGAAATGAAATTTTGACAGGAGGAGGAGGAGGATCAATTTAAACTATATGATAGAGTTGCATGATGTTACCTGACCAATCTGACACTCAGAAAGGGATGTTACAGTGATGATTGAAGTATGAGATGCAAATAAATATCTTGTGAAAATGGAAGTTAAAATCAGAAGTGCTCATGTAAAGCACTTCATTCCGGTGAAAGGCACGCAAAAGAATATCAAGGAGTTCTGTGATCATGAGGATATCCCAAAAGTCAATTCAAAGGAGACTGAAGGATAATCAGCATAAGCTTTGACTGAATTGAATCACGAAATACCATCTTCAAGTCAAGAAACAGATATAGCACCATCAATACCTGTTCATTTGAGAAGATGACACAGAAAACCTGTGCGAAGGTTAACGGTATGCATAATGTTTTTTTAAGTTTTTTAAAATTTTTTAAATTTTTTAAATTTTTTATTTATTAGAAGTACATTACATTACAACCAATTACATTAGTACTGATCACGTATATCTTATTACAATTAATGTACCCGTCATTTTTTACACTAATAAAAAGAAAAGGTTGAGATTAAGAAAAAAGAGAAAGTGAAGGAAAATAGTGAAGGTGAAAAAACGTGACAACAGGAAAGAACAGAGACCCTGTAGAAAAGAAATTAAGAAGAAAGGATTAAGAGATAGACCCTAAAGAAGAAGAAAAAAGAGAAAGAGGAAAAAAGAGAAAAACAAATACTTTATTATAAGCATCACGCAAATGGGATATACCAACTCTCCAGCTTTCATCCCCCTTTACCTGGCCTCAGTTTTTTTTTTTTTAAATACTTTTGCACCCTATACTTGTAATAGTTCTATAAATGCAGACCACGTCAGGTGGAAGTGATCTGGTTTACCTGCCAGGAGGAGTCTTATCTCTTCTAGGTGTAATGTTTCAAAGACAAGCCTGAAGGCGTTGTATCTTAATGCAAGGAGCATTCGTAATAAGGTGGATGAGTTGAATGTGCAGATAGTTATTAATGAATATGATATAGTTGGGATCACGGAGCCATGGCTCCAGGATGACCAAGGCTGGGAGCTGAACATTCAGGGATATTCAATATTCAGGAGGGATAGACAGAAAGGAAAAGGAGGCGGGGTAGCGTTGCTGGTTAGAGAGGAGATTAACGCAATAGAAAGGAAGGACATTAGCTTGGAGAATGTGGAATCGATATGGGTAGAGTTGCGAAACACTAAGGGGCAGAAAACGCTAGTGGGAGTGGTGTACCGGCCACCTAACAGTAGTAGTGGAGTTGGGGATGACATCAAACAGGAAATTAGAAATGCGTGCAACAAAGGTAAAACCATTATAATGGGTGACTTCAATCTACATATAGATTGGGTGAATCAAATTGGCAGGGGTGCTGAGGAAGAGGATTTCTTGGAATGTATGCGGGATAGTTTTCTAAACCAACATGTAGAAGAACCAACGAAAGAGCAGGCTATTCTAGACTGGGTATTGAGTAATGAGGAAGGGTTAGTTAGCAGTCTTGTTGTGCATGGCCCCTTGGGGAAGAGTGACCATAATATGGTTGAGTTCTTCATTAGGATGGAGAGTGACATTGTTAATTCAGAAACAAAGGTCCTGAACTTAAAGAAAGGTGACTTTGAGGGTATGAGACGTGAATTGGCCAAGATAGACTGGCCAATGATTCTTAAAGGGTTGACGGTGGATATGCAATGGAAGGCATTTAAAAACTGCATGGATGAACTACAACAAGTGTTCATCCCAGTTTGGCAAAAGAATAAATCAGGGAAGGTAGTGCATCCGTGGATAACAAGGGAAATCAGGGATAGTATCAAAACAAAAGAGGAAGCCTACAAATTAGCAAGAACAAGCAGCCTACCAGAGGACTGGGAGAAATTCAGAGTCCAGCAGAGGAGGACAAAAGGCTTAATTAGGAAAGGGAAAATAGATTATGAAAGAAAACTGGCAGGGAACATAAAAACTGACTGCAAAAGTTTTTATAGATATGTCAAGAGGAAAAGATTAGTTAAAACAAATGTAGGTCCCTTGCAGTCAGAAACAGGCGAATTGATCATGGGGAACAAGGACATGGCAGACCAATTGAATAATTACTTTGGTTCTGTCTTCACTAAGGAAGACATAAATAATCTGCCGGAAATAGCAAGGGACCGGGGGTTAAATGAGATGGAGGAACTGAGTGAAATCCAGGTTAGCCGGGAAGTGGTGTTAGGTAAATTGAATGGATTAAAGGCCGATAAATTCCCAGGGCCGGATAAGTTGCATCCCAGAGTACTTAAGAAAGTAGCCGCAGAAATAGTGGATGCATTAGTGATAATTTTTCAAAATTCTTTAGATTCTGGAGTAGTTCCTGAGGACTGGAGGGTAGCTAATGTAACCCCACTTTTTAAAAAAGGAGGGAGAGAGAAAACAGGGAATTACAGACCTGTTAGTCTAACATCGGTGGTGGGGAAAATTCTGGAGTCAGTTATTAAAGATGGGATAGCAGCACATTTGGAAAGTGGTGAGTTCATTGGACAAAGTCAGCATGGATTTATGAAAGGTAAATCATGTCTGACGAATCTTATAGAATTTTTCGAGGATGTAACTAGTAGAGTGGATAAGGGAGAACCAGTGGATGTGTTATATCTGGACTTTCAGAAGGCTTTCGACAAGGTCCCACATAAGAGATTAGCATACAAACTTAAAGCACATTGTATTGGGAGTTCAGTATTGATGTGGATAGAGAACTGGCTGGCAGACAGGAAGCAAAGAGTAGGAGTAAACGGGTCCTTTTCAGAATGGCAGGCAGTGACTAGTGGGGTACCGCAAGGCTCAGTGCTGGTACCCCAGCTCTTTACAATATATATTAATGAACTGGATGAGGGAATTGAATGCAACATCTCCAAGTTTGCGGATGACACGAAGCTGGGGGGCAGTGTTAGCTGTGAGGAGGATGCTAGGAGGCTGCAAGGTGACTTGGATAGGTTGGGTGAGTGGGCAAAGGCATGGCAGATGCAGTATAATGTGGATAAATGTGAGGTTATCCACTTTGGTGGCAAAAACAGGAAAGTAGACTATTATCTGAATGGTGGCCGATTAGGAAAAGGGAGGATGCAACGAGACCTGGGTGTCATGGTACACCAGTCATTGAAAGTAGGAATGCAGGTACAGCAGGCAGTGAAGAAAGCAAATGGTATGTTAGCATTCATAGCAAAAGGATTTGAGTATAAGAGCAGAGAGGTTCTACTGCAGTTGTACAGGGTCTTGGTGAGACCACACCTGGAGTATTGCGTACAGTTTTGGTCTCCTAATCTGAGGAAAGATATTCTTGCCATAGAGGGAGTACAGAGAAGGTTCACCAGACTGATTCCTGGGATGGCAGGACTTTCATATGAGGAGAGACTGGATAGACTCGGCTTGTACACGTTGGAATTCAGAAGACTGAGGGGGGATCTTATAGAAACTTACAAAATTCTTAAGGGGTTGGACAGGCTAGATGCAGGAAGATTATTCCCGATGTTGGGGAAATCCAGAACTAGGGGTCACAGTTTAAGGATAAGAGGGAAGACTTTTAGGACCGAGATGAGGAAATCATTTTTTACACAGAGAGTGGTGAATCTGTGGAATTCTCTGCCACAGAAGGTAGTTGAGGCCAGTTCATTGGCTATATTTAAGAGGGAGTTAGATGTGGCCCTTGTGGCTAAGGGGATCAGGGGGTATGGAGAGAAGGCAGGGATGGGATACTGAGTTGGATGATCAGCCATGATCATATCAAATGGCGGTGCAGGCTCGAAGGGCCGAATGGCCTACTCCTGCACCTATTTTCTATGTTTCTATGTTTCTATATTTGAAATCCACATGTTTATAGTTGGTATTGGAGCGTTTTTCCACAATTTCAGGATTAACTTTTTTCCAGTTATTAACCCGTAATCTATTAATTTCTTTTGAAACACATTTAGTTCAGGGCTATCTTCCGTTTTTCCGAAGATAATCCATTCTGCTTTTGGTGTCAGTTATATTTTAAATAATTTTGTAAAGATTTCAAAAATTTCAATCCAAAATTTTTGAATTTTTGTACAAAAATCAAATGAGTGCGCTATAGTAGCTTCTTGAGATTGACATTTATCACAAATGGATGATACATTGGGGAAATTTTTTATTAATTTTAGTTTTTGAATAATATAATCTATGTAAAATTTTAAATTGTATTAAAATGTGTCTTACATTAATCGAACATTTATGCACGTTTAATAAATGTTCATTCCTCCTTTCCTTTGAGATTTTAATAGCTAATTCGTGTTCCCAGTCTCTTCTAATACCTTCCATAGATGGTATTTCTACATTTAAGATAATATTATACAAATATGATATTAAGTTTGCTGATTCAGCTTTTATCTGCATTGCTTCATCCAATACATCTGGGATATTATAATGATCTTTTGTATATTTTTTCAAATAGTCACATATTTGAAAATTTTTAAAGTATTGATTATTTCCCAGTTTATATTTTATTTGTAATTGTTGGAATGATAGTAATTTTCCAGTTTCATACAAGTCACCGAACATTTTAATTCCTAGTCTATCCCATTGTATAAAAGATTTGTCTGTAATAGAGGGATTAAACAAAGGGTTATTAACTATTGGGGATAAAAGCGATAGATTTCTTAATTTTAAATTTTGTTTTATTTGTTTCCAAGTTCTGATTGTACTATGTATAATTGGGTTTTTGTTATAATTTATGTTATTCAGTTTCATTGGTGAGAGGAGGATCGCTCCAATATTACCAGAGGAGCAGTCCTCTCTCTCCATTACAATCCAGTCCACTTGCTGGGCAGAATTGTCCATCAGTAGGATCATATTTTTAATATTTACTGACCAATAATAATACATGACGTTAGGGAGTGCTAAGCCCCCTAATACTTTAGCTTTGTTCAAGTGTGTTCTTTGTATTCTATAGGATTTATAATCCCATATAAAATTAGTAATGTCTGTCCAATTTAAAAAAAAACTTCTTTGGTAGATATATAGGAATCGATTGAAATAGGTATAAAATTTGTGGTAAGAAGATCATTTTTATTGCATTTATTCGGCCTATTAAAGACATCGGTATGAGTAATGTGAATGAAAGAATTGTAGCTTTTCAAAACGGAAAGTGTAAACGTATGATGTATAATGTATGTGCATATGCATGGTGGAGTTAAGGCCCTGTCCCACTTACGAGACCTTTACAGGCGACTGCCGGCACCCGTGATAGCTCGCCGAAATTTTCAACATGTTGAAAATTCTGTGGCGACCAGAAAGACACTACGACTCTTTGGAGACCTCTCACGACCATAGGAGACCTCTCATGACCATACAGGCTGTATGGTCGTGAGAGGTCTCCTATGGTCGTGAGAGGTCATCCACGACATGTCACCAGGGGTTGCCTGTATGGTCGTGAGAGGTCTCCTATGGTCGTGAGAGGTCTCCAAAGAGTCGTAGTGTCTTTCTGGTCGCCGCTGAATTTTCAACATGTTGAAAATTTCGGCGACCTATCATGGGTGCCGGCAGTCACCTGTAAAGGTCGTGTAAGTGGGACAGGCCCTTTAGGGAGAGATGAATGAATGAGATGAATGCATTCTACTAGCTGCCTGTGTCACTTCATATTTTCAGCATCGCTTGCAGGAAGAATATATAGTGTGTGCATGTGCAAATACATGACACCAAGGAGAAGTGCAGGAAGGACTGCAGATGCTGCATTACACCAAAGATAGGCGCAAAATGCTGGAGTAACTCAACGGGACAGGCAGCATCTTTGGATAGAAGGAATGGGTGATGTTTCGGGTCGAGACTCTTCTTTAGACTAATTTCATCGTAGTTTGAAGAAGGGTCTCGCCCCGAAACGTCACCCATTCCTTTTAACCAGAGATGCTTCCTGTCCCGCTGAGTTGCTCCAGCATTTTGTGTCTATCTTTGGGATACACCAAAGAGAAGCTGTTTTTAAACTGGTTCTTCCCTTTTGCTGACATGAAAATGTAGAGAACCTTACAGGCTTCACGGGATCACTGGAAACATCCATGGTGGTATGGTGGTATCCTGATGTACTGTATCACTGATGTAACTTTCACACTGAAACTATGCAACTCTCCCATCCCTTTCCCTTACTTGTATACAATAGGAATGTAGCATTGCATTGGTGCCCAGTTACACCAGAGCTCTGACTGGAAATAAGCAAATAAGCAGATTCCTTGACTGTTTTTACCAAGCCACATGGTGGCATTTCTCACCTGCCGTGTCAGTTGTCATCTTCATTCTTGCTTTGGTGCCCATTGTACACACTGGCTGGTGACAGACAAGCATCATCCGGGTTCTTTGATAGAGACCTCCAGTGATCAGTGAGTGAAAATGGTCACTTTACAGCTCAACTGCTCCTCTTGTGCATTGGCCTGATGTCATTGGTTAAGCAAGTCACCCTTTGGATTGATGTAAACTTTAAGGTACAGAAGCAACACTAATCAAAGACATTCCCAGACGAGCAAACAACACTGTTGTCAGTCAGCTATGATGAGAGTAAGGTTTGTACTGTTAAAAAAGATCAAAGGTGCTTGTATTCAGCACAATAATAGCATGAATGCAATAAAGTAATATTTGTTTCCGTGTTTTCAGTTTATAATGGCATGTGTTTAACTTAATATGAAATGTAGACAATTATTTCATCACAATCTGACTAGGTATTATTTATTTTGAACATGTAGGAAGAAGGTAACTGGTATATTGTCAGACATATTGGTGAATCACTCAACAGGGAAGCAGGAGAGAAGCATTTTGAATAGACTTAGAGCAAACAACATATGTCTGATGTCAGTCGTGACATTGAGATCTTAGTTTTAGCATGGGGATCAAATTTGTGCAAAAGTTAAAAGGCTGACTAGGAAATATTAAGCTGGGCCACCATTTATTAATAAATCTTAATCTCAGAAATGGCGATTGTATATGAAGATAAAGTAATTCTTCACAGTTGTTTTCCTTCCTGAGGTCAAGTATGGCTGCATAGTAGTCCACAGACATTTTGAAATAATTGAATAGCAGAACATAAGCGGCCATTTTACATCGTATGCTATCATTTATTCAACACAGATTGAAGTAAATGCTGCCTGAACTTAGCATACTCCAGAGTTAATTTTTTAACCGGTTTGGATCACAAACCTCACAAGACATCTAAATTACACACATTTAAAATCTGTCTATGCAGTGGAAATGCATGTTGGCAAAAAACCTACAGTATACAGCAGTGCATTGAATATAATACAAAATGCACGGCTTGCAATGCAAATTTGCTTCAGGCATTTTGTAATAGAATTTAGCCTATTGGACGAGTAAATTTCTTATATTGAAAATACTTGTCCTTCCATAACAACTTTCTCATTTGAGACAGTGTTTCCATTTTATCTTTGCTCCACTGAGAATAGCTGAACAAGACCATGTAATGACTTCTCCAAGTTGATTGATAGGGCTTAAAACAACAAAATGCATTTTTATTAATAATTACAATGCCATTTCAATGTTTCATTGAATTTTAAAATATACATGCATTCAGCTATTTTAAGTGCTGGCAATTACAATAACAAATGTAAGTTTTTTTGCATGATGCTGGCAGTCATGAACTACAGAGAGCTCATTGTATATCCTGGGAGGTCTTTGAAGAAATCGGTATGTGGGAACAGGTTAATTACAATTGATGTCTGTTTTTATCGGTGTGATAGTTTCTCTCAATCTGCCTGCCTTTTTGGAACAAGAAAAGTATTTTTTAATTTATGAGTCATGGCAACCAGCTTGCACTTTTTTTAAATATTTGAAAATATTTCCACGACCAAAGACTTGCATCCTCTAGAGCAGGTTATTTTTGTTTTAGAAACACTCAATTTAAAGCTGCAGGAACATAATGGAAGCCATTATCACCCCCTTCCACCAAGGAAGGTTCATAACCAAATGCACCTTTAAGAAAGATTACTTTATAAAATATCTGACTCAGAATTATTGTTATTGACTGCCAATTACATAATAAATCTATAATGAGACCTTCTTGGTGTTACACCTAATGTTGCCATTGTTGCCTGTTGTCTACAATTTCAACATTGAATTAAAAACATCCATTTTGGAACACTACTCTCTTGATACAAATTTGGATGAAACATTTTCTGCATTAAATTCAGATTCCCTTCTATGTTGAAAGCTACAATTGAATTAAATATATGTAACTAATTCATTGCCTATGTTCTTCTTGAGAGTTAAACTATATTTCATATGAATTAAATATTTGCTTTGGGCATAATTGATAGCTAGAGAGAAGGGGAAAAAAGAAGAAAGAAACCAAGGGAATGATGACTTAACTTTTGCAGAGCTCACAGACCAATAATTTAAGTCTTCAGGATTGAGATCTATATTATATTTAGGGGATAGACATAAAATGCTGGAGTAACTCAACGGGACAGGCAGCATCTCTGGAGAGAAGGAATGGGTGACGTTTCAGGTCGAGACCCTTCAGAGATGCTGCCTGTCCCGCTGAGTTACTCCAGCTTTTTGTGTCTATCTTTGGTTTAAACCAGCATCTGCAGTTCCTTCCTGCACTTATATTCAGGGGATCACCATTTAATAATATATTGGGGAAAAAGATACTATGAATGTCATGATATTGGATGGTTTAAAGTAGGGTGAAGGAAAAGAGAGTTACGAGAATTACTCAGGAAGTTAAATATTGATCCCAAGCCTGAAGATTTGGACTTCTGGTTGATGAAAACCAAAGTTCAGATTTCTTTCTTCTTCTATTCCTTGAACATGTCATTCATCTGAAAAAATGCATAACTCAAAAGAAGCCCAAAGCAATGAGTAACCTGCAGTGATACTTAAATCTAATTCAATTGCAGCTTTCAGCAAAAAGAGAGTCCACATTTCACATGTGAAATTGTCATTAAATAACATAGGAGCAAATCAATTTTTAAAGTTGACATTGAAGAAGACGTTAGGACACTAATACAGTTTGTGAGACTATGCAATTAATTGATGAGACAAATTAATAGGGTGATTTGAACAATTGCTGCAGATTGGTTATCCTGATGGCAGATTTTAGCATATTACAAACGTCAGAAGGGTCATTGAAGGAAGGCAGAAGAGCCTCTTGTTACACAAAATGAGCAATGTTTAATATTGTCACGTGTATAGAGGTACAGTGGTGCATACTTTTAAGCTTCTGTATCTTCTGCCCGATTGGAACAGGGAGAAGAAGGAATGACCAGGGTGGGAAAAGTCTTTGATTATGTTGGTTGCTTTCCTGAGACAGCATGAAGTGTTGATGAAATCAAATACATGAAGTGTAGGAAGTCAAGTCTGTGTGATGGACAGAGCTATATTCACAGCTCTCTGCAATTTATTTTTGCAGGAGCTGCAAATCTTTGGAATTATCTATCTCAAGGGTTCTGAGGATGTTCAGTCATTGAGCATAGTCAAGAATGAGGTCAAAGGAATTTTGGTTACTGAAGTCAGGAGGTTAGCATGGAAGATTGATGATTTGAAAGATCAGCCAAAGTTCTTATTAAAGTTGGAGCAGTGTCCAAACTTCATGCTCCTCTTGTATCTGTTTCTATTTCTAATCTTGTTATTATTACAACAAACATAAAATTTTATGGAGATGGTGTTCTCATAATGAAACTTGGAAATTGCATTGAACGCAGAAGGAATTACTGGGAGCCATGTTATGGATTAATGGAGGAAGGAGGCTGGAGAGCAGGAACTAAAATACATTTTGAGTTTGAATTTGAGTTTAGTTTATGGTCACGTGTACCGAAGTACAGTGAAAAGCTTGTGTTGCATGCTAACCAGTCAGCAGAAAGACAATATATTATTACAATCGCGCCTTCCACGGTGTACAGATACATGATGAAGGGAATAACAGGAATAACGTTTAATGCAAGATAAAGTCCAGTAAAGTCCAATCAACGATAGTTCAAGCGTGTCCAATGAGGTAGATAGTAACTCAGAATTGCTCTCTAGTTGTTGGTAGGATGGTTCAGTTGCCTGATGCGAAGAAACAGTCCCTGAATCTGGAGGTATACATTTTCATACTTCTATACTTTTTGCCCGATGGGACAGGGGAGAAGAGTTATGGGCCTGTCCCACTTAGGCGATTTTTCAGGCGACTGCCGTCGACTGTCAAGTCGTAGCACGTCGCTGATAAACCGGCGACTGGAACGGCGACTGTCAGAGTGGAGCACACGCATACACATTGCTTCCTTCACCAGCCAGTTATGCAGGCGGGGGACAGAGCACACGGTGCAAAGCCAATGTGATACAGACACACACCGCGATGAACAGGAAGGTCGGCGCTGTAATTAAGACGGTGAAAGCACAGTGTATGGGAAGGGTCACTTAAGTCCTTTAAAAGAGCGGGGGAGAGGGGGGGGGTGGGAGAAGGGGAGAAGGGGGAGATGGGGTGGGGAGAAGGAGTAGCGACAACTTTTAAGAAGCCATAGATACACGGCTGTGAAGCCTGGCGGACATTTAACATTACCGGTCAGTTATCCTTGGTTCTGAAAACGACTGTTTACGTTTTTTTCCCAATGAGCCAATGAAATTCACCGGTTAGCAGTGACAACCTACGACAACCTACGACCTCCTGGTGACCCACTACCACTGCACCTACATCACGAGAATTCTCGCTACTCTCCATGGCGTCAAAATTCTAGCCGCCGCTAATTTTTCAACATGTTGACCAGAATGAAGCCGCGACTAGTTACGAGAATGCGGGAACCACTCACCACCATGCAGGCGACACCCCGGCAACCTCCGCCGAACATGTGGCGACCTCATAGTCTACTGCAGCCGCCTAAAAGGTTGCGTAAGTGGGACAGGCCCATTAGTGGCCAGGTTGCGACTCATCCTTGATTATGCTGGTGGCCTTGCTGAGGCAACATGAAGTGTAAATGGAGTCAATGGAAGGGCGGATGGTTTGTGTGATGGTCTGAGCTGCATCCACAATTCTCTGCAATTTCTTGCAGTCTTGGATGGGGCTGTTTGTAAACCATGTTCAGGACAAACTGTACTGAATTTCCTAAGCTTTCTATGGAAGTAGAAACTCCATGCTAGGGTGATCTCAGAATGGAGAGAACATTAGAACTGAGAACCTAATTTTCAACTTCACTGGTCATGGATTGCAGAATATCTCTATTTTCACCACATTGTATATATTTTTTACAGAGCCCATTCGAATCATTAAGTCTATGCTGGTTCTCAGAGGAAATGCATTAATCCTTTTCCCCATCTTATTTTCTGGAATTCATTCCCTATCACATGCCCATCAAATCCACTCCTGCCATTCAATTGCACCCCAACTAACTTACAGTGCCCCATTAGGTTGGCGCAGTAATGCATTGGGCAGCACAATTGGCACAGCTGGTAGAGATGCTGCCTCACAGCACCTCACCGGGCCTCATAGCGCTAGAGACCTGGATTTGATCTTGACCTCAGGGCTGTCTGTGTTTGCACCATCTCCCTGTGACTAATGTTGATTTCCTCCATATTCTCCAGTTTCCTTCCACATCGCAAAAATGTGTGGGTTTGTAGGTTAATTGACCTTTATAAATTACTTCTAGTATGTAATGGGTAAATGTGAAAATAAGATAATATAGAACTGATGTGAACTGGTTATCGATAGTGGGCATGGACATGGTGGGTCAAAGGGTCTGTTTCCATGCACTGTCTTTCAATCAATCATTTAACCTGCCAACCAGCACATTAGGGATGTGGGAGAAAACTGAAGCACTCGGGCAAACCATACTTGGTCATAGGGAGAATATGTAAACTCCACAAAAGGGCATTGGAGGTCAGGATTATTAAGCGCAGTTCTCTAGAGCTGTGCGGCACCTGCATTATCGCTGCGCCAATGTGCTGCTCTAAGTGAAATAATGTGGTAAAACTGATTTGATAGCAGTTAGGAAATCTGCTCTGGCAGATGTTCATCCATGTAGTCAGTTAATAATCTCTCATGAACACTGGAGGAAAGTAGAGTCCTATGGCATCATTTAGCTTTTAACTTAACAACTGTTTCACAAACATCAAATTGTTTATTCAACAAAATATTCAGCACTTTAATTGGGCAAATGAAAAGCAAAAAATTGTAAATGCTCCAAATCTAAAATAAAATCTGTGGATCTGGGCAGACTCGGCAGAGTAATTTAGAGTATACTCAACCTGATCCAATTTCTAACTTTTCTCAAATCTGATGAAAGGTCATTGACCTGAAACATTAGCTGTTTCTATCTCCACAAGTGCTGCCTGACCTGTTGAGTCTTTCCAAAATTCTCTGCTTTTACCTACAATGTGAATATGTGCATGGAACAACAAAAGATAAAATTCAAATACCGTAAGCATAAAGTTTTACAAACTGGGAGGAAGACTGTTCATGAAATGTACTTCAGGAATAGAAACAGGAATTTTACCAAATCTAGCATTTTTTGTTGAAGATAGAACAGTACACCAAAATAACCTTTTTTTTAATCGACAGCAATGCTTCTTCTAACCAGTTTATGGTAAAATTGCCAAGTACACCACAAGGCACCACATGAACAGGCCCCTTATCTCACAATATCATGTTGAAGATGATGCCAAATTAAACTAATCTCATCTGGCTCCATGTGACCCATATCCCTCCATTCCCTGCATATTCATGTACCTATCTAAAAGCTTCCCAAATGCACTATTTTATCTGTCTGCCCCTCTGCCCCAGGCAGCGTGTTCCAGTCATCTACCTGCTATCTACTTCTATCAGGTCCCCCCACAGTTTTAGACGTTACAGAGAAAACAATCTAAGCTTGTCCAACCTTATAGTTAATACTCTCTAATCTAGGCAGCATTCAGATAAACCTCTTCTCCACCCATTCCAAAGCCTCCGCATCCTTCATGTAATATGACAACTGGAACTGTAAACAATACTCTGTACCGTTGGTCTAATCAAAGTCCTATAGTTGCAAGATGATATCCTGACTCTTACTTGAAGCTCATAAGTTCCTTGGTGCTCCAGAAGTTCTGTGAATTTGATGACGAAAAGTGTCAGCGTGCTGGAACATAAAGTTCTTCCTGTCAAAGGAAATATCTCTTCAGGCCTCACCAGTATAAATCCAGCAGCCACAGGCTGGGGGCAGTCAGAGGCGCTTGGCAACTTCACCATAAAGTGGTAGAAAAAAAGCACTGGTGTCAATAAAGAAATTTGGTTGCAGGCCTCTGCACTGTTAGCCTATTTTACTCACAGAAAATGGATGTGACAGTGTCAAATTTACAGTCAACCAGTATGGAAGAGAAAACAACAAAGCCAAACAAATGACCATTGTTTTTAATTGTATTGACGTTGAAACTGTTAGCATGTGCTGCCATTTTATTGGTGGGTCTATTGGCAGGTCAGCAAGCTTGATGACATCACTGTATCTGGACACTGCACATAGGTGCTAACATAGAAACATAGAAAATAGGTGCAGGAGTAGGCCATTCGGCCCTTCGAGCCTGCACCGCCATTCAATATGACCATGGCTGATCATCCAACTCAACTCATAGCCTGCAGCTCAAGCCAGGACAAGGGAAATCTGGGGCTGAGTCTTTATCTGGTTATTTTCTTTGAGATCAGTAGGGGCGGCATGATGCTGCAGCGGTGGAGATGTTGCCTTACAGCGCCAGAGACTCAGGTTCGATCCTATTAAACATATAAAATTATTAAGGGATTGGACAGGTTAGATGCAGGAAAATTGTTCCCCGATGTTGGGGGAATCCAGAACCAGGGGTCACAGTTTAAGAATAAGGGGTAGCCATTTAGGACTGAGATGACAAAAAATGTTTTCACCCAGAGAGTTGTGAACCTGTGGAATTCTCTGCCACAGAAGGCAGTGGTGACCAATTCATTGGATGTATTCAAGAGAGAGTTAGATCTAGCTCTTAGGGCTAATGGAATCAAGGGATATGGGGAGAAAGCAGTAACGGGGTATTGATTTTGGATGATCAGCCATGATCATATTGAATGGCGGTGCTGGCTCAAAGGGCCGAATGGCCTACTGCACCTATTTTCTATGTTTCTATGTTTCTATGATTATGCGTGCTGTCTGTAGGGATTTTATACGTTCTGCCCGTGAATGCGTGAGTTTTTGCTGGGTGCTCCGGTTTCATGCCACACTCCAAAGACGTACAGGTTTGTAGTTTAATTGGCTTTGATAAAAAATTTAAATTGTCCCTAAACTAAACAAAATTGTCTCTAAATTAAACAAAAAATAAAATAAGGCAACAATCCTTGCTGCTCCATCACAGTTGACCTGAAAAATCAGGCCTCTAGTGATTTATAATACCAAATCAGTTCTACAATTCACAATCAAAAGATATCAAAGTAACAAAAACAACAATCAACAGTTAAAATATTTGTAAGCATTTGGTTTTGCGTTTTCACTTGAGACTCCCATCTGTCTCTCACCGCACTGAGTAGATTTTACTTTGATCCTTTTGTACTACACGAGGAAACTATCTTGGGAATGGAGCTGTTGTGTCCAATTCCATGCTGAGAGCTTGTGTACTGGAGTTGGCAGATGGTAGAGTGCCACCGACTAATGCCTTTGTCTCAGAGGTTCTTAGGCCTTCTGCTCTCTCACAGGAGGCTGAATTGCTTCTTTGTAATTTCAAAGGGTATCTTATTTTGAAGTTGCTACCATCATAGGCATAGATATTGACCAGAGTGTCCTCATTTTTCTCAGGTGCACTTATCCAAATGGAACTGAGTTTAACGGAGCTTAAGTTAGTTGGCAGAGACAAACGAGGATGATATCTTGAATTACCAATAATTCTCTAGCCAGTACATATTCCTCATTCTAATGTCAGCTGGACAAACATGCTGAACAGATTGAACACCAGCCTCTTGTCAGTTTCGTTATAGTGCACACCGGCCTGAAATCTTGCAAGGCAGTTTCCAATTTACCCTACAAGCCATTACAGAGACCTCCAGGACTTGCAAGCTTGACTGCTTATTAGTCATACACATGGTGTGAATTCTCTGAATTTCTCTGGGTCTGTTATCTGGATGTGAGGAGTGAGATTTAGGACAAGGCCGAGAAAGAGATGGTCTTATCTTGGATCAAGGTCAATGTATGAACTAAAATAATATAATGCAATTCAAAAAAAGAAATATCATACATAACATATTTCAATCCAGTGCTGCCTGATGAATATGTAGAGGAGGTATGTCGTCAGGAGGAAGCAGTGAGATGTGTAAGGGTAGTAGCTCAGGTTAAACAAGGACAGTGGATGAACTGGGAAAGTGTAGAAAAGAGTAGGTTTAGCTGGAGGAACCTGTGGTGTACGGAGGCGGGTCATGTAAGTTTCCTTATAAGGGCTATTTATGATGTGTTGCCATCACCACAGAACCTCAAACAGTGGGTAGGTGGTGACCCGGCGTGTCCCTTGTGTTCAGAGGTGGCAACGTTGAGGCAATATTTTGTCATGATGTAGGACTAGTCTTTCTCAGGGTCAGTATAACCAGTTATTAAAGTGCATAGCTGCAGCAATGGAGAGGAGGAGAGTACAGGTGAATTCAGTAGGCATCAGGACTGGGAGTGTAGCAATTCATTTTGTTTGTGAAGGAGGGAAAGGTAGAGGAGGGAAGTTTGCAGATAGGTATGAGTCAGGCCAGTTACGGGAAGCCAATGATTGGGAGATGCGGGTAGATTTAGGAGGAAAGCTTATAGTTCCGCAACAAGGCTTAAATATGTAGAGTTGGCAGCGAGGATGGAGAGCAAGAGTACATCCGGTGGAGGTGGGTTGTAGAGGTTTCATAGCGAGATCGACTACGTCGCTATTTGGAGAGCTAGGAATTCGCAGACAGAGTTTGCGTCAGGCTGCAAAACAAATGTCAGAGGCAGCAGAGCAAGGCAGTAGGTGGATTTGGTGGAGAAGAAATAGTGTCAGTTGGGGGCAAAAAGGAAACGTATGACATGCAGAATGTGTATTTCTTTGTAATTGTAGTCTATGCAAGTGTATCCCGATCTTATGCAAGGGTGATATTTGTGGCGTTACAAGCTTAATGATGGGCTAGGATTAGTGGAAGAGAGGATGCAGGTGTTTAGCATTTGTTAGAGTGAGCTAATTGGCTGCAGCTTCCTTTATTTAGTAGATACTGGTTACATAGGTGATGAGAGCAGGTATTAATATGTTTCTGTACATCTCTGTCCCGTGGGGACTCAGTTAAACTGTGTAGATTGAGGTTGGGACACTGTGGGTTAAATTACTATTTGTGCATTGTAGGGAAACATGTTTCTGGCTTGTGTGAATGTGGGAGTAATGAGACAGTTAAGCATGTTTTCCTAGAATGTAAAAAGTATAGGGTAGAAAGAAAAGTATTGTTTGTTAGACTGACAGGACTTGGAGTTGAGGCTTTTTCTGTTTTATCTTTGTTTGGACACAATGAGAAACATCAACTGATATCCAGGGCTGTTCTTCAATTCCTGCAAGTTACAGGACTGTATGTAAGAATTTAATTCAAACTTTGACCTGTGGAGGGCAGTAATACGCTTAGCAGCATCTACACTGCCGGAATCCTACAAGAAGAAGAAGAGCAGGTATTGAGGGAGGTTGCTTTGGGATGTCAGAACCAACTATTGAGCCTTCCTGAGGTGTGGGCCTAACTCAACAAAACACCAATGAAGGGAGGTGCCCACATGATCACCCCAATGATATACTTGCATCTGACAGGATTAGTAAAAATATATATATAATATGTAGGTAGCTGGGTTTTTTCGCATATGGAGTCATTTATTGTAAGTTGATGTATTTAGTTCAATAATGCTTTGGTTTTGGGCTTGGTTTTCTTATTGAGTGTTTATCCTGGAGTTATCGCACAAGAACTTTGTATTTTAGTTGTAATTTAGGAAGGAACTGCAGATGCTGGTTTACACCAAAGGTCGACAAAATGCTGGAGTAACTCAGTGGGACAGGCAGCATCACTGGATAGAAGGATTGGGTAGCTTTTCAGGTCTTAGTTACTCCAGCATTTTGTCTATCTGCCTGATCAATGGTGGACAAAAGGCAGAATTATGGAAGGATATTATATTGAATGTGATACTATATGTTATTATGTGATACCACCTCTTATGCCTATGTGGGCTCTTTGGCAGATATCTGTTAAAGATTGTCTTTCAAATATTTATACAATTTTAGAGTATGTGAATGCATTTTTTTTTGTCCGGCACTATAAATCTGTGCCCTGTGATTACAAATCTCTAGACCACTGAAAAAAAGACACACAGTTCTGGAGTAATTCAACGAGTCAGGCAACATCCCTGAACATGGATGCATGGAGAACATGGATAGGTGACAGGACCTTTCTTCAGACTACTGGATGTTATTCTACCCTGTTGGAACTGTGTTCAACTTTGAGCAACGATCAGATCCCCTGCCATTCTCTGCAATCCCAAGTTAGAACACCAAAGACTAGTTGGCATGGCCTTCAGGTGAGAAGCATAAAGTTTAACGGAGATATGCAGGACAAGTTTTTTTGCACAGAGGATGATGGGTGCCAGGAATGTACTGCCAAGGGTGGAGGTGGTGACAGTTACAATAGTGACATTTAAGAGACTTTTAGATAGGCACATGGAAATGCAGGAAATTGAGGGATACAGATCATGGAACAAGCTGCCAGAGGAGGCAGTTGAGGCTGGGACTATCCTAATGTTTAAGAAACAGTTAGACATGTACATGGATAGGTTTGGAGGGATATGGACCAAGCGCAGGCTTGGTGGGACTAGTGTAGCTGAGACAGGATGGTGAAGGCAGATGAGATCAGATTATTTTGGCATCATGTTTGGCCCAGGGCTTGTTCCTGTGCTGCACTTTTCTATATTCTATGCTCTTGTCCTATGTCCCCATACCCATGCTGCCATTGTAAAAGAAATCTGTGCAACACTCTCTCGAACACCTTTATGTCCTTAAAGTGACATTCTCTGAATTTAAGATGCCTCTGCTGAGGATGATCTAACATTTAATAAATGTTTAGCATAAATTTCTTGCTTTGACCATGCTTTTATTAATAAATGCTGGGATCCATTGTACATTTTAACACCTTTCTCAGCAGATTTTGTTACACTCAACATTTGTGTTCATACATAGCTGTTCTCTCTTGGATCAGCTCTCTCAGTTCTTATTACTGAAACATCATGCTTCACACCTCTGTGTCAAATGTGCATCTACCAGATGCTGTTACAGTCACAGCGCACCTGGGCAACAGCAATGAATCATAACATTACGATACAGCAAAAGACAAAGGGCACTCTAAAAAAGTGCTCAATCTGGTGAGGGTTAATTTCAATGGGATCTGGCCACAGGAAGAGCATCTCAGGAGGATAAGATGATCGTAAAAAGCTCATCAAATATTGCGGTTGATAATGAAGGAGAGGATGTAAAGTTGAGAGTTAACACTAATCTGTATAAAATTTTATAAAGACATTATTATTATTAGAATTGCTTTTGGATCAAGGCATTCAATTGGATTTGACAGCCATTTAATGCTCTGTCATTTATGTAATATTATTGGGCACATGGTGAGGCTGGTAGGACTGGTTTGTAACAACTCCAGTTACCTGGGTTCAGTCCTGACAACGTGGAGTGTCCATGTTCTCTTTGTGAACACTTGTGTTTTCTCCATGTGGATTGGTAGGTTAATTGGCTACTGTATATCGTTCCCCGGTATATAGATGAGTGGTAGAATCTGGTGGAGAATAATGTAGAAGTTGGTCATTGTGGATTCGGGCCTGTTTCTGTGCTGTACGAATCTGATTTAAATGAAAAGTTAAGTTGCAAATAATATACGTAGGAGTGGCATAGCAGGTAGAGTTGCTGCTTCACAGCGCCAGAGATCCGACTTCCATCCTTACCTCGGGTGCTGTCTGTGTGGAGTTTGCATGTTCTCTTTGACTGCATGAGTTTTCTCCTCCCACATTCCAAAATCGTGTGGGTTTATAGGCAATGTAAATTGACCCTAGTGTGTTGGCAGTGGATGAGAAATCGGGATAACATAGAACTAGTGTGAATGGATGACCGATGGTCAGTGTGTACTAGGGATGAAGGACCTGTTTCCATGCTGTATTTCTGAACTCTAACCTAAAATATTCGAACAATATATATGCTTCCAGTTTGAATGAGTGGTTGATACTTTTTTAATTAGGAAATTTGTCCTGACCATTTTCTTTCAATAGATTGTAATATTGCATAATAACAAATTATGACTATCGAACTTTGTGTTCAGAGCTAAATCGCATTTGTTAAAGCAAAAGATAAAATGTATTTACTGCTGTAATTTCCATCCAATAAAATATTTTATTGTAAAAGACAGTCATTTGAACAAACCTCCAGGAATATGTTCGGTCCGAATTTAAGTTATAACAATTTCCTTACGGCTGAAGATAGAGGACACATTTTTGGATCATATTCAATATTCTATTGCTTTTAATATTACTGTCTGGGATGTATGATATATGAGATAAAATATCTTGCAGGAGCCAGTGAAGGCTGTGGAATGGAGTTTCTGGAACTGCATGACATTGCAGATTCTTGTATAAAGTCACAATCCGTTCAAGAGCAAAGACAGCAAATTTCTGCCTGAATTCTCTGTCTTCAAAGCTGTTGATCATCATGGCATGATGACCTGGAGACCCTTTACAGGCCACTGATCATGAAATTTCATGTAGCTTTCAGGCTTGTTTTAATTGTCAAAATCGGTAGGTCGAAATCGCGCATTACACTGGATGATTGTAGTTATATATTTACCAACCTACCTTCATTGATAAGTGATATTGTTCTCCAAGGTTAGAGACACTTTCTGCTTGCCTGAGCAACAGTTTGATAATACCATGCCTCAAGCCTTTTCACAGGAGGCTCAATGAATGCCTGCTGTGATTGCTTTTTCCATAAAGATCTTTGACAAAGTTGGGGCTGCAGAGGGTTACCTTCCAGAGCAGTGGCTTGTGGTCCCAGGGAGCACTTTGGAGATTCCTACTTCAGGTAACACGGAATAATGTCCCGATTCACAACTTCTGTCACCAGGCACTTTCGGCCCACTGTGATCCAAAAGAGACTCAGCTTGCTCAAGTGATTGTGCGTTCACCTTAAGAAAATCAAACTACTAGCGTTGGAGAGTTTACCCGTGAGGAATATTGACTGCAACATACAAAGAAATTTCATATGTTACCAGATTGCAACAGAGAAAGAAAGCACATTCATCTACACAACAAACACACACGCTGTTAGTTCATACAACTGATACTAACATTTATGTGCAGTTAAATTTGAATAAGGTCAGAATTAAAAAGCGCACGCAGTCTGCACCTAGTGATATATAATTCCATTTGGGAAAACTTTGTTGTACTCTATAACATGTCTTTGGTGTGGTAAGAAAACTAGCCTTCTATATATATATATATATATATATATATATATATAATGTGTAAGATAGAATTAATGTATGGGTGATTGCTGGTCGACTCGGTGGGCCGAAGGGACTGTTTCAGCACTCTTATATAAAAAATTTAAAAAGCAAATTATTATCTACTTGATAGTCATTTGGGCAAATATACATCTGGATTTTGCTTATTGTTAAATTTTATTATTTTTCTATAATTAAAATACATTCAATATTTAACGTTTTTTATGCTCACTGGTAAAATATTATAATACATGTGGCAGCTGCTTTTCCAAGTGGATGTTTTCTTGATGTACATTGTGAAATAATAGAGTAATGGCAGTGATCAAGAAAGAAGGCAAAGGCCGCAGATGTTTGTTGGAGATTAATCACTTGCATTTACCCTCCATTTTCAGCCATTTCCACATTCTTAATTATCTCCCATGTGCTGTACATAAATAATGTAGTTATATGGGGCTTTGCTGCACCTAGGTAATAAATGAAATAAGCTCTCACGGTCTTGGTTGTGCCCACGACTAGGCATTCCCAATGGTTTTATATTATAAATCAGCATAGTTGCATGCAAATATTTTCAGGTAGCCGTTCTAAAGATGACAGACAAGTACTCAAAAGGAAAATCAAACTCTTACCTAGTCATCCGAAAGTATAGAATTTAGATTTTTGCTCCTCCTCTGCCACATAAAGCAGTTGTTTTCCAAATCCAGTGTTGCCTTATTGTTGCTTTCAAATTCCTTTGCATCTTCGAGGCCCATCTGGGTAATTCTCTCCATTTGTAACTGGACTGGAGATTCACAAAGTGCGATTGTCCTGCCACCTTTAGTAGAAGCTTAGTTCAAGCTCACACCCTCCACCCTCTGTATCCGGTTCCTTTCATGTCGCCAACGTCAATATGGTCCTTCCATCATCACTCCCTCCTAAAAATACTTGGAGGTAGAAATTCTAGCTCCTATTTTGAAAAGTAAGAGTGCAGCATTAATCACAAAATGCTATCTGCAAAATGTCATCAGTTTCCTTGTGTGTGAGAAACAGTGGCACACCGGGCAGGCTGGTGGCACAAGTCATAATCACACAGTCACACAAGTCATACAGTGCAGAAACAACTGCCCCACACTGACCAACTTGCCCCCATTTACTCTGGTCCCACCTGCCTGCATTTGGCCCATATCCCTCCAGACCTTTCCCATCTATGTACCTATCCAAATGTGTATATAGTATTGTGATAGTATCTGCCTCAACTACTTCCAATAGCAGCTTGTTCCATATATATATTATATCTAAAAGTTGCCCCTCAGATTCCTATTAAATCATTCCCCCTCTCCTTAAACCTATGTCCACTGGTTATCGATTCCCCAACTCTTGATAAAAGACTCTGCATTTACTGTGCCTAATCATCTCATGATCTTATTACACCTCTATAAGATCACCCCTCATCCTCCTGTGCTCCAAGGAATAAAGTCCAAGACTGCTCAACCTCTCCCTATACTCAAGCCCTCGAGTCCTGGCAACATTCACCACAGAGAATGGTGAATCTCTGGAATTCTCTGCCACAGAAGGTAGTTGAGGCCAGTTCATTGGCTATATTTAAGAGGGAGTTAGATGTGGCCCTTGTGGCTAAAGGGATCAGGGGGTATGGAGAGAAGGCAGGTACAGGATACTGAGTTGGATGATCAGCCATGATCATATTGAATGGCGGTGCAGGCTCGAAGGGCCGAATGGCCTACTCCTGCTCCTATTTTCTATGTTTCTATGTCTATCCTCGTAAATCTTCTCTGCACCCTTTCCAGCTTGATTGGTCTGATGGCACTAGTTTTTACAACCTTGAATATGTACGGTAGGAACTGTATGGGTATCGCATGGAAAAGGTCTTGAGAGAAAGAGAGATGCTTGCTTTATGATAAGATAGAGGCAGTTCTTGTTTGAGCTGTTGTTGGAGAGCTTGCCGCCCAAAGAGAGCCATGAAATCTCACTGATAGACTAAATATCATGTTGCTTTTGAAGGAGTGCCCGTGATTCCCCACGGTTCTGCCTGTAATTCCGTGAGGTCCCATCATCCACTGGAAAAATGGGTGCTTGGTCCTATAACTGTCCCAATATTTCCAGAGGAATATAAAGCAAATTAATCAATCCCACTGCTTGAACTGGTTGTTCCCACTGAGAACTCCCATTTCAAGAGCTGCAGCCATTGTGGGATGTTGTGCATCTTGTGTGATTTTTGAAATTAACTGAGGTTACCATCGATCATAAGATCATAAGTGATAGGAGAGACTTAGACCATTTGGCCCATCAAGTCTACTTTGCCGTTCAATCATGGATGATCGATTTCTCCTTCCTAACCCCATTCTCCTGCCTTCTCTCCATAACCTCTGACACCTGTACTAATCAAGAAACGATCTATCTCTGCCTTAAATATATCCGCTGACTTGGCCTCCACAGCCTTATGTGGCAAAGAATTCCTCAGATTCACCTCCCTGTGTAACTGATGAAGATTCACAATTGTGATATGTAAATTCCCTGTCTGTCCCGGCTCCAGAGGAAACTGGTGTATACAGTGCATTCAGAAAGTATTCAGACCACTTCACTTTTTCCACATTTTGTTACGATGCAGCCTTATTCTAAAATTGATTAAATTATTATTTTTTTTATCATCAATCTACACACAATACCGCAGAATGACGTAGCGAAAACAGGTGTAATTAGCAAAGTAATTAAAAATAAATAACTGAAATATCACATTTACATAAGTATTCAGACCCTTTGCTATGACACTCAAAATTGAGCTTAGGTTCCTCATGTTTCCATTGATTATCCTTGAAATGTTTCTACAACTTGATTGGAGTCCACCAGTGGTAAATTAAATTGATTGGACATGATTTGGAAAGGCACACACCTGTCTATATAAGGTCCCACAGTTGACAGTGCATGTCAGAGCAAAAACCAAGCCATGAAGATGAAGGAATTGTCCGTAGACCTCTGAGACAGGATTGTGTCGAGACACAGTTCTGGGAAGGGTATAAAACAATTTCTGCAGCATTGCAGGTCCCGAAGAGCACAATGGCCTCCGTCATTCTTAAATGAAAGAACTTTGGAACTACCAGGACTCTTCATAGAGCTGGCCATTCGGCCAAACTGAGCAATCGGGGGAGAAGGGCCTTGGTCAGTGAGGTGACCAAGAACCCGATGGTCACTCTGACAGAGCTCCAGAGTTCCTCTGTGGAGATGGGAGAACCTTCCAGAAGGACAACTATATCTGCAGCACTCCACCAATCAGGCCTTTATGGAAAGGGGCCAGATGGAAACCACTCCCCAGTTAAAGGTACATGACAGCCCGCTTGGAGTTTGCCAAAACGCATCGAAACAAGATTCTCTGGTCTGATGAAACCAAGATTGAACTCTTTGGCCTGAATGCCAAGCGTCACGTCTGGAGGAAACCAGGCACTGCCAAACCCATACCTACGGTGAAGCATGGTGGTGGCAGCATCGTGCTGTGGGGATGTTTTTCAGCGGCAGGAACTGGGAGACTAGTCGGGATCGAGGGAAAGATGAACGAAGTACAGAGAGATCCTTGATGAAAACCTGCTCCAGAGCATTCAGGATCTCCGACTGGGGCGGAGGTTCACCTTCCAACAGGACAACGACCCTAAAGCACACAGCCAAGACAACGCAGGAATAGTTTCGTGACAAGTCTGTGAATGTCCTTGAGTGGCCCAGCCAGAGCCCGGACTTGAACCCGATCGAACATCTCCGGAGGGACATGAAAATAGCTGTGCATCGGCGCTCCCCATCCAACCTGACAGAGCTTGTGAGGATCTGCGGAGAAGAATGGGAGAAATTGCCCAAATACAGGTGTGCCAAGCTTATAGCGCCATACCCAAGAAGACTTGAGGCTGTAATCGCTGCCAAAGGTGTCTTAACAAAGTACTGAGTAAAGGGTCTGAATACTTATGTAAATGAGTTATTTCAGTTATTTCTTTTTAATTACTTTTTAATTACTATGCAACATTTTTGAACACCTGTTTTCATTTTTTTATAGAAACATAGAAACATAGAAAATAGGTGCAGGAATAGGCCATTTGGCCCTTCGAGCCTGCACCGCCATTCAATATGATCATGGCTGATCATCCAACTCAGTATCCTGTACCTGCCTTCTCTCCATACCCCCTGATCCCTTTAGCCACAATGGCCACATCTAACTCCCTCTTAAATATAGCCAATGAACTGGCCTCAACTACCTTCTGTGGCAGCGAATTCCACAGATTCACCACTCTCTGCATGGAGAATGTTTTTCTCATCTCGGTCCTAAAAGAGTTCCCCCTTATCCTTAAACTGTGACCCCTTGTTCTGGACTGCCCCAACATCGGGAACAATCTTCCTGCATCTAGCCTGTCCAACCCCTTAAGAATTTTGTAAGTTTCTATAAGATCTCCCATCAATCTTCTAAATTCTAGTGAGTACAAGCCAAGTCTATCCAGTCTTTCTTCATATGAAAGTCCTGCCATCCCAGGAATCAGTCTGGTGAACCTTCTCTGTACTCGCTCTCTGGCAAGAATGTCTTTCCTCAGATTAGGAGACCCAAACTGTACACAATACTCCAGGTGTGGTCTCAAAAAGCCCTGTGCAACTGCAGTAGAACCTCCCTGCTCCTATACTCAAATCCTTTTGCTATGAATGCTAACATACCATTCGCTTTCTTCACTGCCTGCTGCACCCGCATGCCTACTTTCAATGACTGGTGTACCATGACACCCAAGTCTCGTTGCATGTCCCCTTTTGGTAATCGGCCACCATTCAGATAATAGTCTACTTTCCTGTTCTTGCCACCAAAGTGGATAACCTCACATTTATCCACATTATACTGCATCTGCCATGCATTTGCCCACTCACCCAACCTATCCAAGTCACCTTGCAGCCTCCTAGCATCCTCCTCACAGCTAACACTGCCCCCCAGCTTTGTGTAATCCGCAAACTTGGAGATGTTGCATTCAATTCCCTCGTCCAAATCATTAATATATATTGTAAATAGCTGGGGTCCCAGCACTGAGCCTTGCGGTACCCCACTAGTCACTGCCTGCCATTCTGAAAAGGACCCGTTTACTCCTACTCTTTGCTTCCTGTCTGCCAGCCAGTTCTCTATCAATATCAATACTGAACCCCCAATACCGTGTGCTTTAAGTTTGCATACTAATCTCTTATGTGGGACCTTGTCTTGCCTTCTGAAAGTCCAGATATAACACATCCACTGGTTCTCCCTTATCCACTCTACTAGTTACATCCTCGAAAAATTCTATAATATGGGGTATTGTGTGTAGATTGATGATAAAATAAATGAATTTAATCCATTTTTGAATAAGGCTGTAACGTAACAAAATGTGGAAAAGGTGAAGGGGTCTGAATACTTTCTGAATGCACTGTATATCTAATTTTCCCTTTAACATATTGCAGCAAAGGAGTTAGCTTGGCATAGCAAATATGGAACTGGAATGAGTTTTTTAATGTGGTTTAAATGACTGATTTACCAAGTTAGACCTTTGCATAATTCAGAATGGTGAATGCAGTAATTCCAATAAATCAGGATCAATTTTTTGAGAGCAAATAAACATCTGCCCATTAGATTCTTATTAAGTGAAGGGGTCTGAATACTTTCTGAATGCACTGCATCTCTTGCTCACTTTAATGAGCATTTCTAGGCCTGTAGGAACTTCCAGACCTTATGTAGATAAAACTGCTGGAGAAACTCAGCGGATGCAGCAGCATCTATGGAGTGAAGGAAATAGGCAACGTTTCGGGCCGAAACCCTTCTTCAGACTGAATCTGAATCTGTGTCTGAAGAAGGGTTTTGGCCCGAAACATTGCCTATTTCCTTCGCTCCATAGAAGCTGCTGCACCCGCTGAGTTTCTCCAGCACTTTTGTCTACCTTCGATTTTCCAGCAACTGCAGTTCCTTCTTAAAAACTTCCAGACCTTTATATTTTCACCTCTTTCAAAAAGAAGCTGAAAGCACTTCCTGATCACCATGATTAGCCACTGCCTTCCCAGTTCCTGCCCGTTGTACCTATCATTCTGAGACATCTGATGCGACAGCTAGATTCTAAGTAGCTGTAGTTCCAACACTTCTTGCTGAGGTTGACTAGTTAAATTTGTAATATGGAAACTATTGTAATAGGTTTGGCATAAAGTTAAGGTTCATGGCAGAAACTTGGAAGTGGAACTTTACCTTTGTAAGATGTAGATAAAAACAAACATCAATTCCCGTTTAGTTTTATTTAGTCTATTGTCATGTGCACTGAGGTATGGCAAAGAATTTTGTTGCATGCTAAACAGTCAGTGGAAAGACTACACATTACGACAATCAAGCCGACCATGGTGTACAGATGCATGATACATTTTTTCTGGCAAGTGATAGTTGTCAAATTGTCTAACTGTCTTGGATTTGAAGCCATTGGGGCTATATGAGTGAAAGCAAACATGTGCAATATGCACATCTGAAAGCTTCAGCCTTGGTAACTTGGTAAAGAGGGTCCTGCAAAGAAGACCAGAACACCAAATTAAAGGGAAGCTGCCACTTCAAGATTCAAATTCTGGAGCTTTTTAAAAGTTTTTTAAAGGTTTGTAAAAGTTATCATCTATACATAACTAAAACTCTGATCTTGTGGTCTTCCGGTTTGCGTGGTTTTTCTATGCGTAAAAATGGTACACGATAGCGCTGCGATTTTTCGCCACCTTACGCACCATTCTCCTGTGCTGCAAGTGCAACAAGTTTTGTTCTGATCAGTTGTACATTTTAAAAGTTATTAAGGTTTAAAAATCTTGAAAACCGCACATGCACAGATTGGTCTCTCCTGTCAGTCACTGCCAGGACGGCGACAGCCCTTCCTGCAACATTGCCGCACTGATTGGCCACGTCTGCTGTCGTCACCAGCACCCGCCTCTGCCGACACCCGCCCGCCACTGCATGCACCCGCACGTCCGCCTCTTCCAGTGCCCACCTCTGCCGGTGCTTCCGTAGCTGCTGGTGCTTTGGGGCCGCACCGAGGATCCAAGGCCAGGCTCTGAGGGCGCTGACAGCTGATGCTCCTCCGGGGAATGAACGAGGAGCGGCAACCTAGAGATCCTGGGGATGGAGTGGGGGGAAAGTGGGGGAGGTGAGGAGGGAGTCTGGGGGGATTGAGGGAGGGGAGAGGGAAGGGAGGGAGAGTGAGGGGAAAGTGGGGGAGGTGTGGTGGGAGGAAGGGGGATAGAGGGAGAGTAGGGCGGTAGGGAGAGGAGTTATGGAGGGAGTTAGTGACTGGGTGTAGGGGAGAGGTGAGGGAGGGATTGGGGAGGGGAGGAGGAGAGGGGCAAGAAGAGGGAGGAGGTGAGGATGAAGAGTGGGGGAGGAGGGGGAATAGATGGAGAGGAGTGGGGGAGATAGGGAGTGGGGAATAGAAAGAGAGGAGGGCAGTGGGGGAGGTGGGGGGATAGGGGAGGTGGGGGATAGAGGTGTGGTAGGGAGGGGAGAGGAGTTATGGAGGGAGAGCGGGAGTGACTGAGGGTAGGGGGAAGGTGAGGGAGGGATTGGGGGAGGGGAAGAGGAAAGGGGAAAGAAGAGGGTTGGTAAAGAGGAAAGGGGAAAGAAGAGGGTTGGTGAAGATGAGGGGGAGAGAGTGCTGGGGCTGAGGGGAAATGAGCTGCACCTGTGCAGTTGGGGGCTATGGGTGAGTGGTGGAATATTGCGTTGGAGGATCAGGCCTCCCATGTGACAGGGACCCAACGGTTCCCACTTAGTCTAGTTCTTTTCAAAACTAAGACCAGATGAATGAAATCTATAGGTAAGGAACTCAATGTGGAGACAGAAAATACATTGGGTTGGCATATGTCATAAATTGGACATTTTAATGCCTGACTGCTGTTTTAGAGGCAATTGCACAGTAATATAAGATTGAAACTTGATCACATGCTTCCCATTAAATATGGTTGGAAGTTGGAGAGAGGTTCAAAGCTCACAGCTTGCAGGACCTGTGAAGGAAGGATGAGAAGAAAACACATTTTAAATAATGTGACAAGGGAAGCAAAATAAAACAAGTGTAATGTGCGTCAAGAAGGTGAACTGTTGCACATTCACTACTGATCTATGCCATGGTCCCACACACGTTATAACTCTTTCATTGCACCTACCATTCAGTTAATGCTCATGAGGCCACTGTCAAGATGCAGAGTCCATTTGATAGCCTTGCCACAATCATATTTTCCAAGAGCTTCTCCCTCAAAACCACTTAATTTGCCAGTGCTCTGGTGAATTTGGGGTCTAATTCACCAAAAATAGCGCAATATGAAATTGAGATAATGGTGATAAGGTCTGCTCTGTCAATTATCCCTGCATCATCTGTTTCCTTTCAAGGGTTGGGCACAAAATGGCTAGGCTCAAGGCAAAATAAGAAATTAAGTATGGAGAGTTGTACATCTTAATGTTAAAGGACAGATGTTTTGCTCAAGGGGTTGAATGCTCTGCATACACTTTCAACATTGTATTCTGTGGGCAATGCTTTCCATATATGTTCAGACGAGGTAAATCTCCTCCCTGGTATTTATTATTTGGACTTTGGTTGGCCCTTTGTGAATATTAAACCCGATTCTCCATTTCCCTCTTTATTTTACTTAATCTCTCAAAAGAGGGTTCTTGATTTTAATCATGCCAGTTTCAACGAAAGGTAATTCCTCCCCAGTCAGTAGCACTAAATGCATTCTACAGTCAAGCAGTTCAACCTATCGCATCTTCAAAAATTGTAATTGAAAAAAGGGTATGACATGCAGTCACTACCGCTATTAGCACTAAGGAAGGGGACTGAATTTCTGGAGCAATTTTATCCTTTCCTCCTTCTTGAAGTGGCAACTGCTCCATTGCATATCTCTTTTTTCATTTTTGAATATTACATTTTACAATTTTTTACTTATCTATTAAAATATCAGAGAACGGCATGGTGGCTCAGCGGTAGAGTTGTTGCCTTACAGCGCCAGGGACCTGGGTTTGTTCCTGACTACGGGCGTTTGTCTGTACAGAGTTTGTACATTCTCCCAGTGACCTGCGTGGGTTTTCTCCAGGATCTCCGGTTTCCTCCCACACTCCAAAGACATACAGGTTTGTAGGTTAATTGTCCCTAGTGTATGTAGTATTGTGTTAGTGTATGAGGATCGCTGGTCAACATGGACTCGGTGGGCCAAAGGGCCTGTTTCTGCACTGTACCTTTAAAGCTAAAACTAAAAAAACGAAATCAATATTATTGAGGCAATATGACAGCCAGGAAGAATTATATTTCAGTAGGTATATATGACTGAATTGTATGTCATTAAGAAGATTTTGGTACACATTCTGTTTTTATCCCTAACACCATAAGCCAAAAGTGAAATACAACAGAAATGCTGGAGAATTTAGCAAGTTGGGCTTAAGAAGGGCAGTGTAGAAACTTGTGAAAAAATGTAAAGTAATTCAATTAGAAGCCATGAGACAAAAATACATATGGGCAGCTTGATACATTTGAGAGAGTGAGAAGGGAGGAATGAAGCATTGGAGTTTTGTCCCAAAGATAGTTTTTTAAGTCAATTTTTTTATTTTTGTGCTTTGACTGTTGGTTCAGTTGTGAATGGACTGTCAGACTGAACCAGTAAGCCCAGAGTTCAGTTCATGAGCAATATTGGATGAGCTCATTCGGAGTACTTCATGTCCTACAGGAGCAGGAAAAGCCAGAGATCCAGTTCCTAATTGAATCCACTCCTGCAGGAAACCCAGCCTGTTGATAAGGCAGGTGTGGAAAATCAAATGTTTTTTGATTGATAGTTTTTGAGCTGTGTTTACTGTCATCTGTACTGAGGTACAGTGAAAAGCTTTTGTTGCGTGCCCCATTCACCCACTCACACTAGTTCCATGTGATCCTACTTTCACACACACTCACTATTCACTAGGGGCAATTTACAGAGGCCGATAAATCTGCAAACCTGCTCGTCTTTGGGATGTTGGAGGAAACCAGAGCACCCGAAGGAAACACATGCAGTCACAGGGAGAATGTGCAAACTCCACACCGACAGCATCCGAGCTCAGGATCGAACTTGGGTCCCTGGCATGGTGAGGTGGCATCTCTGCAGGCTGTGCCACTGTCCTGTCACTGTTCTGTAAAGTGTGGCTATTTCCATGAGATGCCTGAGTGTTGTTCAAATCAGGACCATTCCCAAAGTAGAACAAAATAATTCTGACTGTTCATTTTGGGCATTGCATTGTTATATCACAAGGATAGCACTTGTTGAAATAAAAACAAATCAATTATGTTATTAAGAAGACTTCCATAATGAGCATGTAGAAACAAAGAACTGCAGATGCTGGTTAAAGCACAAAATCTCCAAAGTAAACAAAATGATTCAAGTGCTGGAGTAACTCACAGGCCAGGCAGCATCGTTGGAGACATTTAGGTGACATTTTGGGTTAAGATCCTTCTTCAGACTTCCCAACAAAGGTCCTGACCCAAAATGTCACACATTCATATTTTCCAGTGATGCTGCCTGACACATTGAGTTAAATGTTGTTTAAACCAACAGCTGCAGTTCCTTATTTCTACATACTTGGAAATTGCAAACCCCTCATTGCTTCCAGCAGTAACCAAGGAAGCTGGGCAATCCCAACTGAAGACCTTTGTCCTTGATCCTGAATATTTAGTTCAATCTTTTAAAAGTGGATCATGCACCAGTGTTAGTAAATGAATTATTTCATGCAGGGCAAATGTTTAAAGAGTGCATCATGTGGGTGATGAAATGCTATTACCAAATCATATTACTGTCAACAGTTTGGATTTTTTTCAGTCTAATGTTGCTTCTGACGGTCTTTGCTTCTCAAGATGCCAGATCAGGTTGACAAATTAATAATGCCTACAACGTGAGATTTTCTGTATCTGGACATAGTTTGCCCACTGTTTACATGTTATAAGGTTGTGTATGTGGAGCACATATGAATTAGTCATAGATTACAATGAATTTTCCTCATAGGAGGGGTTGAATTTTAAACAGGTCTTTAGATGGATTGATTTATATGCTTTAAATTCAGATTTATTTTTAATTTTAGGAATTCCAATTCCAATGTTCTATAGATTCAGGATCAGTTCCTGTCGATTGGAGGGTAGCTAATGTTATCCCGCTTTTTAAGAAAGGCGGGAGAGAGAAAACGGGGAATTATAGACCAGTTAGCCTAACATCGGTGGTGGGGAAGATGCTGGAGTAAAGGCCCTGTCCCACTTTCCCGAGTTACTCATGAATTCTCCCGAGTTTTCCCCTTGATTCAAACTCGGAGAATTACGGTAACAGCCAGCCATAGGTACTCGGGGCTATTTTTTTTACTTGTGGACATTTTTCAACATGCTGAAAAAACGTCCCGACTTACCTGATGCCCCGAGTACCTACGGCTGGCGTTACGAGCCGCTACGAAATATCTACAGACCCCTACGGCCTCCTACGGACTCGCTACGGACATTCTCCGAGTTTGAATCAAGGGGAAAACTCGGGAGAATTCGTGAGTAACTCGGGAAAGTGGGACAGGGCCTTCAATTATACAAGATGAAATAGCGGCACATTTGGATAGCAGTAGCAGGATCGGTCCGAGTCAGCATGGATTTACGAAGGGGAAATCATGCTTGACTAATCTTTTGGAATTTTTTGAGGTTGTAACTAGGAAAATGGACAAGGTAGAGCCAGTGGATGTAGTGTACCTGGACTTTCAGAAAGCATTTGATCAGGACCCACATAGACTAGTGGGCAAAATTAGGGCACATGGTATTGGGAGTAGGGTGCTGACATGGATAGAAAATTGGTTGGCAGACAGGAAACAAAGAGTAGGGATTAACGTTTCAGAATGGCAGGCAGTGACTAGTGGGGTACTGCAAGGCTCGGTGCTGGGACTGCAGCTATTCACAATATATATTAATGATTTAGATGAAGGGATTAAAAGAAACATTAGCAAATTTGCTGATGACAGAAAGCTGGGTGGCTGTGTGAATTGTGAGAATGATGCTATGAGGATGCTGGGTGACTTGGACAGGTTGGGTGAGTGGGCAGATGCCTGGCAGATGCAGTTTAATGTGGATAAATGTGAGGTTATCCACTTTGGTGGCAAAAACAGGAAGGCACGTTATTATCTAAATGGCGTCGTTGGTAAAAGGGGAAGTACAACGGGATCTGGGGGTCATTGTTCATCAGTCACTGAAAGTAAGCATGCAGGTACAGCAGGCAGTGAAGAAAGCAAATGGCATGTTGGCCTTCATAACAAGATGAGTTGAGTATAGGAGCAAAGAGGTCCTTCTGCAGTTGTACAGGGCCCTAGTGAGACCACACCTGGAGTATTGTGTGCAGTTTTGATCTCCAAATTGGAGGAAGGACATTCTTGCTATTGAGGGAGTGCAGCATAGGTTCACAAGGTTAATTCCCGGGATGGCGGGACTGTCATATGCCATAGAATGGAGAGGCTGGGCTTGTATACTCTGGAATTTAGAAGGATGAGAGGAGATCTTATTGAAGCATATAAAATTATTAAGGGTTTATACACGCTAGAGGCAGGAAACATGTTCCCGATGTTTGGGGAGTCCAGAACCAGGGGCCACAGTTTAAGAATAAGGGGTAAGCCATTTAGAACAGAGATGAGGAAATACTTTTTCACACAGAATTGTGAGTCTGTGGAATTCTCTGCCTCAGAGGGCGGTGGAGGCCGTTTCTCTGGTTGCTTTCAAGAGAGAGTTAGATAGAGCTCTTAAAGATAGTGAAGTCAAGGGATATAGGGAGAAGGCAGGAAAGGGGTACTGATTGTGGATGATCAGCCATGATCACATTGCAGGGTGGTGCTGGCTCAAAGGGCCAAATGGCCTACTCCCGCATTTGTTGTCTGTTGTCTAGTGTCCACATTAGACTGGCAAAATTCAACTTACTTTAAATTAATGTCATTTATTTATGTATTTAAATTCAGCTGCTAATTTGACTATAAATGCATTAAGTGGTTAAAAGCACAGCCCTGAATATTGATTTCTGGCCAGTCAGAACATTCCTCTTTCTACTTTTTAACAGCCATGTGAACGTCATAATATTATCGAAAACTTTATCCTGCAGTTACTACAGATGTTTTGAAAAACAGTGGAAAATGCCATAATTGCCATTTATCAAATGTCATTTGATAAAGCTCCTCATGGTAGGCTGACCCTGAAGAGTAAGATGCATATGATCCAAGGAGAATTGGTCATTTGGATTTGGAACAGGTTTACTCATAGAAAACAGAGAGTTGTGGTAAAAGGGTGTAACTCTGGCTGGAGATCTGTGAGCATTAGAGCTCTACAGGTATATATAACTAAACCAACCCATTTGCATTTACATCCAAGTATATATATATTGTTCAAAACAGGACCATTCCAAAACTAAATAAACACAAGTTTATTTATATATAAATAAGAGGTTTACCAGAATGCTGCATTGATTAGAGGGTACATGAGCCATAAGGAGAGGTTGGACAAACTTTTCTCTGGAGATTCTGAGGCTGAGTGGAAACTCTCTGTAAAATTATGAGAGGTGAAGAAAAGTTTCACATTCACTTTCAGAACCTTTTTTCCACGGTGGAAAAGTCAAAGACTAGTGAGCATATCTTAAGGTGAGATGGATAAAGTATAAACAAGTTGTGCAGGGCAAGGTTTTTTCACAGAAAGTGGCGGGTGCCTGGAACGCACTGGATTCTGGAAGGGTTGGTGGTGGAGGCAGATATAATAATAGCATTTAAGAGAACTTTGGATAGTCATGTGGGAATGGAAGGAAGTGGCGGCGCTGCCCAAGCAGCTGCGGCTCGCCTGCAGTCCGTCTGTCTTTCCTTTTTTTGTTTTCTTTTTGTCTTTTTACATGTATGTTTTAGTCTATTTTTAGTTGTGTATATGTGGGGGGTGGGGGAAACTTTAAAAAAATCTCTTCCTTCAATGGGGATGCGACCTTTTCCTTGTCGTATCTCCATCTCCGTCTGCGCTGAGGCCTAATATCGTGGAGCTGGCGGCCTCCAACTGGAATCGACCTTGGGAGCTCCGGTGGCAGAGCCTGTGGAGTCACCATCGCAGAGCTGGCTGACGTTGGAGGCTGTGGTGGTGCTGTGGCTGCGACCTGACCGGAGTTTCGGAGACTTCCACCGCGAGCCCTGTGGACGGTAACATCGGGAGCTCGTAGGTCCCTGGTTGGTGACCGATTCTCGGGAGCTCCCGCAACAGCAGCTTCGTCCGCTGGAGTGGAGGGTGGCAGCTTCGTCCACCTGTTCGCGGAGCTTAAAAATCGGCCACGGGATTTACCATCACTCGGCAGGAGCTTCAACATCGAGTGCCTCGATCGCCTTGATGCAGCGGGAGAACAAGCAAGGAAGATATAAGACTTTTTGCCTTCCATCACTATGAGGAGGTGCCTGGAGATTCATTGTGATGGATGTTTGTGTTAAATTGTGTTCATTGTGTGTTTTGTTGCTTTTTTTTCTGTCATGACTGCATGGTACGAAATCTCGTTTGGACTTAGGTTTGAATGACAATAAAGGAAATTCAATTCAATTCAATATGGATCATGTGCCGGCAGAGGCCATTAGTTTAACAACATTCATGTTGTGGTACTGTTCCTGCGCTGTACTGTTCTCTGTTCCAAGGATTTTCCAATTTTACTCAAGTAGGTTTCCTAAACATTCTAATTCAATTCCAATTTTTTGTTTAAGCTTTGTGTCATGCACCTTTGTATTTTGGTGTTGGGCATCATATTAGTTTAGAGATACAGCACGGAAACAGACCCTTTGGCCCACCAAATCTGTACCCACCAGCGATCCCCGCACATTAACACAAGCCTACACACACTAGGGACAATTTACACCTATACCAAGTATACAAACCCAAGCCAATTAGCCTGTTAAGCCAAACCTGTAGGTCTTTGGAGTGTGGGAGGAAACCGAAGATCTTGGAGAAAACCCATGTGGTCACGGGGAGAAGATACAAACTCCGTACAGACAGCACCTGGTGTGTTAGGATTGAACTCTGGTCTCTGGCGCTGCAAGTGCTGTAAGGCAGCAACTCTACTGCTGCGGTGGTACTTGAATTTATGTTTATTCAATGCATTAACATGCACTATCAACGCATTGTGTTTAATGCAATGCAGTCAGTGCATTCGCTATTTTAGCCTGTGGAATCAGAATGGCATTTGATAGGAATAGGAATACTTTATTGTCACATGTGACTAGGCACAGTGAGATTCTTTGCTTGCATACACAATGTATACAAATAGCAGCCACCTACAGCGCTGACAAAGTTACAAAGCATGCCAGCTCCCCCTTTTGTGAAGGATGAACCGGTTGGATGCATACTATTGCAGGTAATGCAGTTGTTGTGCCTTTCATCAGATTCCTCTAGAAATGCAATTTCTGAAAATGTACAACATTTAAAATGTAGGTGACTTTGTTTATTTATGGAAATCACTGAACACTGTTTAAAGAGAAAATAGTTCCATAAAAAGCTGTGCCTCGAATTTCTGCATGGATTATGCAGCAGTTGATCGGTGAAGCCCCAGGAGAGGCAGTATAAATAGCTAAAAATGTTCACTTTCAAATATTCTGTTCTTCACAGAGAATACAGGTTACTCCCTTAATTGGAGGAGACCTATTCTTTCCTAGGTCTGTTGAACCCTCAGGCACTAAACCGTCAAATCAAATATTTCATGCTGATTATTCAGCTATGATGCTGTTGAAAGATTTGATCAGTTTGGACTTCAGGCATTTTCTCGCTTGCTTGAGCTCCCTTTTGTTTTTTCCTCAAAAATAAACAGGCAGTTATCAGTTACGTGGGGGGGGGGGAATCCTACAGCAATTTCTTTCATCAGCCAAGACCCTGGTGCAGAATGGAACCAGCCAGCAGTGCAAAGGTAGAGATCTATTTTAATTAAGCTTCCACTGTAAGAGCCATGCATACATTGGAACTGGGTGCAGGTCAGAGACCACACAGGCTACACAGCTCATCCATCTATCTATCTATATATTACTAAAACTCTCGTCTTGTTTCTATCTATCTATGCGTGTTTGTCCATGTGATCCTGGAACTATGCCTAAACGGTACATGATAGCTCTAAATCTTTTTGCAACACCTTACTCACCATTGTCCTGTGGTCGTTTGCATCAAGTTTTGTTCAGATTGATGTTATATTTTACAAGTTATTGACATTTAAAAATTTACAAATTCAAGTTTAACAAAAATTTAACAGCTATTGGGATCCAAATCCTTGCTGGCCCAGCTTGCAACAAAGTTGCAATCGAGGAACACTCAGTCCTTCCAGCGTTTTTAGCTGAACAGGAGGGGGAGGGGGCAATTGCATTATTTATTTAAAGTCCTCGAAGCAAGAGAAGTGGGAGGCAGTGCTGGGGGATACGCCTCTGCACAGTTTGGGGCTATGGGTGAGTGCTGAAATATGGGGGAACGGCTGAGTGGTGGAATATTGTGTTGGGGAATGGGTTGCGTTGGGGGACCGGGTCTCCCGTAGGGGCTATGGGTGAGTGGTCGAATATTGCGTTGGGGTAACGGGTGAGTGGTGGAATATTGCATTGGGGAACGGTTTGCATTGGGGGACCAGGCCTCCTGTGGGGGCTATGGGTTAGTGGTCGAATATTGCATTGGGGTAACTGGTTATGTTGGAGGACCAGGCCTCCTGTGTGACAGGGACTTGGTCTAGTATATATTACTAAAACTCTTACCTTGTCTGTGAGTGAGTGTGTTTGTTTGCCAGCTTTTTATGATCTGAACTACACCAAAACGGTACACGATAGCGCTAAATTTTTTACACCACCAAACTCACAATTGTCGTGTAATGTAGCAAGTTTTGTTCAGATTGATGTTAGATTTTACAAGTTACTAACATTTTTAGCTTTACAAAATCCCACTGTGCGAAGGATTTCTTCAAATCTGCACTGGCAGTTCGCAGCTATGATGTCACAATGGGATTGTGGCCCTACCGGCTACAATGTTGCTATCCAAGGACACTGAGTCCTTGGCAGCAAATGTCCTTCAGGGGAAGAATCTGCCAGCCTAACCCAACATGTATGTGATTGCAAAGCCTTTTAATTGCTCTCTGAATTGAAAGTTTAATGATTAGATTTGGATAACAAAAGATGGCCTTGTTGGTTGCACCTACATCACATTAAAGTTTAAAATGAGGGAGGGTGAAAAAATGAGCCGACCTGCATAGTTGGGGGCTATGGGTGAGTGGTGGAATATTGCGTTGGGGGAACGGGTTGCGTTGGGGGAATGGGTGAGTGGTGGAATCTTGCGTTGGGGAATGGGTTGCGTTGGGGGGACCAGGGCTCCCATCGGGGCTATGGGTTAGTGGTCAAGTATTGCGTTGGGGGAATGGGTTGCGTTGGAGGACCAGGCCTCCCATGTGACAGGGACCCAACTGGTCCCACTTGGTCTTGTTTTCACTAAAAGCCATTTTGCTTCAGGCTAAACCTTTCTTTCACCCGTGCCATTTTGTGAAGTTTGGAAAGGTTTGGAATTTGTACATTTTTACAATAGAAGCAAAGGCAGGGTAATTCTTTGTCACATACAAATGCCACAGGGCATATGTGGCTCCCTGAAAACATTTTGTCCGTCCACAAGAATGTTACATTCCATCACCTGTGGTGGCTGCTTGGAGTTATGCTCTTCAGAACTCTCAAGGCTGAAGTAGGGTGGTAAATTCATTACCACTGAAGGCTGTGGAGGCCAAGTCAGTGGATATTTTTAAGGCAGAGATAGATAGATTCTTGATTAGTACAGGTGTTATGGAGAGAAGGCAGGAGAATGGGGTTAGGAGGGAGAGATAGATCAGCCATGATTTTATGTCTACACTGTACCCCATGGTCCAGGACTCCCTGATCAGAGGAAAACATTCTCCTTGCGTCTACCCTGTCGAGAATTTTATGTTTCTATAAGATCCCCTCTCTTTCTTCAATCTTTTTTTAGTTTAGTTTAGTTTAATTTAGAGATATAGTGCAGAAACAGGCCCTTCGGCCCACCGAGTCCACGCCGACCAGCGGTCCTACACACACTAGGGACAATTTACACTTATACCAAGCCAATTAACTTACAAACCTGTACGTCTTGAATGTGGGAGGAAAACGAGGATCTCGTAGAAAACCCATGCAGTCATGGGGAAAACGTACATACTCAAAACCTGTAGTCAGGGTTGAACCGGGTTTCCGGTGCTGTAAGGCAGCAACTCTAATGCTGCGCCACCGTGACGCCCTATCTGTAGTCGAAAGAATACAGTCAGCCTCCCCTAATACAGCAAACCCACTATCCCTGGTTCTTTCCCATTCACTCAGCTAAACGCCATATTACCAGAAATCCACGTCATAGGAGGCCTTTCTAGCTAATGGACTCCCTGCTGGCTCACTGAGTATCCTTTTTTTTTTTAAATCGCAACCTATCTTCTCTATGTAAATTGCTCATATCTGAGCTTCCCCCCAGTCTAGTTTCAGTAAAAACACTGAATCAAGCACTTGAACAACTAATCTTTATTTTAACAAAAGCGAAATTACAGTTCAACTACTGTACCTATCCCACCGCGGGTTCGATCCTCGTATCTGCTTGATGAAGCCATCTAGGCCTCGCTCAAACAGAGACACTCCAGAAGGTAACGCAGTCCCAAGTACTCTCCCAGAAGATCGATGCTGCACCTCGTGGTAGCAGACTTTTATATGTCCCGGGACCTCGAGGGGCCGAACCACATGGGGGTGGTCTCTTAATAATCCAATTACAGATATTGATTAGCCCCATACATAACAGACATTTCCCTAACTCAATAATACAGCAGCTCAATACATTGTATTCAAACCGGACTTCTCAAGGAAGCCAACTTAGAAACATTTACCCTGATCTGCAAGAAACCCAGTCAAGGCTCAATACCTCATCCAATCAACACTCGGCAAAGTAGAACTCTGCAACATTATTTATAATTATTTACAAGGTGTATGTCTGGTTTGCAGCCATCCAATTCATTCTATGCATAATGTACCTAATTGACAGGGTCTGCAGATGTTCTTATTCTTTTCTTGCAACTAGTATCTAGTCTCTAGACACACTGGCACCACTCCGCAGCTTGTCCCAGCTCTGCAGAGAGCAATTCCAAATTGACCAAATCTCCCAGCAGCGCTGAAGCTTTTACCCCATTTTAAAGTCCTAGCCTCTCCAATTTGGCCAGGATTAACATCTACATCGCTACCAACTCATCCCATCAGCTTATGGACAATTTACAGTGGTTAATTAATCTACCAACCTCCTTGTCTTGGGATGTAGAAGGACATCAGAGCATCTGGAGGAAACCATGTGGTCCCAAGGAGAAGATGCATATTTGACATAGACAGCAATGGAATTCAGCAATGTATTAGATTGCTGAAGATCAGTTAGTTGATCTACCGCTACATTTTCCTGTGCACGCAAGTCCCAGCTAGTTTAGTAACTTCAGTAAATCTGTAAATATGATGTTTCATCTGATCAGCTAAATCATTGGTATAGATTGTGAACAGTGGGAGCCAAAGCACTGATCCTTGTGGTACCATTTTTGTTCCTGACAACCTGGGAAGAATCTGTTTATTCACACTCTTTGCTTTTTGCTTGATAACCAATTCTCAACCCCTGTCAGAACATTTCCATGTGCCCCAATCTTGTTAATCAAACTCCTATATGAGATATCATCGAACGTATTTCATGAATTTAAATATACCCACATTCACTGGTTCCTCTTTATTTTTTACTAGTCCCATCCTCAAAGAATCCAACAGATTAGTCAATTACAAATGGATCAACTAACCACGGCAAAAAATTGGTATTTTCCATTCCTATGACTCTTTGGAACACAGAAAAATAGCTTTGGTGCAAAGAATTATGCCTGGGTTTGTAAACCAATTTTGACTGGAGATTACTGGCTGACAAAGTAAATTCAGAGAATTGCGTGAAATGGAATATAGGAACATAACGGTCCTATGAATGATAATCACAATCCTCATATACACAACTTGAAAAAAAATGTAATACTTTCACGGAACATAAAACAAACTGAAGGAGGAACTCGGTTGGTCAGGCAGCATATGTGGAAGCAATAGGCCGATCAATGTTTGGGTTGAGACCTTATATCAGGACTGAAAGTGTCGATGGAAGATAGGGAAGTGGTGAGATGGAGGAGTGACACAGAGGCAGGCAGGTGACAGGTGCAACTGGGTGGGGTGAGGTGATGCACAATTTTTTTTTCCTTATCTGTTTCCACTTAAGGGGCTGTCCCACTTGGGCAACCTAATCTGCGAGTTTAGAAGAGTGTCTTCGACCTTCAAACTCGCAGCATGGTCGACACGTGGCCCTATGAGGTCGCTGGAACTCTCTTTCATGCTCGAGGGAAGTTCATGAATACTGATGGCCTCAGCTAGGTCGCGGAAAAATTTTCAGCATGCTGAAAAATTTTCCGTGAGTAAAATTTGGTCGGCATGGTTCTTTTTGACTCATAGTGGAGTGGGGTCGCTATTTAGTTACAGGCAGTCAAGGGCAGCCGTAGGCAATCTTCTTTGCTGACCGGGCATTTTGATTGGCTGTAAGTAAAATGCCCGCTAAACTTCATTATACTTCTTAAAAATGTCTCCACTCCTTCTCCCCCCCCTTCTCCCCCCTCCCTTCTCCCCCTCCTCCTCTCTGCCCTCTCCTCCCCCCCCCTCTCCTCCCCCCCCTCTCCTCCCCCCCTCTCCTCCCCCCCTCTCCTCCCCCCCCTCTCCTCCCCCCCTCTCCTCCCCCCCTCTCCTCCCCCCCTCTCCTCCCCCCCCTCTCCTCCCCCCCTCTCCTCCCCCCCCTCTCCTCCCCCCCCTCTCCTCCCCCCCCCTTCTCCTCCCCCCTTCTCCTCCCCGTTTACCTTCCTCTTCATCGCGCAGACAGCGCTCTCCCGCTTTCCCTGGCCCCCGCCTTTTGTGTGTGCGTGTGCGCGTTTCAGCTCAACGCTTTCCAGGCGAGTGCCCTCGAGCTTGAAGGTCGAAGACACTCTTCTTAACTCGCGGATTAGCTAACCCAAGTGGGACAGCCCCTTTACCATCCCTCTGCCTCTATCTGAAAATTCCCACTTCCTCCTCTGCACCTGGCTCTATCTTCCCCACATCTCCCAATTCACTTAGTTCCATTCATCACCAACCTGTCTCACTCCTCCCGTCTCTTGTTTATTCTGTCTCTCTTCCTTCCATAGTCAGTTATGATGCAGTCTTGATCCAAAATGTCTTTATAGATGCTCCCTGACCCACTGAGTTTCTCAAGTAGTATCTTTTACTTCAGATTCCAGCATCTGTAGTATCTTGTGACTACATTATCAGAGTTATATATACCAGAACTAGTGTGTTGCAAGTTAGATGATGAAATTTCTTATCTGAATCAGCTGTTGCACTATGCTACATGGACGCTCACAAATCACAGAAGATTCGGCATATCCTCACTCTAATAAACATGTTCCATTACCTTGAAGCCTTGGGCAATCTAGCTTCATAGCTTGCTGTTCTTGAGCATTGAGCTGAACGAGCAGTGGAGAAATAAAATCGGTTTACTCAGAGCTGAGTTCCCCAAATCAATACACGTCCCTGTCAGCAAGTGTAGGATAAGTTGCTCAATGATTTTGTTCATTGTCATCAGCAACACATGCAGTGTATGTGCGGTGTTCAGTGTGGATACAGCAGACAGAGCTGCCTTCTGACTATTTATCTGTGTACCTGCCTCATTGCTTCTGCACCAAAACCGCTAGTATAGCCTTTTGTCATTATTGATTTGACATAATTTTATTTCACATGGTAACAGGTGACTGGATTGATTAGAAGCGGCAGAATGTTTTGATTTGTAAATTTTATTGCTCTTGAACAGTTGTGAATTCAGTTTCACGCTTGTCAGGCTGACTTTGCGTTGTGTGTATCTGTATGATGTACAGACTGGGCCATCAGGAATGCTGGAAACAAACTACAAATCCCAGAATTCAGCTATTACAGTTTTATTAGATAAAGGAGGATGGATTTGGTTAGCAGAAAGCAGAGATTTCAGTGTATATTGTATTAGATTTTGTTGGATTTTTACACTGGACAATATCCAGTGTCCACTACATGGAATAACTTCACTGTTTAGGTGATTATCCAACAGAGCCAATATTATCCTGGAGTGCATGGGCTAAAATGTTCCAATTATAGATTGATGGTGCGTGGAGCAAGCTTGTATTCCATTGAGGATGGATGATTAAGAGAGCATATGATTGAAATTGATGATTAGATCGTGCAGATACGAGGATCTATTTCTGCTGTGTGAAATGTCCAGAACAGGAACCTACATTCTTAAAACTGGAGCTGGACCTACCAAGGATGGTGAGAGCATCTCTTCACACACAGTTTTCATGTGCAGCTCTCACCTACAAGCTGTTGAATCTGAATCAGTTGAAACTGAAAAGTGTTGAGGGTACTGGACCAAAAAGGGCAGTTCCTAATGCAACAGAGAATAGGTTTGATGGGGCTGAACAGCCTACTTCTGTTTCAGTGTGTCTAATTCATTGAAACGGATTGGGGGCATCACAGTGGAGCAGCAGTAGAGATGCTGCCTTACAGTGCCAGAGGCCTGGGTTCGATCCGACTACAGCTGCTGTCTTCACAAGTTTGTTCGTTCTGCATGTGACTGCGTGGGTTTTCTCCAGGTGCTCCAGGTTTCTCCCACATTCCAAAGACGGGCAGGTTTGTAGGTTAATTGACTTCTGTAAATTGTCCCCGCTGTGTCGGATAGAACCAGAGCTAGTTTACGTGTTTCCACACTATCTCTATTATTTAGCTATTTCTCTCGGTGCTGTTTTGGGGTTACTACTGTTGGTGAATATATTATAATCAATGCCATGATCACATTATATTTTATGTTACAGCCATGTCTACATTTTGAAATTACCACATTGCTTTGAGAAGTTATGAGGTTGTGGGTTCGGTTACCCTGAGGTTTTCCCACTGTCCTTTGTTATTTTAGCAAACCCGTAAGAAGTAAAGATAGAAAGCTGCTGTGGTGTGTCTTCATATTCTCGCCATATTTAAGGAGGTGTCCAGTCCAGGCACCTGTCCAATTTTTGGAGGGGCCTCCATGTCCTTGCAGTATTTCAGTGAACCCTGGATTTCAGAGCCACCTTTCAGTTCATGACATGAAGAGCTGGAGTAATTCAATGGGTTACTCAAGCATTTTGTGTTCTATGCAGGTTCTTAGCCGATTATCTGACTATGTATCTTGAGAATTGCTATGTCAAATTTTGGTCACCACTGCTGATTTGGTATCTATGGCCCACATATCAATGACCAGTAAAATAGCGGTCAGGGTGATGTCTCTTGGAAGGACTGAATCTTGGCCCCACTGGAGGTCTGTTCCCATGAAAGGGTTGTGAGTGGAAGCAAGTGTTGGGCAAAGGAGAATCAATTGGTTTCACAAAGCAGAATTTTTACATTAGGATTTCATGGTTTGATAAATAGTTATTACAAAATTTATAATTGTACACTACAAATCATTTGGATTTCATCCAAGCACATGCATACTTGTTAGAACAAAATTTAGTTTAGGCCATCAATAAATCTTAAAAGTATTGTATATATGAATAAGTTGGTAGGCTTAATGAACTTCTCAGTATGATATTGCAGACTTTGGTTATTAATGAAGGATGTTAACCTCCTAATTCTATATAAGTTGGTGCACTGTTGGAATAGCTGGGAATTGTCTTTTTTGACAATATTCATTTCTATAATTCCAGCAAATCTGCAGCCAGTGCAAAAAAAATTATACAACATGTACTACATCTTAGATTAGTTGACATCTGCTTTAAAATAGTTGTTTAAACCAGTTCACAAATCTTGCAAATATATTAATATTATGTTAGCTGTGCAATTAATGATAACAATTTCTGGACTAATTAAAATCCTGAGAAATAATGAATCACTTCCTATTTCATCCAACCAAAGATGTGCAATTGCTATATGAATCAGTGTGCTAAAATTATATCTGAATGTGTTATATGTAAAGCAGCAGATTAGTGAGGAACGGTTGTGAGTGGGGTTGTGGGTTAATGACTAATTCAACTCAATTCTCCCAATGATCCCCTAGAATCAAAGAGGCATACAGCATGGAAACAGGGTCTCTGGCCCAACTCGTCCATGCCGACAAAGATGCCTCATCTAGTCCCATGTGCCCACGTTTAGCCCATATCCCTAAAAATATTTCCTTATCCATGTACCTGTACCAGTGTCTTTTAAATGTGGTTATTATACATGCCTTAACTACTTCTTCTGGCAACTGGTGCCATGTACTCACAACCTCAGATTCCTATTAAATCTTCCCCTCTCACCTTAAACCTACGTCCTCTAGTTTTTGATTCATCTACCCTGGAGAAAAGACTATGTATATTTACACTACGGATTCCCTTGATTTTAAAGATGTTAATATGACTTTATTCCTTCGAGTCTCCTGTGCTCCTCATAAATCTTCTCTGCATTTTTTCTAGTTTAATGGCATCTTTCCAGTAGCAGGGCGACAAAAACTGAACACAATACTCCAAGTGCAGTATCATTAGCGCCTTGTACAACTGTAACATGAACATCCCAACATGTTCCTTTGTTAGTTCCTTGACTGATGAAGGCCAACATGCCAGAAATCTTCTTGACAACCCTATGTACCTGCGATGCCACTTTCAGGGAACCAAGTACTTGTACTCCTCGATATCTTTGCTCTTCAAATCTCCCCAGGACCTTAGTATTCACTGTAAAGGTCTTGCCCCCGAGATTGACTTCCTAAAATACAACACCTCACACTTATCTGAAATATGGAGGCATGTATTTTCAAGCCTCTGTACGTCTTGCCTGATGGGAGAGGGGAGAAGCGGGAGTAAGACTGGTCCTTGATTATGCTCGTGGCTTTGCCGAGGCAGTGTGAAGTGTAGACAGTCAATGGAAGGGCAGTTGTTTTGCGTGATGGTCTGAGTACTCCAGAACTCTCTGCAATTTCTTGCAGTCTTGGATGGAGCTGTTCCCAAAACAGGCTATGATCCATCTTGATAAAATGCTCTCTATGGCGCATCTGTAGAAGTTGGTGAAGGTTGTTGGGGACATGTCAAACTTTCTAAGCCTTCTAAGGAAGTTGAGACGCGGTGTGGTTTTTTGACCATTGCTCTAATGTGGCTTGTCCAGGACAAATTGCTAGTGATATTTATTCCTCGGAACTTGAAGCTCACGATCATCTCTACTTCAACGCCATCAATGTACACCAGGGTGTGTGTACTGCTTCGCTTCCTGAATCAATCACAATCTCGTTTGTCTTGCTGACATTGAGGGAGAGGCTTGTCTTGGCACCAGGTTACAATGTTCTCAGTCTCCTTTCTGTACTCCGTCTCATCATTGTTTGATATCCGGCCCATGATGGTCTGCAAACTTGTAAATTGAGTTGGATTGGTATTGAGTTGGCTGCACAGCCATGAGTATACATGGAGTACAGTAGGGTGTTAATAACACTTCCTTGTGGGGCACCATAGAGTCATACAGCATGGAAACAGGCCATTCAGCCCAACCTGCCCACGTCAACCACCTACACTAGTTCCTCCAGTCTGCCTTTGGCCCATTTCCCTCTAAACCTTTCCTATCAATGTAACTGTATAAATGGTGAGATAGTACCTGCCTCAACTACCTCCTCCAACAGCTCGCTCCATACACGCACCACCCTTTGTATAAAAATCTTACCCCTTAAGTTCCTAGTAAATCTTTCCCCCCTCACCTTGAACCTATATCCTCTGGTTCTCGATTCCCCTACTCTGCGCAAAGGACTCTCCGTCTACCCAATCTATTCCTCGCATGATTTTGTGCACCTGCAGAAGATCATCCATCATCTTCCTGCGCTCCAAGGAATAAAGTCCTAGCCTGCTTAACCTCTCTCTATTGCTCAGGTCCTTGAGTCTTGACAACATCCTCATAAATCTTCTTTGTACCCTTTCCAGTTTGACATCTTTCTTATAATATGGTGACCAAAACTGAACACCATACTCTAAATGTGGCCTCTGCAATATCTTATATGACTGCAGCATGACCTCCCAAGTTCTATACTCAATACTCTGACTGAAGAAGGACAGTGCCAAAAGTCTTTTTGATGCCCTTTTGACGCCAACTGACGCCACATTCAAGGAATTATGTACCTGTACTCTGATTTCCCTCTGCTCTACTGACTGTGTAGGTCCTGCCCTTGTTAGACTCCCCAAAATGCAACATCTCACATTTCTCTGTATTAAATTCCATCAACCATTCCTCAGCCCACATGCCATATAACCATATAACCATATAACCATAACAGCACGGAAACAGGCCATCTCGGCCCTTCAAGTCCGTGCCGAACATTTACATTTTATTTTTTTTATTTTTTTAAAAATTAAAAATAAAATACTTCCCCCTAGTCCCATCTACCTGCACTCAGACCATAACCCTCCATTCCTTTCCCGTCCATATACCCATCCAATCTATTTTTAAAGGATAACATCGAACCTGCCTCCACCACTTCCACTGGAAGCTCATTCCACACAGCTACCACTCTCTGAGTAAAGAAGTTCCCCCTAATGTTCCCCCTAAACTTCTGTCCCTTAATTCTCAAGTCATGTCCCCTTGTTTGAATCTTCCCTACTCTCAATGGGAAAAGCTTATCCACGTCCACTCTGTCTAACCCGCTCATAATTTTAAAGACCTCTATCAAGTCCCCTCTTAACCTTCTGCGCTCCAAAGAATAAAGACCTAACTTGTTCAACCTTTCTCTGTAACTTAGTTGCTGAAACCCAGGCAACATTCTAGTAAATCTCCTCTGTACTCTCTCTATTTTGTTGACATCCTTCCTATAATTAGGCGACCAAAACTGTACTCCATACTCCAGAATTGGCCTCACCAATGCCTTGTACAATTTTAACATTACATCCCAACTTCTATATTCAATGCTCTGAGTTATAAAGGCCAGCACACCAAAAGCTTTCTTTACCACCCTATCTACATGAGATTCCACCTTCAGGGAACTATGCACAGTTATTCCTAGATCCCTCTGTTCAACTGCATTCCTCAATTCGCTACCATTTACCGTGTACGTCCTATTTTGATTTGTCCTGCCGAGATGTAGCACCTCACATTTGTCAGCATTAAACTCCATCTGCCATCTTTCAGCCCACTCTTCCAAATGGCCTAAATCTCTCTGTAGACTTTGAAAATCTACTTCATTATCCACAACACCACCTATCTTAGTATCATCTGCATACTTACTAATCCAATTTTCCACACCTTCATCCAGATCATTGATGTACATGACAAACAACAGTGGACCCAACAAAGACCCCTGAGGCACCCCACTAGTCACCGGCCTCCAACCTGACAAACAGCCATCCACCATTACTCTCTGGCATCTCCCATTCAGCCACTGTTGAATCCATCTTGCTACTCCACCATTAATACCCAACAATTGAATCTTCTTAACCAACCTTCCATGAGGAACCTTGTCAAAGGCCTTACTGAAGTCCATATAGACAACATCCACTGCTTTACCCTCATCAATTTCCCTAGTAACCTCTTCGAAAAATTCAAGAAGATTAGTCAAGCATGACCTTCCAGGCACAAATCCATGTTGACTGTTCCTAATCAGACCCTGCTTATCCAGATGCTTATATATATTATCTTTAAGTATCCTTTCCATTAATTTGCCCACCACTGACGTCAAACTAACAGGTCTATAATTGCTAGGTTTACTCTTCGAACCCTTTTTAAACAACGGAACAACATGCGCAGTACGCCAATCCTCCGGCACTATTCCCGTTTCTAATGACATTTGAAATATTTCTGTCATAGCCCCTGCTATTTCTACACTAACTTCCCTCAATGTCCTAGGGAATATCCTGTCAGGACCTGGAGAATTATCCGTTTTCATATTTTTCAAAAGTGTCCGCACCTCCTCTTCTTTGAATCTCACAGTTTCCATTGCTACTCTGCTCGTTTCCCTTACCTCACATAATTCCATATCCTTCTCCTTCGTGAATACCGAAGAAAAGAAATTGTTCAATATCTCCCCCATCTCTTTTGGCTCTGCAGGTAGCTGTCCACTCTGACTCTCTAATGGACCGATTTTATTCCTTGTTATCCTTTTGCTATTAATATAGCTGTAGAAACCCTTTGGATTTACTTTCACCTTACTTGCCAAAGCAACCTCATATCTTCTTTTAGCTTTTCTAATTTCTTTCTTAATATTCTTTTTACATTCTTTATACTCCTCAAGCACCTCATTTACTCCATGCTGCCTATAATTATTGTAGATCTCTCTCTTTTTCCGAACCAATTGTCCAATTTCCCTTGAAAACCATGGCTCTTTCCATTTTTTACTATTTCCTTTCAACCGAACAGGGACATAAAGATTCTGTACTCTTAAAATTTCACCCTTAAATGTCCTCCATTTTTCTTCTACATCCTTCCCATAAAACAACATGTCCCAATTCACTCCTTTTAAATCCTTTCGCATCTCCTCAAAGTTAGCCTTTCTCCAAACAAAAATCTCAACCCTAGGTCCAGTTCTGACCCTCTCCATAATTATATTGAAACTAATGGTATTGTGATCACTGGACCCGAAGTGCTCCCCGACGCATACCTCCGCCACTTGCCCTGTCTCATTTCCTAACAGGAGGTCCAGCACTGCCCCTTCTCTAGTAGGTACCTCTATGTATTGCTGCAAAAAACTATCTTGCACACATTTTACAAACTCCAAACCATCCAGCCCTTTTACAGAATGTGTTTCCCAGTCTATGTGTGGAAAATTGAAATCTCCCACAATCACTACCTTGTGCTTACTACTAATATCTGCTATCTCTTTACATATTTGCTCTTCCAATTCTCGCTCCCCATTTGGCGGTCTATAATACACCCCTATAAGTGTTGCTACACCTTTCCCATTTCTCAGTTCCACCCAAATAGCCTCCCTAGACGAGCCCTCTAATCTATCCTGCCAAAGCACTGCTGTAATATCTTCCTTGACAAGCAATGCAACACCCCCACCTCTTGCCCCTCCAATTCTATCACCCCTGAAGCAACGAAATCCTGGAATATTTATTTGCCAATCACAGCCCTCCTGCAACCATGTTTCACTGATCGCCACAACATCATACTTCCAGTTGTCAATCCAGGCTCTAAGCTCATCCACCTTTCTTACAATGCTCCTAGCATTAAAATATACACATTTAAGAAACCCACCACCACTTATTCTCTGTTTATTATCTTTTTCTTCTTTCTCCCCTACATTTTGGGTCCGAGTGCTTCCCTTCTCTGCCTCCTGCCTCCCACATTTTCCACTAGCTTTCTCTATTTGAGTCCCTCCCCCCAACCAACCAATCAAGATCCTGCTGCCATTTTTGTCAATCATCTTCACTATCTACAATACCATCCACTTTAGTGTCAAATTTTTGCTATGGATGACAAACAGCCATGGGCCCAGCACCGAACCCTTAGGCACACAGCTAGTCACAGGCCTCCAGTCCAAAAACGCACCTTCCACCATCACCCTCTGCTTCCTTTCATGAAGCCAAATTTCTATCTCTGCTTGGATCCCATGCAATCTAACCAGCATTGAGGATTATCCTAGAGGATTATGCTCTTGAGTTACACTGTTGTAGTTACACTGATGTCATCGGAACTCCTCAATGTAAATACACTGAAAATAATGGGGGGGGGGGGGGGGAAGTGGTAATCTTATCAGAGGTTTAGCAGACAACAAAAACCTTGAAGAATGAAGATCAAATATTTTATTACTGTCACCAAAATCAACAGCCCTGAAAACCATTGCCGAGAATCGATATTTTGTATAATTCAAAATATGACTGATTTCTGTTCTATTTACTTGGCTAATTCTTGGTATTACATGATTTATTTTAATGTTCAACCTGGTCTGGGTGATGAAATCTTTAGATTCACTTTAGATTCTTTACTTCTAGAACAAGTAATCTGTGTTCTCTGTAGATCTTGCACCAGGCATGAAGCAGGCCTTGGATCTCTGTGGGTCAAAGTATTGTCGCCATTTCATGCTCAGGATCTCGCTAATGTACAATATCTCCCAGACTAAATGACTCTTTCTGTTTCTGTATAACTTCAATTGTTGATGATCACATTTGACCTTGGGGTCAGAGGACTTCTGCGTGTGCTGCCTTCATGCTGAATGTTCAAGGATAAGCCAGCTGCTGAGCCTGATATTGGTTGTTTTAGGAGATTTTTAGTGTCAGGATCTACCAATGTTTGAATATGCACATACTAATTAGGAATAGCCTGTATGTGATAAATCGTGTTTTTCAAATTTGATAGTTTCTTGAAGAGATCACCAGGAGCATTGATGAGGGCAGAGCAGTGGATGTCGTCTATATGGAGAAATAAAGAATTGCAGATGCTGGTTTACGCAAAAGGAATGTAAAATCTGAAGAAAGGTCGCGATCCGCAACGTCACCTATCCATGTTCGCCAGAGATGCTGCCTGACCCACTGAGTTACTCCAGCACACTGTCTCTATCGAGTTTGCAAAGGCCTTTGACAAGTCATGGTAGGCTATGTCTGGCATTGTCACATAGAATCCAAAGTGTGCTACCCTACTGGATTCAAAACTGGCTTGGCGAAAAGATTTGTGGAGGTTGTATTTAAAATCAGATACTCGACCAATGGAGTGCCAGAGGGGTCGGTGCTGGCTCCACCGTTGTTTGTTATCTACATTAATGATTTAGATGACAAGGAAGTTAACAATGTTAGGAAATTTGAAGATGACACCAAGTTTGGAGTATAGTGGGCAGAGGAAATATAAGGATAACTGGAAATCAAGCTGGAGCAGGATTTGCTCAGTAAAAGGTAGAGTCCTGTATGATAGAGAGCGTTTCATAACAGAGGTCTAAAAGTACAGGTGCATGTGTCCCTGAATTGGCAAGTCAGGTGGACTGTGTGGTGAAGAAGGAATTTGCCATTCTTACATTCATTGGGAAAGGAATTGAGTACAAAGATTGGGACATCATGATGCAATTGTACAATACATTGGTGAGACCACACTTGGAGTACTGTGTGCAGTTCGGGTCATCCAGCTATAAGAAGGCTGTCATTAAGGTGGAAAAGGTGCAGGAGAGATTCACAAGGTTGTTACCTAGGCTTGTGGGCTTTGGTAATAGGAAGAGGTTAGATAGGCTAGGACTTTTTTCTTTGGAGTAAAGGAGCATGAGGTGTGGATTTGAAGAGCTAGAGGGCTCTAGGCCAAATGAGGGCAACTGACTCATCCATTAAGCAACTTGGTGTCTTCACTTGATATTTTAGATATTTGGGAGGTTAGTTTTGTCCTCCTTTGTGAAGATTGAAACAAATTATATTTCTAATTGGTCAGCCATATTGAATTCCCAATTTTAATTTCCCCATTAATGTCTTTCATTAAAACTGACACTACCAGTTCCTTTCTCTTTCCTTATACACTTTAAATTCAGGACCACTCAGTAACCAATCCTGCCCATTTATTTTCCAGGTCTTTACTATCATCTGCAACATGAGGTTTAGATATTATTTTCATTTTATGTGACTGAACGTGCCTGCAACCATCCAGCCTTGTTTAATAAACTTTGTGCACTTACAGTATGTTCATGTACTTTAAACTCAATCTAGACCATCTTCTAGTCTTGCATCCAAAGAAATTTCCTGCTAAAGATGGTTCAATTGAACAAAGGGGACTATGAAGGCATGAGAGAGGAGCTGGCCAAGATAGACTGGAAAGGGATCGGTGGAACAGCAATAGCAGGAATTTCTGGGCATAATCCGGAAGACGCAGGATCATTTCATTCCAAAAAGGAAGAAAGATTCTAAGGGGAGTAGGAGGCAACCATGGCTGACAAGAGAAGATAGGGATAGAATAACACTTAAAGAAAAGATGTATAACACAGCAAAGAGTAGCCGGAAGCCAGAGGATTGGGAAACTTTCATGGGACAACAGAAGGAAAAAAACGGGCAATAGGGGCCGAAAAGATGAAGTACGAGGGGAAACTCGCCAGGAATATAAAGAAGGACAGTAAAAGTTTCTTTAGATATGTTAAGGGAAAAAGAGTAGCAAAGTCAAATGTGGGTCCCTTGAAGGCAGACATGGGTGAAATTATTATGGGGAACAAGGAAATGGCAGAAGAGTTGAACAAGTACTTCAGATCTGTCTTCACTAAGGAAGACGCAAACAATCTCCCAGAAGTACTGGAGGACAGAGGATCTAAGGGAGTAGAGGAACTGAAAGAAATTTTCATTAGGCGAGAAATAGTATTGGGTAGGCTAATGGGACTGAAGGATGATAAATCCCCTGGGCCTGATGGTCTGCATCCCAGGATCCTCAGGGAGGTGGCTCTAGAAATAGTGGACGCATTGGTGATAATTTTCCAATGTTCAATAGATTCAGGATCAGTTCCTGTGGATTGGAGGATAGCTAATGTTATCCCACTTTTCAAGAAAGGAGCAAGAGAGAAAACGGGGAATTACAGACCAGTTAGCCTGACTTCGGTGGTGGGAAAGATGCTGGAGTCAATTATTAAAGAGGTAATAATGGGGCATTTGGATAGCAGTAAAATGATTAGTCCAAGTCCAATGTTCTATAGACTCGGGATCAGTTCCTGTGGTTTGGAGGGTAGCTAATGTTATCCCACTTTTTAAGAAAGGCAGGAGAGAGAAAACAGGGAATTATTGAACAGTTAGCCTGACATCAGTGGTGGGGAAGATACTGGAGTCAATTATAAAAGATGAGATAGCCGAACATTTGGATAGCAGTAACGGGATCGGTCCGAGTCAGCATGGATTTACGAAGGGGAAATCATGCTTGACTAATCTTCTGGAATTTTGTAACTATTAAAATGGACAAGGGAGAGCCAGTGGATGTAGTGTACCTGGACTTTCAGAAAGCATTTGATCAGGTCCCACATAGGAGATTTGTGGGCAAAATTAGGGCACATGGTATTGGGGTAGAGTGCTGACATGGATAGAGAAGTGGTTGGCAGACAGGAAACAAAGAGTAGGGATTAACGGGTCCCTTTCAGAATGGCAGGCAGTGACTAGTGGTGTACCGCAAGGCTCGGTGCTGGGGCCGCAGCAATTTACAATATACATCAATGATTTGGATGAAGGGATTCAAAGTAACATTAGCAAATTTGCAGATGACACCAAGCTGGGTGGCAGTGTGAACTGTGAGGAGGATGCTATGAGAATGCAGGGTGACTTGGACAGGTTGGGGGAATGGGCAGTTGCATGGCAGATGAAGTTTAATGCTGATAAATGTGAGATCATCCACCTTGGTAGCAAAAACAGGAAGGCAGATTACTATCTAAATGGCATCAAGTTGGAAAAAGGGGAAGTGCAATGGGATCTGGGGGTCCTTGTACATCAGTCTATGAAAGTAAGCATGCAGGTACAGCAGGCAGTGAAGAAAGCGAATGGCATGTTGGCTTTTATAACAAGAGGAATCGAATATAGGAGCAAAGAGGTCATTCTGCAGTTGCACAGAGCCCTAGTGAGAGCACACCTGGAGTAGTGTGTGCAGTTTTGGTCCCCTAATTTGAGGAAGGACATTCTTGCTATTGAGGGAGTGCAGTGTAGGTTTACAAGGTTAATTCCCGGGATGGTGGGACTGTCATATGCTGAGCGAATGTAGCAGCTGGGCTTGTACACTCTGGAGTTTAGAAGGATGAGAGGGAACCTCATTGAAACATATAAGGTTGTTAAGGGCTTGGACACGCTAGAGGCAGGAAACATGTTCCCGATGTTGGGGGAGTCCAGAACCAGGGGCCACAGTTTAAGAATTTGGAGTAAGCCATTTAGAACGGAGGTGAGGAAACACTTTTTCTCACAGAGAGTGGTGAGTCTGTGGAATTCTCTGCCTCGGGTTTTCTGGATGCTTTCAAGAGAGAGCTAGATCGGGCTCTTAAAAATAGCGGTCAGGGGATATGGGGAGAAGGCAGGAACGGGGTACTGATTAGGGATGATCAGCCATGATCACATTGAATGGCAGTGCTGGCTCGAAGGGCCGAATGGGCTACTCCTGCACCTATTGTCTATTGTCTAAGTCAGCATGGATTTATGAAAGGAAAATCATGCTTGACTAATCTTCTGGAATTTTTTGAGGACGTGACGAGCAAAATGGATGAAGGGGAGCCAGTGGATGTAGTATATCTAGACTTTCAGAAAGCCTTTGATAAGGTCCCACATGGGAGACTGGTGACCAAAATTAGAGCACATGGTATTGGGGGTAGGGTTTTGACGTAGATAGAAAATTGGTTGGCAGACAGGAAGCAAAGAGTAGGAGTGAACGGGTCCTTTTCAGAATGGCAGGCAGTGGCGAGTGCAGTGCCGCAAGGCTCGGTGTTGGGGCCGCAACTGTTTACCATATATATTAATGATTTGGAAGAGGGAATTAGGCGCAACACTAGCGGATGACACAAAGCCGGGTGAACTGTGAAGTGTGAAGAGGATGTTAGGAGGTTGTAGGGTAACCTGGACAGGTTGAGTGTGTGGGCAGATGCATGGCAGATGCAGTATAATATAGATAAATGTGAAGTTATCCACTTTGGTGGCAAAAACAAGGGGGCAGATTATTATCTCAATGGAGTTAGGTTAGGTAAGGGGGAGGTACAGCGAGACCTGGGTGTCCTTGTCACTGAAAGTTGGCATGCAGGTACAGCAGGCAGTGAAGAAAGCTAATGGAATGTTGGCCTTCATAACAAGAGGGTTTCAGTATAGGAGTAGAGAGGTTCTTCTGCAGTTGTATAGGGCTCTGATAAGAACACATCTGGAGTATTGTGTACAGTTTTGGTCTCCCAATTTGAGGAAGGACATCCTTGGGATTGAGGCAGTGCAGCATAGGTTCACAAGATTGATCTCCGGGATGGCGGGACTGTCATATGAGGAAAGATTGAAAAGACTAGGCTTGTATTCACTGGAGTTTAGAAGAATGAGGGGGAATCTTATAGAAACATATAAAATTAATAAAGGACTGGACAAGCTAGATACAGTAAAAGTGTTCCCAATGTTGGGCGAGTCCAGAACCAGGGGGCCACAGTCTTAGAATAAAGGGGAGGCCATTTAAGACTGAGGTGAGAAAAAACTTTTTCACCCAGAGAGTTGTGAATTTGTGGAATTCCCTGCCACAGAGGGCAGTGGAGGCCAAATCACTGGATGGATTTAAGAGAGAGCTAGATAGAGCTCTAGGGGCTAGTGGAATCAAGGGATATGGGGAGAAGGCAGGCACGGGTTATTGATAGGGGACGATCAGCCATGATCACAATGAATGGCGGTGCTGGCTCGAAGGGCCGAATGGCCTCCTCCTGCACCTATTTTCTATGTTTTTATGTTTCTATGTAAAAAGGAAAGGCAAATCTGACAACAGTATTGTAAATTCACAACTGTATGACTTCTTTAAAGGCTGATTGCAGAACTTATAATGAATACTGTCAGTAAATTTTGTCAGTAAACTTTAGTTTTTAAAGTTTGCAGCTTACTTTGGAGGTTAGTCTGTATGAACTACATACTGGAATACTGAACTGCACATCAGTAAGAGTACTGCTAATTCTGACTTTTTTTGGATCAAAAGGGAAACGAGAGGGGCAGTGACAGAAGCAGGAGAGACAGCTGCTTCCCCTCATGGACCTTCCTCAATACCATCTGCTTCAATCTGTCATTTTCACACCTTGCCCTTCCATATCTCTAGACTCCCTCTCTCCCCATTCCCAGTCTGAAGAAGGGTCTCGACCTGAAACGCCACTCATTCCTTCTCTCCAGAGTTTCTGCCAGACCCTCTGAGTTACTCCAGCATTTTGTGTCTATCCCCTCATGGACCCCGCAACTCCACAGGAAAGGCCAATGCGGCCACATTGGCTGCACAGGCAGGGGTGACCTTGCTATCTCGTTAACGTTGTTAGTAAGTTTCCAGGTGAATAGGTGGTATGGTGGACAGTGAGGGAGGATTTTTAAGTTTACAACAGGATTTAGATCAGTTGGAAAGGTGAGCAAAGGAATGACAAATGGTATGTTATTTCTGACACGCGTGAGGTGTTGCACTTTGGTATGTTAAACCAGGGCAGGACTTGCACAGTAAACGGTAGAGCCACGGAGAGTGTTGCAGAACAGAGAAATTCTTTGATGTGGCCACGGAGTACTGTGTACAATTCATTGATGTGGCCACGGAGTACTGTGTACAATTCTGGTCACACAGCTAGCAGAATGATGTTATTAAGTTGCAAATGGGTGAAGAAGAAATTCACCAGGATGTAACCTGGACTTGCACACTTGAGTTATAAGGAGAGGCTGGATAGATTGGGACTTTTTTTCTGAGGGATAACCTTATTGAGATGTACAAGATCATGAGAGGCATGGACAAAGTGAATGCCCACAAAACCAAAGGGCACAGGAAAAAGGTAAGAAAGGAGAGATTTAAGAGGGACTCGGTGGAAACATAGTTCTTGTCTGGGATGATGCACAAGAAGAAGCTATGAAACAGATACAATTACCACTTTCAAATGATATCTGGACAGATATTTGGAGAAGGAAAGGTTGGAGGGAAATGGGTCAATTGCAAGCAAATGGGACTTCTCCAGAATTTCATCTTGGTCGGAATGGACGTTGGGCTGAAGGGCTTGTTTTCTGCTGTACAACTCAATGACTCCATGAAGACGTCAAAGCACCAGTCTATCAGTACGTTTAAGACCCCATGTCAGACAGTGGCAAGCATTGGCAACCTGATGGACAAATACCCCTTAAGTAGTGATCTGATAGCCACACACTACTAGTAGCTCTCACTTACTTTGCGTTGGTCTCCAGCCAGAGATGTGTACAGGTCCTTGTAGTCACTTGCACACAATACATCAGATGTGGTTAAAGAGTCATAGAGTTATACAGCACACTAATAGGCTATTCAGCTGACCTTTTTTGGCCCTCTAAACTAATCCCATTTGCCTGCATTAGAACTGTATCTGTTGATGGTTGATGGGTTATATCCTAATACCATTGCATACATGAAACCTGGCTGTACCGAAGCTACTCAGAATGGGTGGGCACTCGGGTTTGTGCTGCTGGGTGGCTGTCTGCAGATGCAGGAAGTCATCGACAGGCCCAGATCACCCAACTGCATGCATCCACTCCATCGATAGACTTTCATTTTGAGGCATGCAAGATTTCCCCGACTGTTGGTTATTTTTCTCTTAAGCAGTCCAGCTTTGGTGATCTCCTTGCGTTTTGAAGCTGACGTTCAGATTGGCAGCTAGGAGACAGGCATGCCACCTAAAACAAGGCTGTCAGCACCATGGGCTGCACAATGGGTAAGGCCCAAGGGCAGTAGCAGCAAAGTCATCTAATAATCATTAAGTGAGGCATCAGTATGCTGGACCTGTGTTACGGGCAGACCTGGAGATCTCCTGTATGCTGGTACTGAATGCCAAGCTCTGTACAGCAATGGAAGGCTAATTACAGAGAGCCTGAGCGGCCTCATATGGCGAGGCTGAAGAATATGATGCAGCCAATACCACTGGAACAGCAAAGTCTGCAGGCGAGGATGCCTGAGATATTTTCATTATTGTGTAGTTCAGTTAGGTCCATCAACCCATTCTTCTGACATCCAAATGCCAAACCCACTCTCCCCTCACCCTCACGTCCCCTCTCTCAATACACACTGGCCTACAAATGGCTGTGCTTGCTTTTCACATGGTTTGGCCACTTGCCAAGGAACTAACCAAAATTATTACAGATCAGAAGGTCATAGAAGAAGATACTATCTGCATGGGTCAGAAGAGTAATGGCATACTAATACTCGAATGTTGTTGCAACACCCTTTCGTTCTGACAGATTTCAATCTTTTGCATCCTCTTCGTCCCATTTCTGCACAGCACAACACTTGTAGCTACAGCAGAGATAGAGAAGAGCTGTTCAGATCTCCGCACTGACTGCTGAGAAGTTCTGGGCCAGCTTGCCTGAAGTTTTGGAATCTTTAGGGTGCGTTGCCATCAAATGCCTGACCAGCACCTTTGCAGGAACATATTTGGCCATTGGAGCACAAGGCCACCAGAGAGATTCTAACTGGCTGTGGAAGTCGGGGGTGCTGGTTTGTGCAGGAATGGAGGGCCACAGGTGAGCACAACAAGTGCTTTGATTGGATCCCTCAGTTCTTGCCATCATCCTTCGCACTGACCTACACGCTTCCCTGCAAGCAATAATCTGGTGAACACTTTGCCATGTTGATCAACGATCAATGCTTTGGTGTAATGCATGTTATCCAACGCTGAGTTCCCAGTGGGCAAGCTGCTTTTGATACTGCATGCAGGTTGTGGATAAGAACCTTCAAAACCATACCAGCCATGCTCGAGAGATTCCTCTAATCTCTGCATGAATGCACAGTGAGGTTGGGAAGTCAGCCAGACTCTCACGCACTCCATCCTGTTGCTCAGAGGATCTTATTCATTGACAATCCCTGAAGTGCACTCGTAACCGCTGGGCAGAGCTTGCACAGCCCCACACCCATTAATGTGTACACTCTATCACTGTTCCATGTTTTTGCAATCTGCTTTCACTCACTTCTAATGTGTGAGTCACCTGGTAGAAACCTTATTATCTTTCGTATAGGTCTCACTAACATGTCTGTATCTTAGCTGCTGCATCTCTGCATGAATCATCTACTGATTCATCGTAAGAATGACTGATAGCCTTTGAAGTGCTAACATCATCATCCCCAACACTTCTTCCCCACAGTTATCAAGCTTCGGAACGGATCTTCCATAAGCTAGGGTATAGTCTGATTCTTCGCTACCTATTTGTGGACATTTGACTTTTGTTTCTGGAATTGTTGCACTATAATGCTGAGAACTATATTCTGCACACTGTACTGTAATTTTCCCTTCGCTCTACCTATTGTACTTTTGTTTGGATTGGTTGTATTTATGTAACGTATTACCTGATAGCATGCAAAACAGCTTTTCTTTGTATCTTGGTACATGTGACAATAATAGACCTAAACCCTACAGTATCCCTCGAGTAGCATGAATTTAAGAAGCAAAGTGCAAAGCATAACATCTACACTACACAAGAAATCAAAGATGAATTTTTGAATTATAAACAGAAATGTCGGAAGTATTTCAGAGGTCAGACAGTACCTGCAAAAGGGAAGCAGAGGGCTACAACTTGGTGGAGAATTCCAGACTTTCAATTGCTTTGCTGTCAGCATTTAACCTTGCAGTTATCTGCAATTTCTTTGCAAATGTGGGAGTTCCCGACTGCTGTCCAAGCTCTGCTGGTGATTTCTCAGCTGCTTCCATGGGGAATGTAGTAGAAGTGCAAAGATTTGCTGAGTTCCTCAGGACTGACTGAGGATTTTCAGAAGCATTGAAAAGCGTGTGTTCTTTGACAGATGGGAAAGCCAGCTGGATCTGCGAGCCATCAGAGTTTCTTGGGCTATTTGTGTGCAGAGCTTATTCTGGATCGCCAACATGACCAATATATTACATCTAGTAAGATGCTGACACTATACATGACTTCGACAATTTGAATCTGGACTTATCTTTCTACAGATTCATCTCACTTTGGTCCCTACCCACAACGTCACCTATCCATGTTCTCCAGAGATGCTGCCTGACTTGCTGAGTTACACCAGCACTTTGTGTCCACAATATTTTTCATTTTTTAAAGGATGGATTTCAACTGAGAAGTACTATTTGTTACAACTGACAATTGCAGGTAAACATCAATGCCCATTGTACAAATTTAAGTTTTAGCTAGATTCAATGTAATCTGCAGAGAACACTAGAAAGTCAGATCATCTGTATCATCATTTTCCTAATAATCTTTCAGGTTAAGATTTAGGTTGTTCTGCTCTATCTGAAGAAGACCCTCTGACATGATTCTACTTGAGCTCTGAGGGTTCTGAGGTGACTGGCAAGGCCCACGTGGGAACTGCAGTCTCTTCCATTGGTGAGGCGGGAGGTGCTTGGTGACAGGAAGATTGAGATGTTGCACCTTCTCAGTGTTGGGAATGTTAGACCAGTGGAGGATGCTGACATCACTGCTATTCATGTTCATAAGTGATAGGAGCAGAAATAGGCCATTTGGCCCATCAATCTACTCCGCCATTCAATCATGGCTGTTCTATCTTTTCCCCTCATCCCCATTCTCCTGCCTTCTCCCCATAACCCCTGACACCCTACTAATCAAGAATCTGTCAATCTCCGCCTTCAAAATATCCATTGACTTTTCCTGCACAGCCTTCTGTGACAAAGAATTCCACAGATTCACCATCCCCTGACTAAAGAAATTCTTCCATCTCATTTGTAAAGGTATATCCTGTTATTCTGTGGCTATGGCCTCTGGTCCTAGACTCTTCCACTAGTGGAAACATCCTCTCCCCCTCCACACTATTATTTCACTATTTGGTAAGTTTCACTGAGGTCTCCCCTCATCCTTCTAAACTCCAGTGAGTACAGGCCCAGTGCTGTCAAACGGTTATCATATGTTAATCCAATCATTCCTGGGAACATTCTCGTGAACCTCCTTTGGACCTTCTCCAATGCCAGCACATCCTTGTGCCAGTGGATTTGGAGGATTTTGCAGAGACAAGTTTGCTGATACCTTTCCAGTGCTATGGGCAATCTAAAACTCAGGAGTAAATGTTCATGAGATCGGGGATAATCGCTGCTCAATAGATTGCAAACTTTGTGCCCAGTTTGATCTTAAATCAACCTTCTCATCAGATGGTTACAAGCTGTGCTGGCACTTTGAAGGTGGTGGTGAAGTTCATCACTGATTGCCTTCACCAATGGAGGCTCCCAAAACAGGACAAATGGTGGATATTTTGCAGTCTTGTTGTGGACCTTTATTGTGGTCCAGGGTGAAGTTGTATAGGAGACAGATTAATTGAGGACCTTTGTACTGAGAATGTTAAGTGTAAGTTTCATCCTACCTGCTAGGAAATTCAATTGAAATTAATTACATTGCCCAAATGTTTAAAATGCATCTGAAGATTTCTCGAAAAGGAGCCCCTGAAACTAAAATGTTACAATGTCAGGATTTCAAACCGCAATACTCGAGTTTGAATATCTAGGTTCTGCTGAGATGTGTCAGTGTTAATTTTGTCTTTCTATGAAGGGTGAGTAGAAAGGCCCATGGGTGGAGATGATTTATTTCTGTTGTGTTCATGTCCACCATTCTACTGGAAGCAAAACATTCCAATAGTTTGGTTTCCTGAGGGGAAGGGGGGTGAGTATAAGGTATTAAGTTCTACATATTTTTGTAATTTATATATCTACATTGAATAAAGAGAGGAATAGCTACAACTGGTAGGTTCAGCTGAAAGAATGTATGTATATTTGCTCTGCCTAAGTGTGTTTATTCTCTATTTGGTGAAATATTGTTTTTCTTTGATGAGGATACACTTTTTGGTTTGCTGCTAAAGGGTTAATAATATTATTCTTAATAGATTTAAATGGGTTTTAGTCAAAAAGCTGCTGTACAAATTGTCTAGGGGCAACTTCATGATAAATCAAATAATTAATCTCCTTTTTTGTGCTTCATGCAATTGAATTGTCACTTCACCAGCAGGATTAACTACATAGATTTATAATTTTATAATGAAGTGGAAAATATAAATATAATGATATATATATATTTATATATTTTATTGCTTTTATGATATGCAGAAACTTAATGCCTTTTGTGTATTTTAGGGAAATCAGACTTTCGGGAGTAACAACAATTCACAGACCGCAGTTTAGCGATGGATTACCCGTCTTTTCATCTGTGAGAGTGGTGAAGTTATAACTTATTTGCTTGAAGGAGGAGAAAAGAACAGTTATATGATTTATCTTATATTGCATAAATATAGAGAATGCCAGCAACATTGAACAAGTCAGGCATCATCTGTGGAAACAGTTAACATTTTTTATTGATTGCACATAATGCCTACACTTTATCAAATACAGTATAATTGTAAACCACTTAAGCAGCAATAGACAAAGTAAAATATGTCTAAAACAAATATATTGATTTATATAAAATATTGATTAAACAATACGAACTACATCTGATATGCCACAACATACTTGGGTAACTTAAGGAGCTTGTCAAGAGTACATAGATACATAGACAATAGGTTCGGGAGGAGGCCGTTCGGCCCTTTGAGCCAGCACCGCCATTCAATGTGATCATGGCTGATCATCCACAATCAGTACCCCGTTCCTGCCTTCGCCTCATACCCCTTGATTCCGCTAGCTCTAAGAGCTCTATCTAGCTCTCTTTTGAATGCATCCAGTGAATCTGTGAGATCTTTGCATTACTTGTTTATTTTTTTTAATTAAGGAGTTCTACCACTCCTTTACATTTATGAAGGGGACAGTTCCAGCAGCGAGACCAAGAACCAAAACAGATCCAACTGTAGCCAAAATACTGCAGATGGTTTAATTCACACTAAGGACAGCTTTTTATTGCATGGCAGCTAAATACGAGGTGTTTCAAACACTTATAAAGTTCTCTTTCAGAAAAGGCAGGACTCCGATTGTTATCATGCTGTATTCATAGCATAGCCATCCTTTCAAGTATGTGAGGCCCAAATTTAAAAAAAAATATTAAATTGAATTTGATTTTCTTGCGGGATCTTACTGTGAGGATCTTAGACAAATTATTTATTGCTATGAGTACACTAATTGTTTAAGAAATCATGATTGTAATTCATAAAATTCCTGCCATAAATTATTTAAACCAGTAATACAATACAAGAGAAGGCATTGTTAACTTTAACTTTAATTCACAAT